>JADLZK010010127.1:0-432593 GCA_015847255.1 Hyparrhenia diplandra | reverse complement strand
AAACAAGTGGCGACTACTGGCAGGACTACCAATCTGTTGGTCGAGGAGCCCATGTCACCAAACATGACACGGGACTTTGCCAACCTGCTAGACACAAAGGAGGGAGCCGACGTCACCTTGAAGGTCCAAGAAGATATCTTTAGGGCACATGCGATCGTGCTTGCGACGCGGTCATCTGTTTTCAAGGCACAGTTAGGCCCCTTGAGGGAACAGAGAGACCAGCACATAGCCATTGAAGACATCCATCCTGCCTGATGTTTTTAGGGGAGCTTCTACACTTCATGTACACCGACACCATGTCTTCCAGCATGTCCAATCTTGATGTAGATGAGAAGAAGCAACGGATTCAGCATTTGCTCGTGGCTGCGGATAGCTACGATGTTCAACTGCTCAAGGATGTTTGTGAGAGAGCTCTTTGTCAGAGCCTTGATGTCGAGACCGTGGCTGCAATGTTGGCCCTAGCTGATCAACTAAATTGTAGGAAACTGAAGGATGCCTGCATTGACTTCATTGTTTGTCCAGATACGTGGGACGGTGTGGCAGCAGGCCAAGGGTTCGGTAATCGTAAAAGATCACGTCCTAGTATCATGGATATCTTAGATAGGGCACTCAAGTCACGAAAAATCTGATGCATTCTATCCCTAGCTTATTGCCTTATGAATGCTAAATTTATCTTTTATTGTACTCGTACTACCTTTTATGTCTTAAGAATGGTTATCATCTTATGACTTATGATATACCTGAGAGCTTTTAATTTGGTTTGAGAATTATCTCGGAGAAGTGGAGTATGTTCTGAAAGATGCATGACTTCTGTATTTGTTGATGAGTTTCAACCCCAATAGAGGCTGTCCAGAAGGAAGATGTAATGGCAGAACATTCAAATCTGCCAGCAAAGAGACCTGTTCTGCTGAAGTACGCAGCACAGTTTTTCCTACTGAAAATAGACCAAATCTGATCCGTAGCCCAGCTTCATTTTTGCTGAGGGAAAGATTGTGGGGATATATAACAACAACTTCGTGGGGCAGGAGATATTAGGAACCTCCAAGGAAATGCCCATTGCTAGGGACGATTGACGACACCAATGATTACTTAAAATGGAGATTGTTTCTAGAGGTTGTTTGTCCATGGACATCATAGGTTAGATGGGGTCATCATTCTTTCAAAAAAAAGAAAGATGGGGCCATCGTATTAATTTTTGGGGGTCACTGGAATTTGCAACTGGGTGAACAATAAGATGCTTTAGCGGCCAAGTTCTGTTGTGTTTGTCTTTGTTGTTGATACGACCGGGCAAGAGCCATGAAGGTTTGATCTTGAGACGGGTGATGGCTCATGACATTGAGTCCAAGTTTGAGTTATCATCAAGATTGTTGGAGATAATCCCAAGAAGCTCATAGATGGGTACACCGTTGAAGTCAGATTCAGCATTGGCCACATCTTAGTCGGATTCAGCATTGGAATGGATCAGCATGCCAACAAATCTTAGCAGTTATCATCTGTTGTTCACCGTAGCTATTGTGCCCTATGGGTTCAGTGGCGTCCTACAAAAGCATTTGCAAGCTGCTAAGCTGACAGTATGGGGAAGTCAAGAAAGTCACATTGCTAAGTCGATGGCCCCATTGAGGATGTGCTTCCGATCACCATTGATGAAAAGATACCAAACATAGAGATCCATGTGGCGTGTGAGTGTAGAAGCACTATTGGCCAAAGAGTCAGTCCAACCAGAAACATATAGAGGGATTAGGGGAGAGCCTCCTGCTCGGTTGGCTAAAAAAAAAAAGTATTGCATAGATGCAGATCTCCATGTTGGTCGGCGACAAAGTTCAGACTAGCAAAACTGATCTTGGTGTTGGGCCTCCCGAGTGTCCTGACGATTTTTGGTTGCGGTAAGGGTATTCGGGGGCCAAAATGTCGAGAGACCCCATTTTAACTTTGGATCCTTCATAAAAGTCATGTTGACCCTTATCGGACCAAGGTCAATAATAGATTTCTTGTTCCTTTCTTCAAATTTTAAATAATCTACCTCCACAACATTCTTCATCCAGTCCTAGTGTGAAGTACGTTTTTAGATACATATCTTACTAATTAAGCAAGTGAAAGAACCCCGACATAAGATCAGATTTCTCCAATGACACATTCATATCGGTAATCTTATAGTGAATTCCTTGACTTGGTCATAAACTACTTTGTGTATTTAGTACAAAGGGCAACAAACATATAATCATTCAAAGAAATGGAAGTCCTAAGTAAAAATGATCAGATATTGGACATTAGTGCAATTGATCCCTTGTGTCCTTTACTGTCATCGCGACAGTAATAGAATGGTCAGACTTCCTCTTTCAATGAATACAGATAGCTCCAAGCCATATTAAATTCAAATAAGCCTATAAACAAATGAAATGAAACAAGTTTGATTTCCTCAATCTCTAACCATCCTTTAACACCATGTATGCAATGAAGGCAAAAATATGTATGCAGCCAAACAAGTATATACCTCCAGAGCATGTGATTTTCATTAGAAGATATAATGAGATTGTTGTATCAGTTAAATCAGGTTACCTCATACAAGCCCTTAAAAACATTTGGATGCCACGTTGGGGAAAATATGGACTCGATAGACCAATTTACAAATGGGAAGCTGAGTATTTGTTCATAAAGAACATAGCTTATTTGGCTAATTGGCTTGGATATGATCACATAGCAAGGTGGTTGGCTCGGTTACTTGGCAAGCCACTTGTGTCGCCTTATTAAGCATCATTGTTTGGTAGGGCAAGACAACTTTACTATGCAAATCAAGATCCATCATCCACAAATCAACCATCTACCCCCAGGCAGTATAAGAAATATTTGCACAGAATAAAAAAAAAAAAGGATACAAGGAAGATGAAATAGGATGGCATGGCAAGAGGACCAAGACAATTCCCTTTCTCACTTTGCTTAACCTTGATGGGCAAAGTGAGTTGAGCAAAGCGAGGCTATCTTGATAAGGATCCAAGCATGCTGAACTCATCTCAAAAGAAAATACTATGGTTTAAACTTTTTATATTGACTCAACAAATAAATAACATTTTTGGTAAAAAGAAGTATATGCAAACACAAAGATATGAATTTTGATCTTCATATCATAACAAAAAAAGATTTAGCAATATGATGGCATCATAGTTCAATACATAAGTAACAGTGTTGCTGATCAAGCTGCAGAAATGTTGCATTTGTGGCTAGCTCATAAGATGCATAATGATTTTGTTCCAATGATGTTACTCTGGGTTTAGTCAATCTCTGAAACTCAAGAGCGTACAAACTACAAATTCAACAGAAAATGCATTAAGAAGCAGCAGATTCAAACATCACAGAAATGATTATAGGAGACATCACATACCAGAAATACATTCAAGCATCACAGAAATGATTATAGGAGTCATCCCATACCATAAATACATTTCACAGTCTACACTTCTCCACCAAGAGTATAAAGTCCAACATCTAGTTTGGAGTGGAGGCCATTATCAATGAAACAAACGAACAACTCAGACTCTAAAGACTAGCTGATTTCTCCCACAAATCTGCAAAGACAGCAGGACATTCTGTTTTTAGGTGCTCATACCCTTGGCTTGCTACCACATCTTGCATTCTGTTTGAAGTGATAATAAACTGAATGCAAGCATCTTTGAGGTTGCTGCAATGGTGCTTGTCAGCCAGTGTTAGAGTCATGGCCACATTCTGAACATCGAGTTTCTTGGAAAGCATCCTCTCACACAACATCTTCATCCTTTCCATGGCATACCTGTCCGCAGCCACAAGCAAATGCTTAACCATTTCCCCATTCTCCTCTCCACCAAGATCATCCATGACAGGCAGCTCATCCTTATAGATGAAGTGCAGCAACGCATCAAAGACAGCAGGCTGCATATCTTCAACCGTTATGTCCATCGTCTCCTTCATCGGTCCGCAAAGCTCTGCCTTGAAGACCGGCGACCGCATCGCCAGCACAATCCTGTGGGCATGGAACTCCACCCCCTCAACCTTGAATGTAACATCTGCTCCCTCCTCCGACTGCAGCAATTTCCCAAGATTCTGTGACAGGTCTGACGGAGGCACCTTGATGTCACACAGAAGTGGCTTGGATTTGGACACCAGCGTCCCCAAGATGACCATGATGTCGCAGACAATCTTGAGGCGGTCGTTCCGCAGGATGCTCGACTCTTCCAGCTCAGATCTCTTGATGAACTTTCTATACCCGCAGGATGGCCTCGCGTAATTGAACATCCTGGGCGTATTGTTCTTGATCCTAGACAAATTCTTGCCAATTTTGACCAGCCTCAAGCCATAGAACGCTCTCACCTCGGTGCTCTTGCTCCGGTGCTCGACGTGGACGGAGATCCAGCCCTCGGTGACGGAGTTCTCCGGCCCGTCCCCGTCGGGGTAGAACCGGACGCACCAGTCGTGGCCACCGACGGTGAAGGTCGCCGACCGAATGAAGTTGCCGGCGCCGAGGCCCTTGAGCAGGCTGTACCCAGTGACGTTGAACAGGTGCCTACCCCGCACTGCCTTGGGCGCGCACGTCGACTCCGTCGTCTCCACAGGTCCGTGGAGCGGGCGGTGGCGGCGGCTCCTCCTCCATATCGGACTGGAGGAGCAGTAGCAGCAGTTGGAGTTGGACCTGGCCCGTGCCGCATTTTACGAGAAGTATCAGCCCATAGAGGCGTGGCCCGCGTTTTGTCTGGTGGGCCATGTTAAGTAGGAATATACAATTGGCTTTCTATATTCTCATTTTTATTTCATTCTATGTATTAGTTCCTAAATAAAAAGAACTATGTATATTCTATCTGTTCCTCAACAACAAATCTATGTGTTCTATCTTTTTTTTCTTAAAAAATTCTATCTTCTATTCATTCATTTATCTTTTCTATTCTATCTCTATTTTTTTAATCTATATCTATATATTCGATCTCTATTTTTTTCAATATATATCTATATACTTACCTTATCTATTTATATCTATATCTATATTTATCTACACTACAAAGGAGCAAAGGAAGTAAAAAACCTACCTTATCAATCTATATCTATTTACTATAAAAGAGTGGAGTAATTAGAAAACCCCTATGACCAAAAATTTCATACCCACCTAAACCGTGGATGATTATTTTTACTATAAAAGAGCGAAAAGAATTAGAAAACTCTTGTCACCAAAAAATTCATACCACCTCCTTTAACCGTTGGACGATTAATTAGTTGTATTAAAGCCCAACATCTCCAACAGTGCCCAAAACAAGTCCCAAGTCCCAATCCCATTTTTTTGGTAAAAAGGAGGAAAGTCTCCTCCAATAGTACCCAAAATGAGATCCCAATCTTTGGACAACTCAAAACACCGCCTCCGGCGCCCATATCTCCGTACTCCCTTGGCGCTCCAATCTCCACTCCAATCTCGTTCATGCAGAGAGGGAAGTTTCATGGCACCTTCGCGCGCCCACCAAGGTTTTTTTGTGCGCCACCCCTCTACAATCGCCGTCAAGGTACCGCCGGGAGCTCGGCCGCCTCGGCCGCGCGCCGGCGAGGCCAAGGAGGTGTTCAACGCAATGCCCTTCCGCGACACCATCGTGCTCGAACTTCATGATCTCCGCCCTCGCAACAACGGGATGCCCGACGCTGCGAGGTCGTCTCACCAAAGTGATCTCCGGCGGGAACCTCCGCGACGGGCACCATCCTGGCGACGGGCTACGCGCAAGACCGGTGATGTGGCGGCGCCCTTCGTCAGCGCAAAAGAAGGAGTCGCGGGGAAGGAGTCGCGGCGACGGAGGGAGTCGTGGTGCACATGGCAAATCAACTATCGGACCAATTAATTGTTCTAGGTGGGCCCAAATTTGGTTATTGAAAGTCATTTATTCGATCTTGTTGGAGAATGATGTTTTTTTTCATTCCAATAATGGTTTGGGAGTTGTTAAACTCATGGTTATTGGGACTAAATTTTTAGCCGCTGTTGGAGCCCAATGGCTCATATTAGTTTGATGGTGGGCCACCTGAGATCTTACATCTTACATTTCCAAACACTAGGAGGATTTCCTGCTCGTTGCTTTGAGAATGCAATAGATTTTATTCACATGTTTCTATGAGAATCAATCATAATTGATGCAAAGGGAAAAAAACTACCGATGGCACTTGACTAAATACAATAGAAAAAAAGACAATTCTGCATCCACAGGTTTTGACTTTGAATTAAAAAAATACTAATAAGTACTATTGTAAGCAACTGTTGCACAGACTAAACATTAAACGCCTGCTGAGGCATTTTGAATCTAATGGCACATCTCGATCATGAAATGTTTGCAGTCTTATCCATGATTTCAGGATGCGCCAACAGTGGATGTTGGGGACCAAACATCTTCTATTCTTGTCAATTACCAAAAAATATAACGGGAACCCCATGCATGCTAAAATAATTCATATAGGAATGTGAGAGACCAAGAGCTTGAGAAAGCAAGTGGAAGTTGAGGCTATGTTTCTCTTGCCAACTAGGGTAAAGATCTCTTGTTTATCTGCATGTTGAATAAAAAATATTTAGTCACCATACGATGCATATGACGTCAGAGGTTGCATGTTAATTAGCGTAAACTCGTAAACTAAAAGGGACGCTAAATAAAATGCAAGTATTTCTATGAACCCAGAGGTTTTGACAATGGAGCCACAAGGAAAATTGTCTAGATTAATTATTTATGACAAAAAGGGAGAGGCCCTGGCTTTGGGACAGAGAAAGAGTTCCTGTCAGATAGATGTTTCGTTCTTCCTAAAAATTAACAAAAAGGTATTAGAAGGTGTTGAGCAAAATTTAAGAATTGAGGATGACAGAAATGTGTGATGCATGCCTGGTTGCGGCAGGGTGCCAATATAATATACCATGGAATTTTGTAGGTAAGGAACCGTGTGCCACCTCTTGGTCATTGGCTTCCATCGTCTTGAAACATAAAGTACCTAGCAAGGCCGCATGCAACATGTTCCTGTGGACGGCAACTTAATTGAATATCTTCATTGCACGGTGATGATGGTGGAAGCAGTTCAAGAGTGCATGGTAGTGGATGGGCACAGTTACCGGTGCATGGTAGTGGCAACTGGCCAGTTAAGTCATACGTACAGACGCCGTGACCATCAGCCAACTGCATGGCTCAGCGACTGGCCGGAGGCAGCTAGCAGTGGAGGATGGTTTTCATTGATATGGTAATTGATGAGGTCTTTTCCTCGTCCGCAAGTAAAGTTGGCCATTTGGCCCGTGACCCGCGGCCCGATCCGAGGCCCGGCAAAATAGCCCGGTACCTGGGTCGGCCCGGTCCGTTATGCGCGCTGGCTACGGGCGGGCCATGGGGTGCTGCCTCGCCCCGTGGCACGGTGCGTCGCCCGCCCGCCGGCCCGGCCGGCCGGTGCTGACCCGCCTGCTAAAGCCGGTGACAATTTCATTACAGCAGCCCAACAAGGACATTAGCCCAACAAGACATCAGCCCAATCGCCAAAAAAAAAAAAAAAAAAAAACAAGACATCAGCCCAATCTCCATGCGAATTGGCTTGTAGTCTAATGGTAGGGCGGTCCAGTGGGGCGCTACCCACCGGGGTTCAAATCTCGTGCTCGCACCTTTTCCCCGGATTTTCCTAGGATTTCCGGCGTTATGCATTAAGTGGTAGCGGCGTTCCGTCGGCGACGAGGCGCCAATGGTGACTTCGAGAATCTCCAGATCTGCCGGTGCTCGGTCCCTTCGGAGGTGCTCATAAGGGTAGGGTTTGCGTCGTGTGTTCATAGGGGTAGGGTTTGCGTGACGTGTGTTCATAGGGGTGAGTGTGCGTGCGTGTTGTGAGCGTCTGCGTTGTCTTGTGTCATTCTCAAAAAAAAAAAAAAAAAAAAAAAAAAAAAAAAAACAGCCCAATCTCCATTCTCCACTAAAAAAAAAAAAAAAAATCCCCATCCCCTCCCCCACGCGCCGCACTCCTCTCCTCTCGTTCTCGGCGGTCTGCACCACTCGGCTCCCTCCCCGGCCACCTCCCTCGCCTCGGCGACCATCCGCGGCGAGGCGGGCGGCGCCATCGCGGGGCGGCGAGCAGTCGGGGCGGCGAGCGGCGCGGCGGCGGCCCGGCCAAGCGGCGGGTGGCGGCGCGGCGGGCGCCGCCGCGGCGCAAAGCGCGCCGGCGCCGTCGGGCGCCTCGCCGCTGCGCGGCGGCGCCGCCGCGGCAGCGGCGCCACACTCGCCGCTTCCCCACCCGCCGCGCCCCATTCCACGCGGCGCGGCGGGCGCGCGGCGTTGGTGCGGGCCAGCGATGCCGTGGGAGCGGCGTTTTTTTTTTTTTTTTTGCACCTAGCGGTGTGGCCCGCCCCGCCGCCGTGGTGGCGACTCGCCCACGGGCCGCAAATGACCCACGGATCGGGCCATGGGCGGAGGGCGGCCCGAGCCCGTAGGTGGCACGACCAGCGCAGCCCGTAGCCCGCGGCGGGCCGGCCCGGTCCGGCCGGCGGGCCACCCGGGCGGTACCGGACCGGCCCGTTGGACATCTATATCCGCAAGAGGCGGGCAGCATGCAATCACTCATGAGGAGTTGAAGAGTCAATGAAGGACATGTGCGCAGAGGCGGCTGCGCTTGGCTGGTGGGGTGGAGTTGTATGCATGGACCAAGATGGAAGTTACACATGATGTGTTGTATGGGTGTTAGTGGGGCCGGTGAGGTGACATATAGCTGCATGTCAAGGCAACTCCCTAGTGAGGTTCTCTATATAGGTGTAGTAGATATGCGTTTGTGAGGTGCTTCCGCGTCCGATCTCTTTTCCGACGTCAATGTACACGCCCAATTAACCTATACCCGCAACAATCGTGTCTCTTTAATCCTCTCCTCTTCATGCTGGGACCGGACATGATCGGCTCCTTCAGACAACCGCTAGGGGGTACAAATACATCTACGTTGCTATCGACAAATTCTCTAAATGGATCGAGTACAAACCCCTCAAGGTGGCAAATGAAAGAAGAAATAGATCGAGCTATTCAATGATATCATTCACAAACTCAACATTTTGAACAACATTGTCACCGACCTCGGCGCTACCTTCACCGACCACCACTTCTAGGTTTTTTGCGAGGATCGTTGAGTCTCCGTCAAATAAGTCTCTGTCGCTCATGCTTTAGCTGACGGCCAGGTCGAATGAGCCAACGGTATGATCCTCGACACCGATGAGAAGAACACCGGTAGATGGATCAATGATCTCCTTGTTGTAGTCTGGGGACTACGAACCCAAGGGCACAACACCGATGTCGGTGTTTAGAAATAGCACAAACGAGTAATTGTATGCTTACTCCCTTCGTTCTAAAAAGAGTGTCATTTTAGGTTTTGTTGACCTATTCTTTGACCATCCGTCTTATTCAAATTATTTACATAAATATTATTTATTTTGTAATGACATATTTGTCACTAGAGACACTTTAATATTGATTTATTTATTTTATAATCTGTATATTTTTTTTGATTAAGACCAACGGTCAAACACGATGTCCGGAAAACCTAAAACAAAACTCTTTTTTTGGGATGGAGGGAGTAGGTGTCTAGTTCGGATGGCAAAAGGGATCGTGACAATGGGGATTTATCCTAGTTGTCCTCCAATGGTGAGCGTATGGTCACGGGTTTTGTGTTGGTTGTATGTACGTAGGGGAATACAAACGATGGAGAGAGGGAGAAGTTCCCAAGTCTATAGTGAATGAGTGTGTGTGTGTGTGTGTGTGTGGCGAGTGAAGCTCTGTGAGCCAGTTGACTAAGGCGAGTAGTTCTCCTTAGGTATTGTTGACACCTGTTATAGCATAATATTAATAGTCAACTAAACATGGAATAAGGGCTTAAAATGAATATCAACAGTATAGGGGTTTTACTTGACATAATTCCACGAGTTTTGGTATTACGTGACTTTCCGGGGACTTAACGTATAAATGCAGAGAAGAATGGAGAAAGTTCCTAATATACATCACATATGATGACAAGACTTGACCGTGAAGTAACTCAACCCAAAATGTGGACTAAAACACTCTAGAAGATTCCAGAAGACACCAGAAGGAACGAGAAGCCAAGGGGACTCTACCCCCACGGCGCCCGAGCCATCTAGGCCGGCCGCCGGGTGGGTCCCACCTGTCAGCCTCATCTTCCTATGGCGGTTCACTACCGACATTGAGGTTGTTTCTACACCGTTGCTCAAGGTCGGTTTGATCCAATGGTGGAGATTAGAGTTGTAAACGCAATACAAAAGTACTGCTCCACCTCGGACTATATAAGCAGCCCCAGGGTCGACCCCAAGGCTTATCTCTCTCATTATCTTTCATTAGTTATCTACAGAGCAAAAGTTAGGGTTTCAATTAGAAGAGAGATCCCTCTAGTTGTCTAGTTGTCTAGTTCATCTAGTTCATCTAGTTCAACTAGTTCATCTAGTTGTAATTAGATCAAGGAGAGAGAAGAGGAGAGAGTTGAAGAGCCGGACTTGTCGGATCTTCATCAACATTGTAATCTTGCAAAGAACTAGTTCATCTTCAACAAATCTCTCCAGGTTCTTTATTTATTAATTCTAAGCTCTCTATTTACTTTCATTCAACATTTACTTCTACTTTATTTATTAGATTTCGCTTGCATCAAGTGCTCTAGTCTTTATAACGCTAGAGTAGTAATTATTAGATTAGGCGTGGTGCTTAGTCTAGTGGTTACCTCAATTGCACCCAATCCCACGGATAGTTTGTGGTAGCCCCAGTGGTGACAGCCACGACGGCCGACGTATTCCACCACGTTCGGGTTGGTGTTTGTAGGACCGTAGTCGAGCTTCCTAGCCCCCTTCTCATCCCTTTTCTCGTGGCTAGTGTTACGATGTCCCATAATAAATAAATCTTGAAGTATCTTTGATCCATAGATCTATTAGAGAAGCCTTAGAAACTCTCTCTCTCCCCCACAAACCCATAGTTATCCTTGGACAACTTATTATCTTGATTAGTGCACTTCACGTTCCCGTGGAAATCGATACCTTGGAATACTCCCGGTGAAAGCTACATCGGTATCCGTGCGCTTCGGATTTTTTACGTGTGCGTTAATTTATACCAACAGGTATGTGCATGAGGTGTTTGTGTTTTCCTATTCGGATGGTGAACTCGTGAATCTCGTTCACCACTCCCTAGCAAGGAGGGCCTACCTCCCGGTTGGATTCCGCGATGTGACACGTCGGTGGCGGGCTCAAGGGTGGCAGCGATGGCGTGGGTGGTGGCGTGGGCGGCGGTGCTGGCCATGGGGCCGGTTGGGAAGGGAGGAGAAGGAGGTGGCGGCGGTACGGCAGGGCGGCGGCCGGCGGCGTGGGGCGGCAGGGGTGGCGGCGGCGGCGTAGGGCGGGGGCGGCGACGCTTAGCTGGGAGAAAGAGAGAGACACAAGATTATTTCTTTATTGCTTGTCTCCCAAAGAGATTACAGACCACTTACTTATATAACCCTTCTAGTGAGACTTGTAATCCAAGCAATATCTCTAAAGGTTTTCTTATATGATTGGAGTACCTTTTACAAAAGCAATCTTGTTTATTTTCTAATAAGGGTTTTCCTTATAGAGTTGGAATATCCCTTTGCACACCAAAAGTCCTAAGATAATACTATCGTAATGACGCGAGATGAAGACGGAAACGATGATGATGTGGCGGTGGCGGCGGCGCTGCCTCCCCCCGGGTCGGCCGTCGCTGGTTGGGCTGCCCTAGTCCGATCCCCGGGCGGGCCCAAATCTGGCACGTGACACCCGTTATCAATTCTAAACCCCTTATATATTTGGGAGAATTTTTGAGTGACAATCAAGAAAGAATAATTCAGAGTTAATCCCTTTCCGCTTTTGCTCCCGAGCCGCCGCTGCCTCCTTGCACCTGCCCGCGGGCCGCCGACGCCGCTCAGCACTAAAAGAATAATTCAGGGTTAATATTGTTGAATTATTATTATTTTTATTTTGGATTGGACTACATGTGGGCTGAATATTATTAAATTTAAAAAAATTATAACAATTATCGATTAGTATATAATAAACTACTTGGTCCACATATATATTGTTAGGTTGCCCTCAGACAGTAGCTTAAATTACTAACAGCTGACGCAGAAGCTTCCGTGTAGCTCTCAGAAGAAAGAACCACAGGCGCTGTGCAAGCGGCTGCGTAGAAGAAAGAACCAAAATTTGTCTTCCAACCACTTTGTGCGTGCGTACGGTCGCATTAACATTTAAAAATCAGGTGAACTAGCTAGTCGTCCAAAAGAAATAATATCGCATGTTTCTTTGACCGAGCTCACGCTCTAGAAAGAGAGTGTAGAAAGCAGGAGAATGGTCGTTGTTGAAGGGGATCATTTTTCTTAGTTTTGTGTCGCTGTCGTTTGTTGTTGTGCACCGTGTTTAGCAAATATTTAGGTTGTTGACTGCAGGTATACATGCATCATCCAATTGTCCGAAATGCCCACCTCTTTTGTTTTTTATATAAAATCACTACTTGGGTTTGTCATGTAAATTTGAAAAAAATTATAGTAATCCTTGTATTATCTTCTAGGGTAATAGGAGGGGAAAGCCTCTAATGTGCTTTTATTAAAAGTAAAGAGTCTTTACAACAAAACATCATCAAACATAGAAGGTTACAAAGAAAATTAAAATTAATACATATAATCTTCTAGCCATTGACTACAGCTGTGTAGTAGTCATACATATAATCTTCTAGCCATAGATAGACTACAAAGAAAAAATTAAAGTTTCTTCAGTACGAAGGTTACATACAAACACAGTTGTAGTAGTCATCTAAATGCATATGCTTTCTTCTTAAGAGATTTTTTTATGTTGATTCTATCCCACGTAAGTAACCAAAAGAAGACTCTCCTTTTGTTTTGACTACAGCTTTAATTTCCAGAGACAAGAAAAAGCTGAGTGAATTAACCTACTTTGTACTAATATGATGAACATAAGCTTTTTGGAAGAAAAGATGCCAGAGTTCCAAATATAAGTCCAGATATCTCTGTTTGCTCAGTAAAATTTTGATTTTCCACAAGCTCTGAGAAATCCTGATATTTCTGAAAGGCCTCAGTTGACAATTGACATATATAGGCAGATAGAAAGGTCATAGAGCTCCTGAATTTGGCATGCTTGCATTGTTTGACTGAAATTGAGGTGCTTCTAGCAAAAGAGAAAAAGCTGTGAAAAAGATTGCGCCAAAACCTAAGGTGACCACAGATCTTGCCATAAGATCGAAACAAGAAGCCCCATCTTTTAATTGAACTTCTGCCATACCTTTGAAAGAATTGGAGAGCTTTAGAATATCCTTCCACTGGAAAGAACCGACCTAGGGAGCCTGCCTGAAGAGTAATATTTCTCCCGTACCAAATTAAACAATCCGAGAGTTTTTATTTTCTGATAAAGTAATAATAATAAGAAAGCAACTCTAGAAGGATCATATTGTAGCTGTACATGTGCAAAGGCAAAAACAATAATACTGTACAACTGTAAGAGCAAATATTTATATATACAGGAAAAATGGAGGAATTAATCCAGTATCTATCTAAGAAGCGCATCATCGGAGCCGAACGTGGTGGCTGTGTCCGCCGTGGAAGTTCGCGACGACAACAGGTCGGAATCGAGATGGGCGAAGGGGCTCACGGCCGGCGCGGCGACGTCCTCGTCGCCCTCCAGCATGCGCACGACGCCGCTCATCGACGGCCTGTCCTCCGGCCGATACTGCACGCACCATAGCGCCACCGCGCACAGCCGCTCCACCTTCTTCCTCCGCTCCTTGCCCTTGTCGTCGTCGGCCGCCAGAGCCCGCGCAACCAGCGCCTCCATCTCGCCGCGCTCCAGCCGCTGCCACACCCACCGCGGGTACCATCGCTCGGCGCTCTCGGCGTCGTCGACGTCGACGTAGTTCCTCCGCCGGCCCAGGATCTCGAACAGCAGCATGCCGTAGCTGTACACGTCGCACTTGTGCGTGGCGGGCGCCGCCATCCAGAGCTCCGGCGCGGCGTACCCCGGCGTGCCGCGCCCGCCGCCGCCGGTCAGGGTCACGTGCGTCCGCTCCCGCTCGCACAGCCTCGCCAGCCCGAAGTCGGCCACCTTGGGGCAGAAGGCCTCGTCGAGGAGCGCGTTGCCCGGCTTGATGTCGTAGTGGATGATGCGCCGCTCGCACTCGTCGTGCAGGTACCGGACCGCCTTCGCCGTGCCGACGGCGATGTCGTAGAGCTTGTCGAACCTGAGATGCTGGTCGCCGCCGTCGAAGAGGTGATGATCTAGCGAGCCATTGGGCATGAACTCGTACACGAGCGCCTTGACGTCGGCGTCGAAGCAGAAGCCGTAGAGCCGGACGAGGTTGACGTGCGACGTCCGACCGATGGTGCCGATCTCCGCCATGAACTGCTCCTCGGCGCGCCGCCCCATGTGGCTGCCGAGGACCTTCACGGCCACCGACAGGCTGTCTCCGTCACCGGGGAGCTGGATGTGGCCTCGGTACACCACCCCGAAGCCACCGGCGCCGAGCCTCTCGGAGTAGTTGCCGGTGAACTCCTGCAGCTGCGACGAGCTGAACCTCACCGGCCGGTCCTTGACCACGTCCACTGTGCCGCCATAGCCGCCGCTGCTACTGTGCCTACCACCGGTGCTTCCGATCGGTGGTACTAGTACTCCTGTTGTGCTCCGCGTCTCCACCAGGGGCAGCACCGGCGGAAGGGGAAGGTCGTTGCCGCCATACTTGTGGATCATGCGCAGCTTGCAGCACTTGTAGATGAGCACGGACACCACGATGATCACGATCCCGCTCGTGATCACGGACACTGGAAAATTGCAAACGACATGAATGATACAAAAGTCAATCAACAGAGATAAGCAATTTCGCCGACAAACTTGGTTGACCACGAATCAAGATAGATGATGATGAACTAAACTCTATCTGCATACCAATTGCAATTGCGATATTCCCGCCGGTTACTACATCAGAATCCGACGACATATTTGACTCCTTTTTTTTTGTGCCCAGGCAAATAAAATGGCACACGAATGATCTCGATATAGGATTACAAAGATAATATAAGTATATAAACGCAGAGCAAGTACCTACCTAACGATATGGTGTCATCGGGTGACAAAACGACAACGGTTGTTAGTCAAGTCACACTTTGCCATAAAAAAAATTAAGGCAGCGCATCAGACAAAAGGGTAACAAGAACGCTATATATATACTTACTCTATTTAAATTGTAAGCCATTTCAAAAATTTTGAGTTAAAGCATTTTAAGTTTGACTAAATGTATACGATAAAATAATAACATTCAGAATTGATAACTAATTATCTTTCGATTCTTTGTTAATTATATTTTCATACTATACCTAGTTGATGTCATAAAGCTTTGTAATTCTCTATAATTTTGGTCAAACTTGAGATGTTTTAACTTTCTAAGATTCTTATAATGACTTGCAATTTCCGATGGAGGGATTACGTACAAAATGCATCTAGAGTGTCTCCGATATACATATGTAGTCAAGTCAAACATGGAGAAATTACCTCAGGGTCCCATAATATGGAATATGTTTTCATAATATAAATATGGTAAAGACTAAGTTCCGGCTGGCCGTAATTTGGTCCAAGCACACGGCCACCTCACCAACGACTCATCTACTAGGGCGCTGCTCAACAACTTATCATAGGTCCCACCACCTTTTCCTCCTTTCGTTTTCATCCATCCATTTCTCCTCTCCCCCCTCCTTGCAACATGTCCTCAATCCTCAGCAAGACCCAAACGTTATTTGGCGTACGCACGCGAGAACAAGTTGCTGGCGCACATGCGCACGTGCGTCGTTGGTCCATCGCGTCCTATCTTTTTTTTTTGTCGTTTCCCTGTCCAGAGCCAATTCAAACCGACCCTGTTTACACGATCATTCCCCTTTCTCCTCCACTCAACTTTAAAATGTAATAACTTTCTCGTCAAGCATCTATTTTCAATTCCTATCCTAGTTTGATATGTTTTGAGATAATTTTTGTGATGACAAAATTTTACATATAAAGTACACAGTTTTACATATAAGAGCACAAAGTTTTTAATGTTGGATTACAAAGTTTCAAAACTTGGAGTGTAAAGTTTTGTTGAGATTACAATTACATAGCGTTCTTTGAGATTAAGGTTAATGCCTTTTGTTGATATTAGGGTCTAAGGCATTTGTGAGATGAGGGTTCATGGCTTTTGCTGAGATTAGAGTTTAGGGCGTTTGTTGAGGTTAGGGTTCATAGCGTTTGATGAGATTATGGTGAAGGGCGCCTCCCGAGACTAGTATAGAGCTTTTGCCGAGATTAGGGTTTAGATCATCTATTGAGATTTGGTTTCGGGCGCCTACTGAGGTTAGGATTCAAGAAGTTTGATGAGGTTAGTGATCAATGAGTATTTTGTTAGTATATTATTAATATATTGTTAGTTTATTATCATTTGTTGAGATTAGGGTTCATGGCATTTGTTCAGATTTGGGTTTAGAGCGTCGGCTAAGATTAGGGTGCAGGGGTGTAGGATCCGATGGAAGCCTAGAGGCGGGGGGGGGGGGTGAATAGGCTTACCCCTAAAAATCGACCTGCTCAAACTTCAACACACCGTCAAGATCTTGATATGCGCGGCACTGCCGCGTATAGGCACGGCATTGCCACGTGAAGCTGACGGATAGAGACAGAGACAGAGAAAGAACTTCTCTCGGCCAGGGAGGCGCGGCACTGCCGCGGGTCACTTCACAGAGGTTACCCCGAAGTGATTCTAAGAGCTGTGTCCTTTGAGATGGTGATTCACCTTTGTTTACGCACACAAGTACTTCACAGAAACTAACCAACTATGACAGAAACGCTGCAACAAGATAGATCGGGATGAAACCCTAGCTCACAAGATAAATATGCAAGAATGTAAAGAACACAAGTGACACAAGGATTTGACCCGTGGTTCACCGTCGCCACACAGGCTGGGCTACGTCCACGTTGTTGAGGTTGCCACACAAGGCTTAGCTTGCCCACCGGCTTGCTTTTTCCCTCGTTCACAAGTCTAGGGAGTTAACCCTAGAGATGTGGGGTAATGTATTGCTGTTTGTGTGAGGTTACAAACCTCCCAAGGCTGCCACATGAAGGGGGCATGCTCAAGGGCGACGCCTAGCCGTCTAGGAGCAAGCTCCAAGAGTAAAGAACCCTAGGGTTCCGGCCAAACGTGAACCAAATGCTATTTTGAATGGGGGAAGTACTAGATCCGGTCTCCAATCGAAGTTTGCTGCCTTTTCCCTCAAAAATCCCTGGTGGGAAGTGAGAGATTGAGTGGGGAGCTCAAGGTGCTTCAATGGAGGTGAGAGAGAGAGAGCAAGAGGTGTTCCCCGGCCGTTTCCGGTCGGGAGGAAGAAGAGTGAACCGGTGACCGCTTGTGGGAGGGGTAGGATGGGTATTTATACCCCACGAGCCCAACGGTCGGTTAAGTGTGGCACCGCCGCGCATTAACACGCGGCATCGCCGCAGACGCAAGCACCGCCGCACCATGCATGCGCCACTGCCGCGCTTAGCCTGTCGACAAAATGGTGTGAAACTTGAAGATTTGATGGCCGATCGAACTTGGAGTTGTGTTTTGTGACTGATTTGAAGTTTAGAGCACTTGGTCCACAGTACCGAGAATCCTAGGATCCCTCTTGATAGTACGACATTTCCTAAACTCAAGATTCAAAATATGAAACAATTTAAACGCCTTGATCCGGAAACACCACCATCTAGCTTATGGGACACCTTTGGACCTGTACATCAACTCCTCATTTTATTCCCTACATGTCATCTTCGTAAATCTCATTATTCCCCTAATTCGGTGGTCATCAACCCAAAACCCACTTCGAGCTTGATTGCACTTACAATCTCCCCCTTTTTGGTGATTGATGACAACCAAATTAGAGCTTATATAAGATGTAAAATCAAACTTAGATTTTGAAGACCAAGGATGTAGGTGCCTCCCCCTAAATATGTGAATGAGTTTTGAATTCTCATTGTTGATGTAAGAGGTCAATTTCACATATTTAGGTGTGGTGAGGCCTCCCCCTAAATGTGTGAGCGAGATTTGAATTCTTAACTTGACATGAAGGTCAAATCACACATTTAGAAAGAGTGCAAGGCCTCTCCCTACATCCATGGTTGCTGTGGGGTGCTCAACAAGGTGTCATAAATATATAACCGTGATGCATATGACAAAAGATACTGATTCGAAAGCACGAGGGGTTGTCTCTGCACTCAAGACTGATGTGCGCTTTACCGCCGCGCTGGCACGGCACTTGCCGCGCTTTATCAAACGTATAGACGTATTTAAGAACATCCACAACATATATGACATGATATATAAATAAAACTTGCAGCAGATTATCTAAAACAGAGTTTAAGCATTCAACAGACCAAATCTGAGAAATAACAAGTCATAGGTGGCATTATTACATAAATTAGAGTTTCTCTCTCAAACTCACACCTAACAAATTACTCTCAAAGAATCTAAACTCAAGCACAAAGCCGCAAACATCCTCGAACCATCTCCGTGGCGTCGAAAAAGTTTGACCCCCTCATTTCTTCTAATTTTTCTCCCCCTTTGGCGTCAAGCACCAAAAAAGTTCATAGAAAAGAGAAGAAACGAAGCGAGTCACTCCTCACTTGAATCATCCCGACGGCTGGAAGTGGTGTCCTCGCCCTCCTCGAAATGATCAAGCGCTTAGTCTCAAGCGAGCGACGAGTGGAGCGTCGAGCTGGAATCTGCTGAGAGAACGAGCCAAGCAGGTCTGAGAGGTCTTGGTCTGAGCTGCTGGTCCCTGAAAGCTCTGGGAGGTCGTACAGCTATGGCCTAGGAATAGCAGGAGGAACTGGAAGTCCTTGCTTCTCCCTAACACTCTTAAATGTCTGCCTCACCTCCCTGCGTATCTCATAAGTCTGCTGAGCTGAATATGCGCAATGCCCAAAGATGGCCTTGATCCACTTCTTGATCTTGGATCGAGAGCCACTGTGCCTCCTGAGCCTAGAGCTAGAGGGCTCCTCTAAGTCCTCTCTGCCAGCTGAGGTGCCTCCAGTAGTGGGTCTGCCACTAGTCTTCCCTCCCTCCAGTCCATGGGTCTTCTCAATGTTATAGGCTGTGTGGAAACAGTCCTTAGGATAGATATTCCCTGTGACCCTCTCAATCATAAACATGAGGTAAGGAGCATATGGCAGGTTCCTCCTAGCATCATCCATAGCATTGGCTAGCTGCCTCCAAATGAACCTCCCAACATTGAAGGTTTCATCATTCCTGAAGTGAGCCAGGAGGTTTCTAGCATAGCCATTGATATCTGAGGCTGCTCCATCCTTGGGATCAATGGTGCACCTGCACAAGTTGTTCATTACATAGAAAAAGTCCTTCAGACTCTTTCTCTTGCCATCAGCTTCCCTTGGCTTTGCCCAGCAGTCCCTGATCACTTTGATCTCAACAGGCTCTATCTCATGGATATCAGTGAACTGCCTGTGATCAGCCCCAAAACCAAGGATCTGACAGAATGTGACAAAGTCCAACCTGTAGTGCTTCCTGTCAGTCATCCAATGAATGGTGTCAGCTTGCTTGTCCCAATGGTAAGTGGCATGGAACTGACTTAGAATCTCCTCATTCCAATCATGCTTGAATGCCATGATGTCAGTCAACTCAAATCTGTCACAAGCCTCAATTGCCTCATTGAAGGCATCCTCTTCCTTCTCAGCCATCCTCTCAAAGTCTATGTAGTGCATAGTGGTGATCTTACTCTTGGATGAGTGAAAGAGGACTGTCAGATAGAAGTTTGAGTGAAAAGCCACTCAAAACCTCTCATCAATGCCTTCTGTCTTCTCATCTGTATAGACGTTGTAGGCTCTAGCATCTGCCACTTCTCTCTGCTTCCTGAGGTAGCTCACAACTGGGATGGGCTGAGTGTTTGCGGGGGCTGCCATCTCAAAGACACCCTCCACTGGCACCATGTAACTGTTGTCATAGATGGATAGGTGCTCGAGTGCCTTGGTCACCATCGCACAATGGTGTACCCATACTCGCCGCCGCTTTGCTCGCTGAGTCTAGCCGACGCGACCGCCGCCCCACACGCCCCTCCGCCGATTCTTCCTTCCACGGCCTCTTTTTCCACCACCTTGACCCTCGTCTTCCTCTTGCCATGAGGATCACCTCCGTGATCCATCTATGCAAAAGATAGGATTTTGGTAAGAAACTGCATAAGATAGACTGTATAGTGGCCAAACATATGTAGGAGAAAGGTTAGGGAGATGAAACTTGATGTTCAGAGCAAGCTGTCCAGGGTGAGAACCTGGGCTGCGCGGCACTGCCGCGCAGGAGGCACGGCACTGCCGCGCAGGCATGGCAATCGTCGTGTGATGCACGCGGCACTACCGCTCCCCCTTGCTCAAAACATCAAATATCTTCTGCCAAAACGTTTCTAATACATCTATTCGACACAATCTCCGTTTCTATCACAATTTCAGGAACCAAATCACAGTTTAGGTACAAGTTGCTCATGGAGTGAAAATGAGTGTGAACTAAAGTGAATATTTCTTTGATATATGGATTCAATCAATTTCCCATCTCAATTAAGTAAGTGATTTGAGGGATATTTGCTGTTTGAATCGACTAAGAACCTGTCAAGTTCTATTTGAGACGCAATGCCGTGCCTCTCCCCTAAATCACTTAAATCATGGAAACACAAAATCCATCGATTCCAACTATCTAGATTACTTCACTAAGGTTCATACATCACTAGGAAGCTCAAATCCATGATCAATTTCTACACATTGCATAGATCGGGCAAGAAATTTCAAGGCTAGGGTTTGGGTACCTTGTTGTTGACCTCGTGGATTGAGGGGAGAAGAGAAGCAGGTGCTCGAGGAGAGGAAGCATGGCCGGCCGGGGACGAGCAAGAACTCCGCGGCGGCGGCGCCGCGGCACCGCTGGGGGCGCGCAAAATGCGGCGGCGGCGTCTTGGCGCTGGGAGTGGGCACCGGTCTTCACGCCACGACGGGAGAGGCCGGGAGTGCGGCGCGTGAAGGGGTCGAGGGCGGAGGAGAAGGAAGAAAACCGGTCGGGCCAGGGGGCGAAAAGGAAAGAAGAAAAATTTTGGCCCGAAAACGGTTCGGATCCGACCGGGCCCGAAAACCTAAGCGCGGCACTTTGCCGCACGAAGGCGCTGCACCGGCGCCACGCTGGCACGCTAAAGACCCGCCCAAATCGACATCCCGAATATATATTGCCACTTCGACTTATTTCTCCTCAAACTTGATCACAGAGACACCAAAATTCATTGCCGGGGACAAATAATCAATACAGAACTATGGCATTGAATTTCGGATTAGAATTTGAAATTCTTTTTAAAACACAATATGAAAGTTTTCACAAACTTTTCCTATGTCGATCTAGTGTTTCAATCAATTTGCATGTGTGCTTGAATTCAAACCAAGTTACGAGAATCGAGAATGTTTAGCTCACTACGCAAAGCACAAAACCTTGACTCATCGAGAGGCTTGGTGAAGATATCGACTAGTTGCTTTTCGGTGCTCACATGGCGAATTGCGATATCTCCTTTGAGTTCGTGGTCTCTCAAGAAGTGATGACGGATGTCTATGTGTTTTTTGTTCTAGAGTGTGCTACAGAGGATTATTTGCGAGTTTGATGGCACTCTCGCTGTCACAAAGAAGAGGTATCTTTGTGAAATGACATCCATAATCCTTTAAGGTCTGCTTCATCCAAAGTAGTTGAGCACACGATGCACCGGGCCGCAACATACTCGGCCTCGGCGGTGGAAAGGGCTACACAATTTTGCTTCTTAGAGCTCCAAGACACTAAGGACCGTCCCAATGAATTGACATGTCCCCAAAGTGCTTTTTCGATCTACTTTGCAACCGCATAGTCGAATCTGAATAGCCAAGTAGATTGAACTTGGAACCCTTGGGATACCACAAGCCAAGGTTAGGAGTGAGGACTAAGTATCTCAAGATTCTCTTAACAGCCCACATTGTGACATTCCTTTGGATTGGCTTGAAAATGAGCACACATACACACACTAAGCATTATGTCCGGCCTAGATGCACAAAGGTAAAGCAAAGATCCAATCATGGAGCGATATACCTTCATGTCCACGGCTGGACCCTCTTCATCAAGATCAAGATGTCCATTGCTTGGCATTGGAGTTTTGATTGGCTTTGCCTTAGCCATATCAAACTTCTTTAGCATGTCATGGGTGTACTTTGTTTGGCAAATGAATGTCCCTTCCTCCATTTGTTTGACTTGAAACCCGAGGAAGTACTTTAGCTCACCCATCATGGACATCTCAAATCTCTTGGTCATTGTCCTACTAAATTTCTCAACATACATATTGTTAGTGCTACCAAATATTATGTCATCGACATATATTTTGGCATACAAAAGATATCATTGCTAACTTTATGAGTGAAGAGAGTAGGATCGGCTTTGCCTATTTCAAAGCCTTGATTGAGCAAGGATTCCTTAAGGCATTCATACCATGCTCTAGGTGCTTGCTTAAGCCCATAGAGCGCCTTTCGGAGCTTGTAGACGTGGTTGTGAAACTTTTTTTTTGACCGAAACGGTCGGGGAGTCCCCGACCTCTTTTTTTTTAATTAAATGAAAGAATGGAGAGTACAACTAGATCAAAATACAAGGCAGCAAGACCCAAAAAAGAAACAAAGATTACATGACATTAAGGCTACTTCTCCGTGAAACTAGTCTTGTCTTTGTCGATGTCTTCGCCTTGATACAAACCAAGTCGAATTCTGAGAAGAAGATTCTTTTCCATTCTTCCACTTCATTTCTCCCATTGTCAAAAATTACTTTGTTCCTTAATTTCCAGATTGACCAACATGCACAAATCACAAGCTCTCTAAAGATGATATTCTGAAAAGTTTCTTTGGCTCTGATGAACATGTCAAAAGGATTTAAGTTAGCATCCCAAACAATGTTTAAGAAGTTCCAACAGATGGTGCTGAGGGGACAGAGAAAGAAGAGATGAAGATAGGTCTCTTCACAGTCTTGGTTGCAGAGTTGGCAGCTGTAAGATGGTAGATGCATATTTTTTCTTCTTAACAAATTTCTGCAATTTAATCTATCCCTGACTAGAAGCCAAAAGAAGAATTTCTGGTTTCCCAAATTACTTCCTTTCCAAATCCATTTGAATAAAGGTGAACAGGGAGTTTCTTCTGAAGTTGCTTTGTAGGCTTTCTTGCTGCTGTACAACTGATTACCCCATGAGTAAACCTAAGAATCATTAACATTTTCATTGAGATCCAGGTTTTCAAGCATAAGGTTGACCTCCTCTAACTGCCCTGTAGCTATGACAGACAGGGTTGGACTAAAAATTCTTGCAAAGCTTTGATTTAGATAGAACCTGATGCAACACTTTGGTTTCCTGGTGAAAGAAAAGAGCTGTGGGTATTTATCTTTTAATGCTTGATCCACCCAAATATCAGCCCAAAAAGAGACTGAGTCTCCTTTGTTTGGAATGCCTTTGGCAAAACCTGCAAATTTTCCAAATAGCTTTAAAACATCCTTCCACCAAAAGGAGCCAGCAGGTGTCCTGGATTGGGGTGGGTTTTCTCCTGTGGAGTATAGCTTGCTCCAGGTCATAGATACCCAAGGTATGTTGGCTTTATTATAAAATTATCCAGATTCTTCATCGAGAGCATCATTCTGCCTTTCTATGTCTATAATTCCAAGACCACCTTCTTCTTTCGGTTTACAACATTCCTCCCATGCAACTAGACATCCGCCTTTATGTCGAAACTTCTCCTTTACTCCACAGGACATTTTTTTCTTCTATGATCAATTTGCTTCACCACTTGAGGGGGAATTTAAGTGTGCACATATAAAAGGTTGGAAGAGAAGAAAAGACTGAGTTCACTAGAATCAACCTACCATCATAGGAGAGGAGTTTGTCGATACCCGAGAGTCTTCTATCCATTCTCACGATTAGTGGAGCAAAGTCAGAGACCGAAGGTCTTGTTGTCCCTAAAGGCGGACCTAGGTAGGTGAAAGGCATGCTCCCAATATTACATCCAAAAATGTTGGCCAAGTCTTGGGCTCTGTTCATTTCCATGTTTATAGGGATAAGATTGGATTTTCCATAGTTCACAATCAATCCTGATGAGTTTGAGAAGATTTGAATGATATCTTTAATTTTATTGAGGGTTGTCTCTTCTGCAGGCAAGATCAGGAGGGTATCATCTGCATATTGGACAATTGGATATCCTCCAAGAAAATTATTGCATAGGGGATGTTCAATATCACCATCATTCCAAGCTCGGTTGACTAGGCTTTGAAGTACATCTGCTCCTAGCACAAAAAGAAGGGGGGATAAAGGGTCACCTTGCCCGACCCCTCTCTGGCATCTGAAACTTTTCCCAGGAATTCCATTCGTAATGACCGAGGAGTCGCCACTAGAAAGAATGTTTTGAACCCGGTCAATCCATTTGGTTGAGAAACCCTTATGCTTTAGAACATCCAAGATGAACTGATGCTCAATTCTATCAAAGGCCTTTTCAAAATCCAACTTTAGGATAATTATTTCCTTTTTTGACTGATGACAAAAGTGCAGAAATTGAAATGCCTGTGCCAGCAATCCCGATGGTCCTACCCTTAATGAAACCATATTGGTTTTCATGGATGATTGTTAACACCAAAATTTGGTAGAGCCTGGATGACAGTTGGGCCGGCACATGGTGGTTCGGTAAGAGAGTCATTCGGCCAGCAAGAAGACAACTAGCGGTGCCGCGGCATTCGGGAAGCCGTTATTCGGTTAGAAGCCCGAGTCCAAGAAGGAGCCGAGCACGAAAACGGTTCGCAAGCGTGGAGCATCAAGGAAGATATTCGAGGACGAGGGCCCACGCCACCGTTGACGGTCACCAACGACATATTTTTCCCGTCAACTTACTACCATAAAGGGAGCAAAACTATACCTTTTTATACTCATATGCATTTATCACTAATAAAATTCCACTTGTAGTGTCTATTATTTTATTTTGCAGATTTATAATAAAAGCAAGTGAAAAATCGACCAAAGTACGCCATCCGAAAGCGCATTATTGCAAAACACAAGCCCGTGGAGCAAATCGACCCAAAACATTAAAATTGGGCCGAGCCAAGCCCGGCCCACAACTTTTCAAGACGAAGGAAGACACCCCACCGAGGCCCGGGGCGGCCGAGCCTAGGGGGTGCGCTTGCCACCCAGTGCGGCCGCACCCTCCCCGAGGCGGTTTCGCCCAACCTCGGGAGGCGGTTCGTGCACCCGCCAAATGGGGATTCCCGCCGTGGGATGGTCGGTTTGCTCAGATTAGGAAGGTTTACCAGTCGGTTTTTTGTGTAATTTAGCATTTAGGCCCCTCCGCCAAGTGTATAAGTAGTCCCCCTCTCCTCCTCTCTCAACACACACCACTAGGAGTCCAAAGAAACCAAAGAATCTCTCTCTCTACCACCTCTACCTCTCTCTCTTCTTCTACTTCTTCTTTCTTCTTCTACTTTCTTCTTCTTCTTAGTTCTTGGTTAGCACTTGGAGTAGAAGAGCTACAAGGAGGGCTTGTCTCCTAGAAGAAAGTGCTTTGGTAATACATCTTCTCTATGGAGCATTCTTCTATTTGCAAGTCTTACATCTATGTTCTTGGCCTAACTTATGAACTAGAGCATAGTCTTGTTCATGTTCTTGTGTTGGTATATGAACTAGCATATAGTTTACATATCATAATCTTGACATGTTCATCTCGGTTCATCATCGATCATCATATGCCTAACTTGATTAGAGGTGGGATAACGGTTCGTTGTTCCTTCGGGTTTGCTCTTGTTCTAGTCCGTCCATTCGACGAGTGGGGATCCCGGGGGGGAGAGTAGTGCTCTAATATGCGGGCATGGTGCCCGGTATTACGACACTGCGGATATGAGTGCACGCCACGGTTGAGGGGGTAGGCGGCTTGGTCGTGACAAGCCTTGACCGTCCCTTGAAATCCCCCCACGTTCGTGTGTGCTGTAGGAGTTCGTAAATGCTTCCATTGGGCCGTATGGCACCCGGGAGTCTCCCCAAGTATCCTAGACCTAACTACGATTAAATCAGTTTGCATATGATCCTAACTATTCATTTGTATGGCCATGACTAGATACATTAGAATTACTCCATTAGGTTATTCATTCATTCTTTATCTATTTTTCTTTATCCTTTTGCTTGTGGATTCTTAAGTGTGTGTCACACTATCTATGAACTATTATTGCTTACCCCTCGTTATGAACAATTTGGTCTAAGCAAACACATGTTCCTCTATTCGGATGCCATGCTTTGTTTATTAAACACATGCCTTCCTTTGGGAAAATATAAATAACGATACCACGAATACTTCCGGGTGAAATGCTACAATGATAGATCCGCGGCGCTTGCGGATGAAATATCTAAGATGGCAAGATCTATCCCGTTGACAATCCCATTTCGGATCACCGACATGGTGGTTTACTTGGGAATGTCGGCGGCGCATTTCTCGGGCGCTTTTATTGGGGATGGGTCTTATACCTGCTTTCCTTTGATTGCGCTAAGAAATGCCAACAAGCATTTCAAACTCCCCAAGCTTACCCTTTGCGCGTCCTCGAGCAAAAGAGATAAGTACTTGGTTGTTGATCGGGAGTTGCTACTATGCCGATTACGTTTTACAAGTGCCGGGGTTATAATAAGATTTTCTAATAGAGTTTGAATAAAATGGCACATCTTTTTCCCACCCTTTATTACCTTTCATCGTAGCGGGGCTTTCTAGCTTTTCTCAAAGTCTTGGGCGGTTGCGATAGAACGGTTATAACCGAGATGCTTATCATTCATCCTTTTGATCAACTTTTTATCCTGGGTTTATTTATTTAGATAATATTTATTTTTTTCGAGAAAGTATGGGCTTTATTGCTATATATATATTTTTTTTTTCTTTTTTTTTTTTTTTTTTTGGAGAGGTGGGCTCTACTCGCCCTAGACTTTTGTCTTTTATTTCCTCTCTTTCTTTTTTTTTTTAGAGATGTGGGCTCTACTCGCCCTCGGACACTTGTCCATTTTTCATCTCATTTTTCTTTCTCTCTCTCTTTTTTTTTTAGCCCATATCATTTCTCTTTTCTTTCAAAGTAGATTCCCGATGTCAAGTTTCTCTTTTTTGGACGAAATCATAGCAAATCCATTTGTACCATATCATACTTGGCAACAACTTAGACTAGATAGAGCCTATGCAACCCACATGAATCAGTTTTTCAGGGATGAGTTTTTAGACTTAGCCACTAAACCCAAACTTTAGAGAAATTCGAATTATAAACTAGGCACGTGCAAAGCATAAGACAGAGCAACTATTCATCATTTCAACAAGGGACTAAGACTAAACATTTTTATAGCTCATATATATAAACATTAAGGCACATAGAAGAGCTACTTATTCTATTTTTAGATTTTTTTTTTTAGTTTTAGTTTTTTTTCGATGCAAGATTGCCGGAATTTAAATATGCTAAAATAAAATAAAAATTTGATGGAAGTAAATATGCAATGCAATGATACACGTGGGGGGTCCTCCCCAAGCTATCTGGAGGCCCGTGGGTATCCTTATTTATTTTTGTTCTTTTGGGATAATCTGCCGTTTACCTTCGGCGGAGGGTCCACTCTTTTGAGTCTCAGACTAGGACTTTCTCCAAATTTTGTTGCTCGATGGTGCACCAGCTCCCGGAGATGCGGAGGGCTGCACTTCTTTTAGCTTCCACACTTTTTGTGGAGGGGTGTATTTTGATTGTTTCTTTGGTTTTGGTTCTTCTTTTAGTGTGGAGCTACCTTCCGGGGCTTTTTGTCCTTTTGTAAAGATGGGGACCTTTTCCTTCTTTGGTTTAGGAGCGATCTTTTTCTTTTGTTCCCATCTTTTATGTTTGCTGACTGCCTTGGAAGTGCTGCCGGTCTTTGGGGGCTGGATTTCTATTTCTTTAATGCCTTGCTCCCCATATTTTATCCGGATCATTTTGCACTCTTCTGAGACTCGAGGCCTGAATTCGAATTTTTCTTCATTGCCATTGATATTGAAGCGGATTTCTCCGGCCCCAACATCAATCTGTGCCTGGCGGTGCTCGGGGAATGGTCGTCCAAGGATGAGTGGTGTATCTTTAGTAAATTCCATGTCTAGTACCACAAAGTCAACTGGGACAAAATACCCCCGGATTCTCACAGGTATGTCTTCTGCAATCCCTGCTGGATACCTTATAGATGAGTCTGCCAGCTGTAGTGTCATAGATGTTGGCTCTAGATTTGTATGTTTGAGTTTGTCAAAGACGGATTTTGGCATGACACTAACACTGGCGCCCAAATCACATAAGGCGTGGTTGAATGTTTGTGTTCCAATTGAGCAGGGGAATTGTAGGGCATCCCGGATCTTTCTTCTTTTCGTGCGGACAATTCGGGATAGCGGCCTTTGCATTCTTTAGTTAACTTCACAACTTCCATTGTTGGTAGTGGCCGCTTGTTCTGGATGATATCTTTTATGTACTTGGCATATGATGGTACATGGAGCATGTCTAGGAGTGGCACACTTACATGTACCTTTTGGATCATCTCCATGAACCGAGTGAACTGTTCATCCGGTGTCTGCTTCCTCGTTCTTGTGGCGAAGGGTAGGTACGTTGTGTCTGTATATTCCAATGGTACCTCCTCCACTTCTGGTTCTTCTGCTACCTGTGGGGTTACCTCTTCAGGCAGCTTCTCTTTCTGTTTCCTCACCGTAGTATTGGGATTTGGTGGGTCACGAGTAGATCTCCCCCCTCTTGTTGTTACTGCATTTATGCTCTCCTGGGGGGCTTCAGATTGCTTCGAAGCTTTTTCTCCCACCGTTACTGGGAGACGAGCAGCTAGCTGGGTTATCTGTGCTTCAATCTTTCTGTTGAAGTTCAACTGATTTGTTATAGCAGAATTAAGTCCGTCCAGCTTGCTGCTGACTCCTTCTAAGATGTTATCAGTCTGGTTCATCTTTTTGGTGAGGTTTTCATTGATCTTGGCTTGGCCCAATACCAGTCCTTCAATGATGGTGACCCAAAGTTGTAATTGGAGTTGTACCCCCGGTTTGCCTTGGAATGGTGGCCCGACTGGTTGTTCCACCACTACTTGCGGTTGGCGATACCCGTTCTTTGTTGTTGATGAAGGCGGCTTCTTCACGGGTCTCGGGGCGCTTATCCCCGAGTGGCCAACTTCACCACACGTCTCACAGGTCATGTGAGCGTGTGTGGCGAAACCGGGTGCTTGCCGTGTAGTAGAGTCTCTTTGCGCTCCTCCGCTTTCTTTAGCGTAAGATCCATTTTTGCGGCAAGCATATCCGCCTCCTTCACGGTATGCATGCCTTTTTGTGTTTTGGCTAGGGCTCTGTCTTCGCCCCAGCTCTGGTTTGCCACCATTTTATCGATCAGGGCTGTTGCCCCGATCTATGGTGAGCGATAGAAACGCGCCACCC
The DNA here is from genome assembly GCA_015847255.1 of Hyparrhenia diplandra. Taxonomy (NCBI): domain Eukaryota; kingdom Viridiplantae; phylum Streptophyta; class Magnoliopsida; order Poales; family Poaceae; genus Hyparrhenia; species Hyparrhenia diplandra. The sequence goes on along the minus strand of JADLZK010010127.1, from coordinate 403,090 downwards.
GCCAGCCGGCGTCGAGGTACCCTTCGATATGGCCGTGAGACCATTGTAGAAGTTTTGGAGCACTAGCCCGCTCTCCATCCCGTGGTGCGGGCATGCTAGAATGTACTCCCCTGCAGCCTTTCCCACGCCCGGAATGGGTTCCATTGAATTCTCTGGCTGAAATTGGCGATTCTCCCCTCGGGGCATTAGTTTTGCCCATGGGGAAGAACTTAGCGAGGAACGCCGCGAGCACTTGGCCCACGTCTCGACGACTTCCTTGTCCTTGTAGAACCATCTGTTTCGCCTTCCCCACGAGGGAGAAGGGAAACAAAGCGGAGCCCGATGACGTGCGGTGCGGCGTCCTGATGACGATGGTGTCGCATAGCTCCGGGGAAGTGTTGGAGATGAGCGTTTGCGTCCTCGCTAGGCAGTCCACAGAATGGACTGGCCTGCACCATGGTGATCAGCCCAGTGCGCAGCTCAAAGTTTTTGTCCGCCACGTTCACCACCGGCCCAGTGGGCACGTTGGTGACAGCGGGAGTAGAGAAATCGCGCAGCGACTTCTGGGCCATAGCTTGGGTTGCGGTTGGTGCAGGGATGTCGGTCTCGACTGTCGGGGTTCCGGCCGAAGAAGAAGCGGCACGAGACCGGTTCTTCCTTAGGAGTGCCTCTGGATCGGAGGTGAAGTTTTCCGGCAGAAGGAAACCTGACATACACTATCCTGTTTTCATCCACAACAGGAGAAAACATAAAAGATTAGCCTGTATGAGCAAATGGTAGCCACGCATTACGCTTCATATTCATAGCTAGCTAGTATATTTTTTTTTTTTCACAATGCCTTCCCAAGCAACGGCGCCGAAATGCTTGTTGACATTTCTTAGCGCAATCAAAGGAAACAGTATAAGACCCATCCCCAATAAAAGCGCCAGAAATGCGCTGCTGACATTCCCAAGTAAACCACCATGTCGGTGATCCGAAATGGGATTGTCAACGGGATAGATCTTGCCATCTTAGATATTTCATCCGCAAGCGCACGGATCTATCATTGTAGCATTTCACCCGGAAGTATTCAGGGTATCGTTATTTATATTTTCCCAAAGGAAGGCATGTGTTTAATAAACCAGCATGGCATCTGAATAGAGGAACATGTGTTTGCTTAGACCAAATTGTTCATAACAGGGGTAAGCAATAATAGTTCATAGATAGTGTGACACACACTTAAGAATCCACCAGCAAAAGGATAAAGAAAAATAGATAAAGAATGAATGAATAACCTAATGGAGTAATTCTAATGTATCTAGTCATGGCCATACAAATGAATAGTTAGGATCATATGCAAACTGATTTAATCGTAGTTAGGTCTAGGATAACAGGGAGACTCCCGGGTGCCATACGGCCCAATGGAAGCATTTACGAACTCCTACAGCACACACGAACGTGGGGGGATTTCAAGGGACGGTCAAGGCTTGTCACGACCAAGCCGCCTACCCCCTCAACCGTGGCGTGCACTCATATCCGCAGGTGTCGTAATACCCGGGCACCATGCCCGCATATTAGAGCACTACTCTCATCCCCCCAGGATCCCCACTCGTCGAATGGACGGACTAGAACAAGAGCAAACCCGAAGGAACAACGAACCGTTATCCCACCTCTAATCAAGTTAGGCATATGATGATCGATGATGAACTGAGATGAACATGTCAAGATTATGATATGTAAGCTATATGCTAGTTCATATACCAACACAAGAACATGAACAAGACTATGCTCTAGTTCATAAGTTAGGCCAAGAACATAGATGTAAGACTTGCAAATAGAAGAATGCTCCATAGAGAAGATGTATTACCAAAGCACTTTCTTCTAGGAGACAAGCCCTCCTTGTAGCTCTTCTACTCCAAGTGCTAACCAAGAACTAAGAAGAAGAAGAAAGTAGAAGAAGAAAGAAGAAGTAGAAGAAGAGAGAGAGGTAGAGGTGGTAGAGAGAGAGAGATTGCTTTGGTTTGCTTTGGACTCCTAGTGGTGTGTGTTGAGAGAGGAGGAGAGGGGGACTACTTATACACTTGGAGGAGGGGCCTAAATGCTAAATTACACCAAAACCGACCTGGTAAACCTTCCTAATCTGAGCAAACCGACCATCCCACGGCGGGAAATCCCCATTTGGCGGGTGCACGAACCGCCTCCCGAGGTTGGGCCGAAACCGCCTCAGGGAGGGTGCGGCCGCACCCAGGTGGTGCCGCCACAAGCACCCACAGGGCTCGGCCTGGCCCAGGCCTCGGTGGGGTGTCTTCCTTCGTCTTGAAAAGTTGTGGGCCGGGCTTGGCTCGCCCCAATTTTGATGTTTTGGGTCGATTTGCTCCTGGGCTTGTGTTTTGCAATAATGCGCTTTCCCGGATGGCGTACTTTGGTCGATTTTCCACTTGCTTTTATTATAAATCTGCAAAATAAAATAATAGACACTACAAGTGGAATTTTATTAGTGATAAATGCATATGAGTATAAAAAGGTATAGTTTTGCTCCCTTTATGGTAGTAAGTTGACGGGAAAAATATGTCGTTGGTGACCGTCAACAGTTCCGCGTCGATTTCACGACTCGAGAAGACTTGGAGGACAATGTATCTTAGTTAGATATTTTCGTTATGTTTATTCGTAATTAGTTAGAACTCGTCAAGCCCGGGGTATAAATATAAGACCCCTACGATCGTAAAACGATCTACCAAATCAAATACAACCAACCCGGCTCCGTGCCTTGGCTCCGCCACCCTTCGAGTCCAAATCGTGTTGTCGATCTGCTGCGAGAGGGATTCATCGAATTGTCGACCTCCGTAAGTACCGGCAACCTTGCACCATGTCTAGTATCGTCAGCGGATTTAGATTATTGCAAGTAGTCTTGTTCACGCTTAGTATCGTCAGGCGGATTTAAGCTATCGGGGGCAAGAAGGTTCTTTTGTCGATCATGAGCCATCCGGTGGGCTAAGGTCCGGCTAAGAGCTAGTTATCGGCTTCATTAGATCTGGTAAATCTAATGAATTCATTAAGTTACCAAGTGGTGCATGCTTTTCATTTATTTTATTTTATTATAATTGCACACACTTTTTTGCCCAATTTAGATTGATGTGGCTCGGCTTTATCTTTTGATTAGATCTAGATGTCATCAATACTTTCAATGTTTATCATTAGCTTGTCATTAGATCTATCTGTTCTTTCTTAGCCAAGCTTAGATCAATCTAGGTTGTCACGTGTTGCGGGTTCTTGCGTGTTTAGTCATGAGTCGTGCGGCAGGCTAAGGTTTTGCGCGTGAGTTCCTTCTTCATGGACCCCCGGTTCGGCAAAGCTTGCCGAATACAATTATGTATTTACTTGTATCTTGCATGTGTAAGTCTACCTATCGTTAGAGTCTAGTCCGGGCAGGCCGTATCATGCGGTGGATTAGCTTGTTGCAGTGTATCATGCGGTGGATAGCTGTTAGGACGAAGAGGGTTTAGAACGGTTAAGTCTGGCAAGTGGTATCATGCGGTGGATTAGCTTGTTGCAGTGTATCATGCGGTGGATTGCTGTTAGGACTGATCAGGATAAATCTCTGGCTTTGCTTTAGATTAGGTTTGCATATGTACTTTACTTGTCTATGCATACGCGTCTCAACGAGTAATGAGTATCTATAGATCTGTTTAGATGTATGCGTGCTTTTAGCTTATCATGGTTAGATTGTATCATGCGGTGGATTGATCTAGTCGTGGTAAGTGGTTTAGATCTGTAGCAAGTGGTATCATGCGGTGGATTAGCTTGCAAGGGTTTAGGCTTGACGGGTTTAGGAAGGCTAGACGTGCGGCAGACTAGTTGGATGAAACCTATGCATGTGTCATTTAGATTAGGTTTATATTTATGAGTTACCCGCTTTTGTTCCATGTTGTCAATTAATTCGATCCATGCAATAGAGCTTTATGATGTCAAATCATGATGATCGACTTTTACTTGTTCAAACATATCTTCTATGATCATTCGGCAACCGAGTATTACGCTACATCTTTATACATGCTTACCGAATGCATTCATTATCTGTCGACAGATAGCTCTCATAGCTATATGTCTTTACATCCGCCTTAGAGCCATACATGCGAAACTGCCTTGGTCTCACCGGGCATGTTCTAGATCTCATGTTTACCTCCTTGTCAATTAACAGGTCAAATTGACGGCACGCCTCAAGACACTCGGGCAGTCGAGTAAAGCCAGCTATTCCGGCTTGTCAGTGTGTGCAGCGCAGGAAGCAAGATTTTTGTGCCTACAATGATATCACAAATCACTGACTGGAGCCTAGAAGATAGGATCTTGGTGATGCATTTCATAGAGTAGTTTGTCGTGAGATAGGTCTATAATCATTAACTGACACCGGATTTTGTTTCTTAGGAATCAGACAAATAAAGGAGGAGTTTATGCTCTTCAGAGGCGTGATTATGATGACAAAAAATTCTGAAAGAGTCTTTTAAAGTCATTCTAAATAAAGCTCCAGCATTTCTTGATAAAGGCCCCATTGAAACCATCTGGTCCAGGTGCATGACTATTTGGCAAATCTTTGATAACAATATCTATTTCTTCATTACTGAAATCACTATCTAAGCGGATAAGTCATTGAGATTTAACAACTCAGCTGGATCAAAACCGAAACCAGAAAATTCACAAATGCCCATTCTCTCTTTAAAAGCCAACCAGAGAAGATTGGCTTTCTGTTCATGATCTAGGACCTGGGAACCATTACTATCTTGTAAGGAAACTATAAAGTTCCTTTTATGAGCTATGGTGGCCATGAGATGGAAAAAATGGGTATTTTCATCTCCAAGCTTGACCCACCTGACTGTATTTCTTTGTTTTCAGTATTTTCTTTTGGATTCTAATAAGCTGGCCAAGTAATCCTTTACTAGGTTTCTGATGGCAGATTCCTGTCTAGAGAGAGTTCTTTGTTCCTCTAAACCATCCATGAGTTGAATCACCCATTTGCTGTTATGGATAAGCTTGCTGAGATTTGATAGGGTTTTACTCCATTTCCTCAAACCACTTCGACGAGATTTCAGCTTTGTTGATAAATGCTTGACCGCACGTGCATAATGTGGGGAGTTATTCTAGCAATCCATCCAAAAATTTTCAAATCTAAAGATATTGGATTTTGGAATGGATGTACCAATGTGAACTACATATGGGATGTGGTCTCGAGGTTGGTCTCTGTCAAGAGTTTGCACCACGAGAGGGAAAGAAGTTACCCATTCTCAAGAAATGAAGACCCAATCAAGCTTAACAAGAAGAGGGTCTTGCTTTGCATATTGCTCAGTGTATATTCTCTCCCCGTGAATGCTAATTCTGTTAGATCAAGGTCCGAAATCATATCATTAAACATATTCATTTCGAATGATCACCACCAGGTTTGTTTCGCTTTTTCGTGGCTTCTTATCAAGTTGAAATCACCCCTAGGATCCAGCTTGTCAAAGCCGGATGTGTCAAAGTTTATTAGCCAAGTGATGAAGGCATCTTTAAGGGGGATTGAGATGGTCCATATATATTGCTTACATAGAAGGAGCTACTATTTGTTGGTATTTTTTAGCGTAGCGCATAAATCCGCAAGCGTCACGGAAGTACCATTGTAGCTTTCACCCTGAAGTATTCGTGGTATCGATTTCCATGGGGAACGCGAAGTGACTAGAAAGGATCAAGTACGTCCAAGAGATAAGAAAGAATAATATTTTTTTGTAGGTAGAGATGGGTTCTCTAAGGTTTTCCCAAGATTACTAAATACCAAGGTTCAGGCTTACTAGACCCTACTTACTGAGCAGCGGAACCTTTCCGATTCTCGAAGAGACTGGAAACGGTAATCGGGGTCGGGCCGCCAAAAGCTCTACGAAAACACCAACCCGCACGTGGTGGACTACAAAGGCCCGATCGGAGCCGTCACCCCCCGGGGCTACCACAACTATTCCGTAGGTTTGGGTGCAAACTCGGGTAATACACTAGCCTAGACACCACGTCTACGCTAATGATTACTAAACTAGCCCGGATCCTGGACTAGAGCACTCGGTCGAGCGGAGTTCCAAAGAAGTAAAATAAAGCAATACTGAATTAAGTCAAATAATAAACTTGGAAATACCACAAGATAACCCGGACGCTACTCAAATTGAGTCGGCTCCGTAGAGGTACAAAAGTTGAGGCGAAACCGACAAACCCGGCTTCTCTTTTCTTCTCCCTCTCACTCTCCTCCTCTTTTCTAAGTATACAACTAGGTCAGAGCCACCTAGAGGGACACTACTACTTGATAAAATGTGGAAGTAATGCTCACAATGTAGAATGGTGTGTGTTACAAGTGAGGGGGTGCCTCTCTTTATATAGTGGAGAGGAGGAGTGAATGGAGGGCTCTCCTTGCTTCGAGGTCTTCTTGGCGGGAACGAAACTTTTTGCACCGCATGGAACCGCCGCTTGAAGACCGGTCCAAACCGCCGAGAAAAAGGGCAAAAATTTTGGCGAAAATTGGCGCCGCCGCCGCCCCGCCCGCCGGCCCCCGGGCTGGGCCTCCCGGCCCCGGCCTTCTCCTGTTGCGCGTTTTGTCCTTCAAATGTTGGGCCTATGATGGTGCATGGGCCAAATTGTGCGCGGGGTTTGGTCCTCTTGATTGATCCACTCCTTGGCGTCTTTTATTCAATACGCTTTCTAATTTATTTGGCGACTTTGTACCAAGTTTCCACTCTTATACCTGCAAAACATAATTTCTACGAATACAAGTGGAACTAGGTTAGAAGTAAAGGTATATGTAACATAAGTTTGCCCCTTTCTCATGAATTGGATAAAGGTTGGCGGTATAATATACTCGATAATGACCGCCAACAAGTCCCCTGCAAACCTTTGCTCGTCCCGAGCAAATAGCTAAGTGTTTGGTTGTTGATCAGAGTTGCTACAATGCCGATATATTTCAAAATGTACCATGCTCATAATAAAGTATTCTTCCGTTGTTTAAATAAATTGGCATTTTTATCTATCCTTGTTTACTTAAATCGTATGGGGCTTATAACATTCTCCAAACTCTTGGGTTATTGCAAGATAGAGCGGTTTTCATAGAAACACTAGTCATTCATTCTTTGATTGATCATTCATGCGTAGATTTTCGTAATGATTCCTTAAATCATCTCAGTGTGCAAACCATGAGGAGAAACAAGTCATAAGCCTTGATCAAGATGTGCAAGCGAAAATTTATTTCTTTTTTGATAAGGTATGGGCTAGCCCTTATTTCTTTTTAGAGAAGTGGGCTCTACTGGCCCTCGGACACTTGTCCATTATTCTTCTCTCTCTCTCTTTTTTTTTTTTTTAGAGGCGGTATCGGTACCCATTGTTTTATTTTTCCTGACACACGTCCATTTTTTCTAGCTTAGCCCATAACCTATTTTTGGCAATGTGAATGTGAATCTTGATCAAAAGCGTATGACAGGTGTCTCACATAGGCTATCATGAGAATTTTGATCATTAAGGAATTTTGGAAATTATTCTCCTAACGATGAATCTCTCTTAGAACAAAATCATAGTAGATTCTATTTTTACCATATCATATCCGGCAATAGCTTAGAGAAGAATCATGTGTTTGCATACCCACAAATCATTAAGTTTTAGGACAAGACAAGTTAAGCCAATAAACTTAAACATTGGGGAATACAATGTTATGAACTAGGTGCAAATTGAACTATAGACGAGCATCTATTCATCATTTCAACTTCGTAGAAATTAAGCATCCTTATACTACATATTGGAGTGGAATCATATTTTTGTTCTTTTCATTTTTTAAAGGAAATGAAAATGAAAAACTAAGAGATAAAATAAAATGATAGGGGCGGTAGGTACTTACCTCCGTGGGGGTCCTCCCCAAGCTAGCCGATGGCCTATGGGTTAGGGGGTAGTACCCCATGTGGTGCCGTAACGCCAATCAGCCTCATGCTCCCGCCGTCTCCGTTCCGCCTCCTCGCTTGGTGTTGCGTGTACTGCTGATGGCGTTGATCGGAAACTGAGTTTCAGATATGCTCTTCCACCAGCCTCATGGTGTGGTTTGGCGCTTTCTATTCTTCAATGGGATGTTGCATACCCCCACACTTCTTTTGTGCTATATCCGTATTTATTCAAGGACAAAAAAAACAAGTGAAAATAGCGGGGACCCTTCGGTGGAAAAACACCGAGTCAGAAATTTATTTGATTAATGAGTTATTCTAGACTCTATGTTATTTTTATTTTATTTTATTTTTTTATTTTTATTATTTTTTTTTTTTTGAAAGAACAATTTTATTGAAGGTAAATCACATAAGGGACGGGTTATCTCCCTGAAGTGCTTTGTTTAAAGACGAAAAGCTCGTCCTTGGGAAACCTTTTAAATTTGAAACCAATGTTGGTGAAGTGGTTTCCCCTCCAACACCAACCTTTGAGTGTCATCCTCAAACTCATGCCGAGATACCACGAAATTTGCAAAATTTATGGTAGACAAAAGCATCTACAATAACCCTTTCAAAAATTTTATGAACAGAGAGCGAGAAGGGGTTGTAGATCATGGTGAAGATGGTCGAGTTATGGATCGACTCGGGAGATTTTTCATATGAGCATGGAATGGATGTGACATATAGAATGTAACTTCCATGTTCGTTGATGAAATCTCCTATTTGTGGGGAGCACTTTCTTTTTCATGACAGATTAAGTTATCCGCAAAATATGGATCGAAATTATTATTGCGAGATCTGTCTCATGCTCACCCCTGATGATCAGAATGAATTCTGATGAGACATCGTGTGTGGGCATAGGGGAGAAGGTGTAAAAATGTCTTCTATATGAATTGGTTCACCCTCTATGTGTTGTGAGTGTTCTTGATGTCTCATATAGGAATTCGAGGTATATGATGATTCCGATGCGGGAATTTCTAAAGCATTCCAAAAATCATCATCAAGGAAATGGTCATCCTCGAATTCAAAGGGGCATGCATAAGGATGGGATTCATCATCCCAAGAAGTGTGATTGCATGTTCCCTTAACGGGAGGTTCCTCGACAACCGAATTATGAGAAGAATTTGAAGGAACTTCAAATTCGGTTGTAAAATGCCTCCTTTTGTTGGTCGGGGCTTGACTCTATTGGATCTTCCGAAAACTCGTCATATATACCGATGTATGGGGTGTTTTCTAAGATCTTCTCTAGAATGGCTTTCCCCACTAATGGATTTATGCACAAACGAGCCTCTAGAAGAGAGGTCAAGTTGGAGAGTATCCTCCTTGCTAAGACCAAGATAGAAGTGGCAAAGAATGACTTGGTCCGGCAAAGAAAGGTCCGGGCCTGTATTTATAAGACTTAGTAACCTGGCCCAGGATGCTCCTAGAGTCTCCTTCTCTTTTTGTTTAAATCGAGAATTTCTATTCGAAGGGGGCGACTGAATCGGGGAAGAAAGCAAGACAAAATTTGTCTCGGTTCAACCCCGGTTTCGGGAACACCTCCTACGGTATGAGCATACCATTGTTTCGCTCTTCCCAAAAGGGAGAATGGAAACAGATTTCCATTTAATGGTCTCCTGTGTCATGCCAGATAAAACGAGGCAAGAACACAGGTGCTCGAATTCCCGAAGGTGGCTATATGGATTTTCATTATCGTGCCCAGAGAAGGGTTGGTCCCGAACCATGGCTATGAAAGCGGGGCGAATTTTAAAGCCATTTGTAAGAATCGGATGGGATGATGGTGGAGGCTCCAACGAATCGCCCTTTGGAGCCGAATGTTTATAGATAGGCGTTGAGTCCATGTGGTTGCGGTGATGGTGGTGGTAAGGTGCATAAAATGGTGGTAAAAATAAAAAAAGATACACGGACGACTTGGTTCGATCCTAGAACAACTACCCCGGCAACGGCGCCAAAAACTTGTTGGTATTTTTTTTAGCGTAGCAGATAAATCCGCAAGCGCACGGAAGTACCGTTGTAGCTTTCACCCGAAGTATTCAGGGTATCGATTTCCACGGGGAACGCGAAGTGACTAGAAAGGATCAAGTACGTCCAAGAGATAAGAAAGAATAATATTTTTGTAGGTAGAGAGGGGTTCTCTAAGGTTTTCCCAAGATTACTAAATACCAAGGTTCAGGCTTACTAGACCCTACTTACTTGGCAGCGGAACCTTTCCGATTCTCGAAGAGACTGGGAAACGGTAATCGGGGTCAGGCCGCCAAAAGCTCTACGAAAACACCAACCCGTACGTGGTGGACTACAAAGGCCTGATCGGAGCTGTCACCCCCGGGGCTACCACAACTATTCCGTAGGTTTGGGCGCAAACTCAGGTAATACACTAGCCTAGACACCACGTCTACGCTAATGATTACTAAACTAGCCGGATCCCGGACTAGAGCACTTTCGGTCGAGCCGAAGTTCCATAAAGTAAAATAAAGCAATACTGAATTAAGTCAAATAATAAACTTGGAAATACCACAAGATAACCTGGACGCTACTCAAATTGAGTCGGCTCCGTAGAGGTACAAAAGTTGAGGCGAAACCGACAAACCCGGCTTCTCCTCTTCTCTTCTCCTCTCACTCTATTCCTCTTTTCTAAGTATACAACTAGGTGAGAGCCACCTAGAGGGACACTACTACTTGATAAAATGTGGAAGTGATGCTCACAATGTAGAATGGTGTGTGTTACAAGTGAGGGGGTGCCTCTCTTTATATAGTGGAGAGAAGGAGTGAATGGAGGGCTCTCCTTGCTTCGAGGTCTTCTTGGCGGGAACGAAACTTTGCACCGCATGCAACCGCCGCTTGAAGACCGGTCCAAACCGCCAAAAAAAGGGCGGCAAATTTTAGCGAAAATTGGCGCCCGGCCACCCCCGGGCTGGGCCTCCCGCCCCGGCCTTCTCTGTTGCACGTTTTTGTCCTTCAAATGTTGGGCCTATGATGGTGCATGGGCCAAATTGTGCGTGGGGTTTGGTCCTCTTGATTGATATCCACTCCTTGGCGTCTTTTATTCAATACGCTTTCTAATTTATTTGGCGACTTTGTACCTGTTTCCACTCTTATACCTGCAAAACATAATTTCTACGAATACAAGTGGAACTAGGTTAGAAGTAAAGGTATATGTAACATAAGTTTGCCCCTTTCTCATGAATTGGATAAAGGTTGGCGGTATAATATACTTTCGATAATGACCGCCAACACTATCCAAATTACAAGAAAAAAAATTCACTGTGATGGCATAATTGTTAGTCCGAATGACATCCCCATCTAAAATACTGCTGTTCCACACTGTAACAAGCCCACCAGAGGCACCAACCGAGGGGGAGAAGGCGAACTTGTCTGAGGATCTCGGGCAAAATTTTTTGATGTAAAAGGGGTCAAACGATTCTCTCTTGGTTTCTTGTAAGCATAAAACATGACAAGCACTCTCTTGTATTTTATCTCTAATGGCATCCCATTTGTCTTGAGAATTGATACCTCTTATGTTCCAAAAGAGGATTTTGATATTTCTCCTATTGTTGTTTATATCCATAAAAACTGCTGGAGTGAATAATTAAAGCTTTAGGTACACCAGGTACCAAGCGTAACAGAGGATAAAAATGAACATCCCAACTATTGCTATCCTCAAGAAAAAGATTGAAGAAGACATTCATCTTCAAAACAATGATGGTTTTCACCCCATAAAACAAGTGGTGATAAAGTGCACCGATTATGTAGGAGATAAATGAGCAAAGTATGATAAGGGTACAACAACAACAACAACAATAACATAGCCTTTAGTCCCAAGCTAGTTGGGGTAGGCTAGAGATGAAACCCATATGAAACAGTACAAAAGAACGTAGAAAGGCACAAGACAAAAGGATAAAGATTAGGGTAGATAGAAAAGGAAACAAAGTCATGGTTCAGGCACATTAATAGCTAGCCTCCAAGCGCTCCTATCCAAAGCTAAATCCTTGGAGATATTCCACTCGTTAAGGTCTCGCTTAACCGCCTCGTCCCAAGTCGGTCTAGGTCGGCCTCTACCTCTCTTTACATTATCTACCCGCTCTAGAACTCCACTACGCACCGGCGCCTCGGGAGGCCTCCGTTGAACATGTCCAAACCATCTCAACCGATGTTGAATCAATTTCTCCTCGATAGGGGCCACCCCGACCCTATCCCGAATATCTTCATTCCGAACTCTATGAAAAACCATCAAACAGAGAGATGTAGCTAGGTAAACCATAATATATTAAAGAACCTAGATAACTTAAGCATCCAACTTTGTTCCAACCAGTGACACTGCACCACTTACATCTCAGAGTATTATTAAACGAGGAACGAGGCTGCAGTACCGATAGCAAAAGTTTAGCAAAATATAAAGATAAAAGGGCACTCAACAACATGACCAAAGGGAGGAGGAGGCATGATCCTTGGGTCGACTAATCATCGAGGTCATCTGTAGCTAAGAGGGCAGCAGAGACAGCACCAGGCTGCATCTGGAGGAAGCCAGTTCCCATGCCTTCCATGATATCTTTGGTCAGATAGGGAGCAAAGCAGCTGCGGGTGGGATCACAGCAAGAGGCATCACCTCCAGGACTTCAGATTCCTCAAAACCAAGCTTCTTTGGAGTGACAGTCATCTTGCCTGCCTTCTTCTTCTTCTTGCTGGTCTTGGATTTGCTAGATCCTTCCTCAGGATTCTTCAGGGTACTTCCTTTGGCCTTGTAACCCTTGTTCTTCTCAGAGAGCCTCCTGCTACGCCTGCAGAAGGCATCTTCTAGCTGCTCTTTCACCTTGATCATCTTCTTCTCGGATGGGGTTTTGAAGATATCTGGTGTTCCAACTAGGATTTCCAAATCAGGTTCAGATTCAGTCTTCTCACTGTCACTGATGTCCATGTTTGAACTCTGAAACATGTCCTCATTATTGGCCTCATCCATGTCCTCATCCATCTTTTCTTCCTCATTCTCCGTGATAGGTCGTGGTCGATTGTCCGAGCCTGTCACCAAACTGGGGATTAAACATCCAACAGAGTCCGATTAGCAATCTCTTATCGACAAAAAAAACCCGAGGGATATCAAAATCGGACTCGAGAAAGGAAGCAGTTTAAATTGCTTAAGAAGGATAAGGAACAGGAGATTAGGAGAGGTACCTTTTCCTTGATCGTAGAGGGAATAATCGCGTGACCATGGGGTCATTTGGCATGGCAGGACCAAAAGCCAATGGTTTCATCCTTGGGAGGGAGCTGGATGCCAGAGCAAGATAGTTTGTCTCTTTAATCACTGTAGCAGAGTGCTGGCTTATAGCATCAGGGGCAGTCACATTCAGAATGGTACCAATTCCATCATCTATGTTCAGAGGACCAGTAGTGATTCCTTGAAAGATTTTCCTCATTGGTATTGGGAGCGGTCGAAACAACATCGGGGATGACAAAGATCGGGCCGAGCAACAATATTCGAAGCGGGAACAGGATCAACCTGAGGAGCAACCTGCATTCTGTTTGTTTCAGAACCGTCACCCAGAGAGTGAACCACTGAGCCTTGGCCATACTGGACATTAGAGCTTGGATTTGTTCGATTCATTGGCGGATCCGTTTGATCCAGGAGGGGATGGTGGAACTGGGTGAAAAGGCCCCATGGTGACATAAGCTTCTTCATTCTGTGGAGGTAGAATACCTGATTTCTTTAGAACGTAGCAAGGAGATGTCCATGACTCACCCTGGGGTGGGATCCCTGCATTGATCTTGACCGAATCTGGGATTTTGGCATCATCATTAAGATATACCTGAACCACAACCTTGGCATGGTCTCTAATTCCAAACTAATCAACCATGTTACCAAAACCAAACACGCCTTTTAGCAATGATATCATCGGTTTCAGATCTTCATTAAAACCAAGCAACATAACCCAAGCCTCACGATCTAACTCAAAAGAACGAGCATTCTCAGCCTTATCATGCTTGATCAGATACATATTGTAAGATCCTAGTGGATAGATCGGTCCCAAGAACGGTTCCCTAGCCATCGGTGAAGCAAATCTGACATAAGCATCGCCAAGAGGACACGGCAGTACCTCAAGAACATGGACGTTGTGCCTGAGGAAGAACTCGCGGACGGCTTCTGCCAGTTGGGGAAAGTCCTCCTTGTGGACGCTTGGGGTCGTCTTGACAATGGCGAGGTCCTCGTGAAGCCTAGAGTAGCACCCGATCACGAAGACTTCTTGGCGACGATGAGGTCCCGGAGCTCGCTCGACCCGGGGGGTGAAGCCCTTGGGGACGAAATGGCGTGGGTCGGCCTCCCAGTTCGCCATTAGCGAAGCTGTCGAGGTGCACGTCGAGGGTTTTTGAACAGTAGCTTGGTCTGGCGGTGGATGGGGCGGTGGAGAAGAGACGGAGGCGTCAAGAGAGGCTCCTTGGGTTGGTGCTGTTACATTTATAGTATGACCCCCTGACTCTTCGGCTTCTCGACGGGAAATGATCTGATAACGCCGTTTAGGGAGGAGATTACGGTGGCAAGATTTGGCAAGGTGACCGTAATTGAAGCAAGATTTGCATCTGATTTGTCCTGTACACTCTTTCCAACTGTGGCCCGGCCCAAGACATCTTCCACAATGGGCCCGGATCAAGTCTATGTTTCTTTCATTAGCCGAGCCCAAGGATGTGGGCCTTTTATCCGTACTAAAACCACGGGTGGGCTCGAGCCCATGGTATTTGATTCAACGGCCCTATTCTTTGAATTTGAAAAAACCTCATCAATTTTCAACGGCTCTGATGGCAGTTTTTCCTTGTTTTGCTCTTCAGTTTTTCTGCCTTTAATTCTCTAGCGAAGAACACGCTTCTGTTCTTGAGAGCTATGATGATTGGATTCAGCACGAGGAGAACGATTTTGATCTGGTTTAAGAAGAGCTTGATTAGGGATTGACTGATTTGCTCCCTCAAGAGCAGAGATCGAAAGGAATTCAGAGTAATTTAGGTGGTAATCCACCGGGTAACTCAGCCTTCTGAGGACACTCAGAGGTTTACTAGATTTCACGGCCTCGACATAGCTCTTAGCTGGTTTTCCGTTAGGACCAACTAGGGTCCATTCTCTTTCTTTTTCTAGGCACCAAGCATGATAATCTCTAATCCAGTTGGGGCCTCCATTACCCCCGTGAGATGAAATGAAAGCAGAGAAAACTTTGCAAATGAAAGATTTAGCTTTGTAAATCATAAATCCAATAGCTTTGCATGAGACGCTAAATTTGAACATCCACCCCGAAAGGAATCTAACATTGTAATCTTTAGCCACCCCTCCCAAACAAGATTGAAGCAGGATACTCACTGAATCTTCATTAAGCCCAATGGAAGATCTAGCAAAGCTGACCACCAAATGGAAAGTAACCTTAGAGGAGTGGTTGGGAAACTTGGGGTCTTCAAAACCGGGTGGCTGCTCAACATATACCTCCTCTTGTAGTGGACCACTGAGGAATGCACTCTTGACATCCATTTGAAACAGCTTGAAATCATGATGGGCAGCGAAGGCTAGAAGAACGATAATTGCTTCTAGTCTTGCCACCGGTGCATAGGTCTCATCAAAGTCCAAGCCTTCTACTTGAGTGAAGCCTTGAGCAACCAATCTTGCCTTGTTTCTTATCACCAACCCATCTTCATCTTGCTTGTTGCGGAAGACCCACTTAATACCAATGATGTTCGTCTTGGGTCTTTCCACCAAGTCCCATACTTGATTTCTTTCGAAATTGTTTAGCTCTTCTTGCATGGCCAACACCCAATCCGGATCCTTGAGAGCATCATCTACTTTCTGTGGTTCCAAAGATGAAACAAACGAGTAATGTTGACAGAAAGCAGCTAGATGAGATCGAGTAGTAACTCCCTTTCGGAGGCTCCCAAGGATGTTGTCAATGGGATGATCCCGTTGAATTGTTTGTCGTAGTCGTGGGTGATCAACGCCTTCTGCATGTTCTTCTTGATCTTCATCATATTCATCATCAGCTTCAAGAATTGGAGCAAGATCAAGTGGTCGAACAGGTGATGCAGGTGGATCAGTCGCTGCTGAGGTAGGTGGCGCAGCACTGCCGTGCGTTGGTGCGGCACTGCCGCGCTGGGTACTTCCAGCAGGCGTGTGCTGCACTTGGTCATCGAGTACGTCAGTGGAATCTTGTGCAGCAACAACTGGTGGATCCTCCTCTCCATTAGCTTGATCTTCTTGAGGTCTTATGTCGCCTATAGCCAATTGCTTGATTGCCTCACAAGGTGGATCCTCCTTTCCTACAACACTTTGATCAACTTGCTCTACTTGAGAGCCATTAGATTCATCAAATGTCACATCTATGGTGATTTCAACCCCTACCGGAGGTTTGGTTGAAAACATGATAGGCATGCTCATTTGACCCATAACCAAGAAGAAAACCTTCATCAACTTTCGGTGCAAACTTAGAGGTTCGGGGCTTCTTGTTAAGAATGAAACATTTGCACCCAAACACCCTAAAGTATGACACCTTAGGCTTGTTACTGGTTAAGAGCTCATATGAAGTCTTCTTGAGTTTCTTGTGTAGGTAGAGGCGGTTGATGGCATGACAAGCGGTGTTGATGGCTTCACACCAAAAGATGTCCGAAGTCTTGTACTCATTAAGCATTGTCCTTGCCATCTCTATGAGTGTTCGATTCTTCCTCTCTACTACACCATTTTGTTGAGGGGTATATGCAGCTGAAAACTCATGCTTGATGCCCTCTTCATCAAGATATTCTTCAACTTGGGTGTTCTTGAATTCGGTCCCATTGTCACTTCTCACTTTCTTGACAAGTAGACCAAATTCTCTTTGTGCCCTCTTGACGAAGGTTTTTACCTTCTCTTGTACCTGACACTTATCAAAGACAAAGAAAACCCAAGTGAAGCGGGAGTAATCATCAACAATAACAAGTCCATATTTGTTACCCCCGATGCTAAGGTAGGCCACCGGTCCAAAGAGATCCATGTGTATCAACTCCAATGGTTGAGTAGTGGTCATCACACTCTTTGGTGAGTGAGGTGCACCTACTTGCTTTCCGGCTTGGCAAGGTCCACATATCCTGTCTTTGTCAAAATCAACATTTGTTAGTCCAATGATGTGGTTGTCTTTCTGCAGTTTGGCCAAGTTCCTCATGCCAACATGTGCTAGACGGCGATGCCATAACCAGCCCATGCTAGATTTTGCCATTAGACAGGTCTCAAGCTTAGCTTTACTTTTGTTGACATCAACTAAGTAAAGCTTATTCTTGAGTTTCCCTGTAAAGACAACAACAGGAATCCTCCCCGCGAAAGAGTTCCACACCAACATCCGTAAAAGAGACAATTGTAGCCTTTCCACATAATTGTGAGACCGACAACAGATTGTATCCTAACGAATCAACATGCAAGACATCTGAAACATCATGTTCAGTGGTGATAGCAACTTTACCAAGACCGATCACGCTTCTTACATCATCATTTCCAAACCTTATGTTGTTCCTCTCATCATTGGTTTGGGAATATGATGAAAACATACTCCTTTCTCCGGTCATATGATTTGTGCGTACGCTTTGTCAAGCACCCAACTTGACCCACCGGAGGAGTATGCCTGCAAAACAAGTTTAGTTCACAAGTTTAGGTCCCCTAAGATTCTTGGGACCTTTTACATTAGTCACAAGAACTTTGGGAACCCAAATAGAGGTGTTACGGTAAATCTTTACTCACTGCCCATGTACTTTGCATACACCTCCCCCTTGCTGTTTGCCTTCACTTCAAAGCAAGGATTGGAGTCCAACTTGCTTGCTTTTGCCTTTGTTTGATAGGAGTGGCCTCTTGGAACAGCCCAGACAATGTTCTCTGACTTTTGGACCTTCTTCATAGCCTTTTGGACCATCTTCTTGGGTCTATTCTGAGCTAGGGCAGAGTAGGTGACCTTCCCTTTTCTTGGGGGCGCGGCACTGCCACGTGTAGCAGACAGTACACCTCGGGTTGGCTTGTGTCCAACACTCTGTGCAGGTCTCTCTGTACCTACTGTGCCTTTGCTCAAGAATTTGACACATTCAACCCCATTGATTAGCTTTCGACCATTGGTTTTGTTTCCATACTTGTGTCCAAGTCCATCCTTGATTCTTGGATTTCTCCCATCAATGTAGTTGGGCTTCTTTGGAGCCTCAATCTTGTTGCTCACAGCTGGCTTGACAGTTCCACTTCCCTTCTTTACCAAAGTGGTGAGCCTAGTGATCTCTTTCTCCAATGCTTTCATGTTGGCAAGGTTAGTGGCATAAGCATTCATATCAACATTATAGCATTTACCACAACCTTGACTAGTGGAGGGAGTAGAGGTATCCTTTGTGGCTAAGAGATGTGAGTTGCTCTCCCAAAGAATGCTATATTTGGTTTCAAGCTCTTTTGTGCTTTGTCTTGCAAGTCACAATATTTCCCATTGAGGGCAACCATAGCCTTCTTTGTGAGAGCATGGTCTCCTTGCTCATTAGCTAGGCTCTTTTGCAAGGAAGCCACCTCACTTCTCTCAGCTACAAGAGCATCCTTGTTATCAACATAGAGTTTTTCAAGTCTATCAAGTTGACTATCTCTAGTTGCTAACTCCGCTTTTGGGTACTCTCTAAATCCGCCATTAGTTGAGCAAGAAAGCCTCTAGTTTTGGGATCTAGGTTCTTGGTGAGTCTAACATATTCCTCATCATCACTAGATTCACTATCATCACTAGAGCTTTCACTAAGATCACTAGATTCATCACTAAGAGAAGGAGAAGGTTTGGGTGTGGGTTTTACCTTCTCATGCTTTGCCATAAGACACGTGAGTGGAGTCATTTTCTTCCTCATCCTCATCATCGGTCATGTTGTTGAAGAGCTTGGGTGTAGAGGTCTCTTGCATAGCAAATGTTGCAACATGAACCTCCTCTTCACTTGTCTCTTTAGTTGAGTCCCACTCATGGCCGATGTGAGCTTCACCCACATTTCTTCCCTTTCTCTTGTAGTCTTGCTTCTTGTCTTTG
The DNA here is from genome assembly GCA_015847255.1 of Hyparrhenia diplandra. NCBI lineage: Eukaryota > Viridiplantae > Streptophyta > Magnoliopsida > Poales > Poaceae > Hyparrhenia > Hyparrhenia diplandra. The sequence goes on along the minus strand of JADLZK010010127.1, from coordinate 384,156 downwards.
CCATTGTCCTTCTTGTACTTGTTGTTCTTGTTCTCATAAGGACAATCGGCAACAAAATGCTCGGTGCTGCCACAGTTGAAGCATGTTCTCTTTTTCTTGTTTGGGAACCTTCTTTGCACCATCTTGTAGCCATTAGCCTTCATCCCCTTCCCATATTTCTTCAAGAATAGGGCCATGTCATCGATCTTCTTGTAATCAGCCCCATCATCTTCATCATCACTAGAGAAAGAGGTTGCATCAATGTTTTCTTGCATCTTCTTCATTTCTTTGTCTTGACTTGAAGATGCTTGCTTGCTACCCTTGACCTTGTTGGAGGAGCTTGGCTTGCTTGTCTTGGTTGCCTTGAGAGCCACATCCTTGATCTTGATGCCTTCAAGCTTTGCTTGCAACTCTCCAAGCTTTCTTCTCTCATTAGCTTCCTCTCTTTGCATGTCATAGGTGAGCAGCCTACCAAGCACATCATTTGGAGTGAATTGCTCAAACTTCTTCTTGTCACGGATCAAGGTGACCACTATGTCATTTCTAGGTGTATATGCTTCAAGCATGATCTTGACAACGGTGTGGTCATCTAGATCCTCATCTCCAAATCCTCTAATCTTACCAACTAGCACCATCAACCGATCAAACATTTCTTGGGCCCCTTCTCCCTCAAGGATCACAAATCGGTTGAGCTTGGCCTTCAACAAGTCAATCTTGGCTTTTCTCACTTTGTCTACACCTTCATGTGCAAGTACCAAGGTGTCCCAAATCTTCTTGGCTTCGTTGACATTCATAACCCTATTGTACTCATTGCCTTCTAGAGCACTTAGGAGGATGCTTGTGGCTTGACCATTGATGTGGGCAGCTGCTAGCTCATCATTTGTCGGCTCCTTGGGGTTCACCGGTGGCTGAAATCCACTGCACACAACCTCCCAAAGACCGGGGTGAAGAGCGCTAAGATAGGCTCTCATCAAGTGCTTCCACTTGGCATAGTTGGTCCCATCGAAACGGGGCAACTTTCCCGCGGGCACATTGATAAAGGACTTTTTATCGCGGTTAGTCAAATAAGAAGAGTAGTTGAAGGATATGGCGGCGAACTTGTTGTTGTTGACACTGCCCTCATCCCTCTTCTTTTCTTTCTTCTTCTTCTTGTTGTAGGAGATATCATCATCTCCATCGTCGGAGCTACTTGATAGCTCACTTGACTCTGCTTCTTCTTCTTGCCTTTGCTTTTCTCTTACTGCCCTTCTAGCAGCCCTTGCCTCATGGATCAATCTTTTTTGATCTTTTCTTTGAAGCTTCTCGGCAAGCTTGATGCTAGCTTGATCTTCTAGCTTCTTCTTTTCTCGTTCTTGCCTTCTTGTGTTTCGTCTTCTTGTCTTGCGGCTTTTCTCTCGGGGTCGGTAACATCACCCTTGATGGTGCTTTCACTGGCTGTACCGAGAGAAAGCTCGCTGCTACTGGCCTCCACCTCCCACAGGAACGGTGGTCTTGCCTCCTTTATTCGATCCCTCCGGAGCGTCCATACTTAACGTGGTGAAGCGTATACGAAGTAACCTTGCTCTGATACCACTTGTAGGATCTGATGGAAGCCTAGAGGGGAGGGGGGGTGAATAGGCTTACCCCTAAAAATCGACCTGTTCAAACTTCAACACACTGTCAGTACTGATATGCGCGGCACTGCCGCGTATAGGCATGGCACTGCTGCGTGAAGCTGACAGATAGAGACAGAGACAGAGAAAGAACTTCTCTCGGCCAGGGAGGCGCGGCACTGCCGCGTCGACGTGCGGCACTGCCGCAGGTCACTTCACAGAGGTTACCCCGAAGTGATTCTAAGAGCTGTGTCCTTTGAGATGGTGATTCACCTTTGTTCCTGCACACAAGTACTTCACAGGAAACTAACCAACTATGATAGAAACACTGCAACAAGATAGATCGGGACGAAACCCTAGCTCACAAGATAAATATGTAAGAATATAAAGAACACAAGTGACACAAGAATTTGACCCGTGGTTCACCGTCGCCACACAGGCTGGGCTATGTCCACGTTGTCGAGGTTGCCACACAAGGCTTAGCTTGCCCACCGGCTTGCTTTTTCCCTCGTTCACAAGTCTAGGGAGTTAACCCTAGAGATGTGGGGTAATGTATTGCTGTTTGTGTGAGGTTACAAACCTCCCAAGGCTGCCACACGAAGGGAGCAAGCTCAAGGGCGACGCCTAGCCGTCTAGGAGCAAGCTCCAAGAGTAAAGAACCCTAGGGTTCCGGCCAAACGTGAACCAAATGCTCTTTTGAATGGGGGACGTAGTAGATCCGGTCTCCAATCGAAGTTTGCTGCCTTTTCCCTCAAAAATCCCTGGTGGGAAGTGAGAGATTGAGTGGGGAGCTCAAGGTGCTTCAATGGAGGTGAGAGAGAGCAAGAGGTGTTCTCGGCTGTTCTGGTCGGAGGAAGAAGAAGAGTGAGCCAGACCCGTTGTGGGAGGGGTAGGATGGGTATTTATACCCCACGAGCCCAACGGTCGAAGTTAAGTGTGGCACTGCCAAGACTTAATGTTGGCGGCCATTATCAAGCATTTTATACCGCCAACTCAGGTTCATTCCAAGGGAAATAAGCAATCTCATGGTGCATATGCATTTATTTCTAACCTAGTTCCACTTGTATTGTCAAAAACATATTTTGTAGGAACAAAAGTGGAAACTAGTACAAATACGCCCAATCAACAAAGAAAGCGCAAAACCGAGGATTGCGCCTTGTCAAGGGAAGGCCAACAGTCCAAATCGAGCGAAAACGGGCCAACGCACCTACGTGACATGGAACCAAAGTGGACCGAAGGCGGCACGCGAAAGCCTGCCTCAAGCTGGGCCAAACTTGGGGCGGCCGGCCCACCGCGGCGGCCGGCGCAGATTTTCGGCGGATGTTCCCGCCTTTCTCGGCGGTTCGGAGCGACTTTCAAGCGGCGGTTGTATGCGGTGCAAATTTTCGTTCCCAAAGAACAGCTCGAAGCAAGGGAGCCCTCCATTCCCTCCTCCTCTCCACTATATAAAGAGAGGCACCCCTCATCATAAAACATCACATTGATCATCATACACATCATTACACTCCATTCACTCACACACTCCACTCCATCACATTTAGTACACATTGGAGTAGAGGAAAGGAGCCAAGTTAGAAGTAGAAGGGAGTGAGAGAGGAGGAAGTGTGGAGAAGAGGAGTAGCGACCCCTCTGCCCCAGGCAGACGGAGTTCCGAACTTGTCGGCTCCCGTCTCCGCACTTGTACCTCTACGGATCATCCTACTGGTTTGAGTAAGAGATCCGTTTTTCTATCTACAAAGATTATCTTTGAGTTTAAATTATTACTTTAATTATATACGTTCACCGGTTCGTTGTTTACCATAACGGTAGATGCTCTAGTAGAGGACTCTGATGAAGACGGATGCTCCCGGCCAACGCTAGAGTACGTGATAAGTAGTGTAGGCGTGGTGTCTAAACTACACGTCACCCTCGTTCCCTCATCATGAAGCATCACATTGATCATCATACACATCATTACACTCCATTCACTCACACACTCCACTCCATCACATTTAGTACACATTGGAGTAGAGGAAAGGAGCCAAGTTAGAAGTAGAAGGGAGTGAGAGAGGAGGAAGTGTGGAGAAGAGGAGTAGCGACCCCTCTGCCCCAGGCAGACGGAGTTCCGAACTTGTCGGCTCCCGTCTCCGCACTTGTACCTCTACGGATCATCCTACTGGTTTGAGTAAGAGATCCGTTTTCTATCTACAGCAATTATCTTTGAGTTTAAATTATTACTTTAATTATACGTTCACCGGTTCGTTGTTTACCATAACGGTAGATGCTCTAGTAGAGGACTCCTGATGAAGACGGATGCTCCTGGCCAACGCTAGAGTACGTGATAAGTAGTGTAGACGTGGTGTCTAAACTACACGTCACCCTCGTTTACCAATCAATCAGTCCACGGTAGTGAGGTAGGCTATGCGGTGGTGACAGCCTGCTCGACCTTAGTATTCCTCCATGTTCCGGTTGTGCGGTAGTCCGAGGCCGGACCCTTCCGGCGCACCGTGGGAGAGCCTAAGTGGCTACGTGAACGTATAAGAAAAGAAGTAATTTGGCTTTAGGATAATCCGCTGTAGTAGAAACTCACTACCCGCCACCCTTTTCCATCTTCCTCCCGGTAGCTAGTCGAGCCCGACTTAACACCCGTTCCCGTGGAAATCGATACCGAACACTTCCGGTGAAGTGCTACAACGGTATTTCCGTGGCGCTTGCGGACTATTTGCCTTACGCTAAGAAACACCAACAAGCATTTTCTCGGCGCCGTTGTCGGGGAACGGTTGTCGTTATAGTCCTCGAACCTAGTCTACCCGTGTATCCTACATTATCCATTTCCACCCCGCCATTAAAACAAAAATCTAAAAATTATGGAGCACCCAACTATTGCAAAACCGTCGCGCTCCAAGAGGCGAGCTCTTAGAACGCCCATCTTCTTCTCGGCCCATCACGGCCTTCGAGTTATGAGGCCTCATACGGCCTATCGGCCATGGTTCGGGATCAATCCTTCCTGGATATGATTACGAAAAATCCATACCATCACCCGAGGGAGTTTGAGCAACTCGTGCTTGCCTCACCATTGAAGGCATGTCACAAGACACGTTGAGGTGGAAGCTATTCCCTTTCTCGCTTGAAGAGAGCTTAAACAATGGTTCGACCACAACGTAGGGAAGGTAGCAAGGTGATTGGGAGGAATTAAGGGCAAAGTTTTGCCAAGCTTTCTTCCCTATATCCCGAATTGCTTCCCTTCATCAAGAGATAATCAGCTTCCAACGGGGGAGAAGGAGTCGTTAGGTGCGGCTTTGGGGGCGATTCTCAATTTTAACGAGGTCCGGTCCGAACTATCCATTCCCTAACCATGTGTTACTTCAGCATTTCCGGCTAGGTTTGACTAGAGAGTCTCCGCCCCTACGCTTAGACACGGCGCAGGAGGGTCGTTTACACACAAAACCACAGGAGGAAGGGGAAGCCCTTTTAGACCGAATTCTTGAAAACACCCTCCTCTAGAACCCATCCGTGTTGAGCCGATGTCCAACGAGGTTTCGCCGCCTTCAAGCCGAACCTCTAAAAAAATACCACACCCGAACCAATGGAGGAACCCCTTACGGGAGACCTCCCATATATCGAGGACGTTTTTCTTGAAAAATTCAAAACACCTCGAGATACGAGTCGGTAAAGAGACCACCAGTTCTGTCACCCCTAGAGAACCTTTGAGCATAGACTCTCTCTACGAGAGTCAATCATGGGGTTAACATCTTTCATGAGCAGCGAATGGGTACACGAGAATGAGTCGTCTTCTGAAGAAATTCGAATTCGTACTCCCTCGTTCCCCATTCAATGCATAATAAAAAGAAAACAAGAAACAGTATTGTATAATCCAACCGTGGGCATCAACATCATGTCACAAACTTATGCCCAAACTTATTTTGAGGAAGAGAAACGCTGGCCCACAATAAAAACTTTTAGAGCTGATATGCGTTCAACTCTCCAAGGGTTGGGGTTTTACACAATGTTTCTCTTTACCATGAAGGTGTCGGAATGAGCCTTGATTTTCACATCTTTGACATTGAGGATTTCGACATTCTAATTGGCCATCCCCTAGAAAAATTATTCGCTGATCCACCAAACACAGGGGAGTTAGATGTCAAATTAGGTAGGGACACGTTCACGCTACCCATACAACAATCCAAAAACACAATAGCTGAACCCCCCGTCCCCAATAACAACCATAGAGGTGGTGCCAAAAATACCTTTTGAAACTCCTGAAGAATCCTTAGAAAGAGACTCCAAATTCTTCATCGAAGAAATTAGCGAGATAGATGAATTTATCGATCTCCCTAAAGAAGAAGAAACGGCACCACCTCCCATTGAGCTAAAAGCCCTTCCCCGAAGGATTGCGCTATGTTTTTCTAAACAATGATAAAAAATGCTCCCGTAATCATCAGTGACAAACTAACCGACGAGGAGTCATCCAAATTGATTAAAATACTAGAAAAACATAGGACGGTCTTCGGGTATTCATTACATGATCTAAAAAGGGATTAGCCCTCTAATTTGCTCTCATCGCATCCTGTTGACCCCCGAAAAATCACCCTCACGCGAACCACAACGCCGGCTCAATAATGAGATGAGAGAAGTCGTGAAGAAGGAAGTCCTCAAACTTCTTCACGTCGGGATAATCTATCCCGTACCACACAACGACTAGGTTAGCCCCGTCCGTGTGGTACCCAAGAAAGGGGCATGACGGTAATTGAAAACGCTAAAATGAATTAATTCCACAAATGCCGTCACGAGGGGTGGAGAATGTGCATTGATTACGAAAACTCAATGCGGCAACAAAGAAAGATCACTTTCCGCTCCCCTTCATTGATGAAATGTTGGAGCGGTTAGCAAAACACTCTTTCTTCTTGTTTCCTCGATGGGTATTCAGGTTATCACCAAATTCCCATCCACCACGATGATCAAAGCAAGACAACTTTCACATGCCCGTATGGAACGTGCGCGTATAGGAGAATGTCGTTCGGGTTGTGTAATGCACCCGCATCATTCCAACGGTGCATGATGTCGATATTCTCAGACATGATTGAAGAAATCATGGAGGTATTCATGGACGATTTCTCCGTCTATGGAAAAACCTTTGACAACTGTCTTGAGAATTTAGATCGAGTCTTGCAACGATGCCAAGAGAAGGACACGGTACTAAATTGGGAAAAGTACCATTTCATGGTCCGAGAGGGCATCGTCCGTGGACACCTAGTGTCCGAGAGAGGGATTGAGGTAGATAAAGCAAAAATTGAAGTGATTGAAAAACTACCTCCCCCCTGAACGTGAAAGGAATCCGTAGCTTTCTAGGCCACGCAGATTTTATAGACGGTTCATAAAAGATTTCTCACAAACTTCTAGACCGTTAACAAGCACGCTAGCTAAGGATGTGCCTTTTAAGTTCACCAATGAGTGCATGAAAGCTTTTCTCACCATTAAGAAAGCACTCATCTCGCGCCAATCATCCAACCACCGGATTGGTCGCTGCCTTTTGAAATCATGTGTGATGCTAGTGATTACGCCGTTGGTGCGGTCCTTGGCCAAACCAAAGATAAAAAGCATCACGCGATTGCCTATGCCAGCAAAACACTAAATGGAGCTCAATTAAATTACGCCACAACCTAAAAAAGAGCTCCCCGGTCGTAGTGTTTGCTATTGATAAGTTTAGGTCTTACTTAGTGGGATCCAAAGTAATTGTCTACACCGATCATGCTTGCATTGAAATACTTGCTCACTAAGAAAGACGCTAAACCCAGTTAATAAGATGGATTCTCTTACTCCAAGAATTTGATTTGGAAATTAAAGACAAGAAAGGAGTAGAGAACACCGTTATGGATCATTTGTCGCGTTTGCAATTCACTAACATGCGAGTTACCGATCAACGATTTCCTACGCGATGACATGCTCCTCAAGGTGGAGGACGTAACCCCACGGTATGCGCACATTGTGAATTACATGGTTTCGTTTACGTACCACCCGGCGAAATCTAGGCACAAGTTGCAAGTTGAGAGTCGCCGCCACCTGTGGGATGATCCATACCTATACGAGTATGTGCCGACGGCATGCTAAGGAGATGTGTACCCACCGAGAGGGGACAAAGAAATCATTGAAAAATGCCATGCAGCCCCGCACTGAGGCCATTATGGAGTACATCGCACTCAAGCCAAGATTTGGCAGTGTGGATTCTTCTGGCCAACGATGTACCAAGACACAAGAGAATTCATCAGAAGATGCCAAAAGTGTCACCGCAAGGAGAGAATCACATCAAGAAATGCAATGCCCCTCAACTCCAATCTCCAAGTGGAAGTCTTCGATGTTTGGGGTATTGACTTCATGGGACCTTTCCCAAAGTCCCATGATAGTGAGTACATCCTCATCGCAGTCGACTACGTGTCCAAGTGGGTCGGCTCGGCATGCCCCGCCACGATGCCAAACATGCGAGAAAAATGGTCCATGATATCATTTTTCCAAGGTTTGGAACACCAAGGATGGTCATAAGTGATGGAGGATCACACTTCATAGACAGATCCTTTCGAGCTTTCTTACGAGAGCTGGGATCTAAGCACAATATAGCCACACCTTACCATCCTCAAACAAGCGGCCAAGCGAAAACATCGAACAAGCAAATCAAGAACATTCTCAGAGAAACCGTCAATGCAATGGTGAAGGGCTGGAAAGACAAGCTCCCGATGCACTCGGGCATACAGACAGCTTATAAGACCCCCATTGACATGACACCATTCTAACCGGTCTATGGAAAAAGTTGTCACTTGCCAGTAGAACTCGAACATCGAGCCTACTGGGCAATCAAGACATGGAACATGGACCTTAAGCTAGCCGGGAAAAATAGACAAAAATAGTTAACCGAGCTAGAGGAATGGAGGGAGAAGGCGTATCCGCGATGCCAAGCTATACAAAGAAAGAACAAAAAAAGATGGCACGACCACCGAATCCAACAGTAAAACTTTCCCACGAAGGAGACAAGGTATTACTCTTTAACTCTCGTGTGAAGCTATTCGGTGGGAGGGAAGGCTGCGCGACAAATGGAAGGGGCCATACACCGTCGTCGACGTCGCACCTCATGGCGCAATCACCATCACCGACGATTCGGGTAATTTATCAAAGGTAAATGGCCAACGTTTAAAAAGTTTTCCTTGAGCCTTCTCCAAATAAATATATAGAGAAAATAATGTTGGTAGATTTTGAACAATATAAAAATAATTCCATAATTGCTACCAACATATTGGAAAGAAAACACAATAAAACTATTAAATAAAAAAAAAAGCACATAACTTTTTCTTTTTCCCTTTCTTTTTTTTTTTTTAATAAAGAAAACATCGCCCTAAACCGGGTTTTTTTCCCGTTGCACCACTATAGCAAAAGAGTTCAGATAAGATAATGATCATGGGAAAAAGTCGATGCGCAAAGCACGCCATTGCGGCTACTGTGTCGGCAAGATGAGAGCCGGCCCGCTTTGCGGCCCCGTGCCTCCCTATTTTCTCACATGGATTAATCCCGGCGATCCTATCCCAACCCCTGTGGTGCATGGTCACGGTTCGACGCAAACTCTATAAATTGAACCCCAAGCTCCTTATGGAAAATCACACCAAAAACCATCTCTTCTCCCTCATCCTTACTTGCTCAACTTGCCCCATGGCCAGCCACAACACAAAGTCCCGCCAACTCTCCCATTAAAACACAATACTTGTTGTGTAGCGAGAGCCCCTTAGTGTCACTAAGTCCAACCCAAAGAAAACCATAAAAGAAAGGCCGCTCTAGCACCTCCTCCAACTACCCACCGAGCGCCATTTTTCATCTATGGGTATGAAAAGCCGAAGGAGGGTACGCCAAAGGGCTCATCGCAAAACCCCACGTTGAGAGGTTCATTAGGCCATCCCTCGGTGAACGGTTCGTTAGGACACCCCAAGTCACTAGGATTACGATAGTGACGGTGAAGAAAGCAAGGCACCACCGCCTTCCTTGCTAGAAAAATATGAAGCCCTTAAGGACCTTTTTGGGGAGGCTATAGAAGAACTAGACACCTTGCGCACAAAATCTGCGACACCTCGCCGACGACATGGAAATCGAAGAATTTAAGTTTAACAATAGGGTAGCAAAATTAGCAAAAATAGCTGGAGTGTCGTACACTCCCGAGTAAATCACCGATTATTTCAGTCGTTTGAATTCTTCATGTTTTATTTCCATTCATTTACTTTGTAATTTCGAAGTTCAATAAAGTTTGTCTTTGAATATTTTTCTGTACACTTGTTTCTCTATAATTTTTTCTGTTAACTTCTATAAAAGAAACAAGTGTGGGGAGATAAAATTCACTTGTCAACTTAAAAACTTAGACAAACTTTATCTTTCTTTGTCAATACTGTTAGAAAAAGAAAACCACACGTTATTTGAACTTTTATGCTTTGAGAGATAGCATGATTACTTGAATTTCTCTTTCCCGTATAAATAAGACTTGGGTTACCTATATAAAATATATATATATATATATATATATATATATATATATATATATATATATATATATATATAAAAGGGTGAGTGTTTTTACTCCCTGAGTAGTTACTCCCATCTTTAAAAAGCACATTGCGTATGTGTTCATACTAATTTAGCAGTTTGAGTATGTTTATATACTCATATTAAGATACTTCAAATCTTACTACGAAAAAAAAATTGAAGGAACCCATACTTTTTAATATTTACCAAAAATGCCACTAATATTGTATATATAAAAAAGTATATCCACATACTCTAGGTATGTATACATACTTAACATAAATATCACCGTAGATGGTCTAGTATGATCATATACTTCGTCTACATACACTTCGTTCAGTCATATATGCCCTAAATCTAGAGATATACACATGGGAGTAACTACTCACAGGAGTAGAAAATCTTTTTCCTATATATATATATATATATATATATATATATATATATATATATATATATATATATATTATCATGTTCCCGGATAATCAAAACCTGAATTAGTAACAAATAGCTACTTCCTTATTCATTGAATCTTGTCAAATTCAAAAGATTAAATGTTGAGGAAGTTTCATAATCCCAAGATCAAAACACTATGCACAAATAAATTGGTAATCTAAATTATGATGAACCCTTTATGCTTCAAAAGGGCATGGGCTATGCTAGAAATGGGCACATGCCCCCATATAAAAACAATGGGTACGTCGATGCCCGCCTATCTATAAAAAAAAAAAGAGAGAGAAAGAAATAATGGACAAGTGTCCGAGGGCGAGTAGAGCCCACTTCTCCAAAAAAGAGAGAAGAAATAACGGATAAGTGTCCGAGGGCGAGAAGAGCCCACTTCTCCAAAAAAAAAAAAAGCAGCAAGCCCATGACTCTTTGAAAGCAAAGAGGCATCATAGCTAAAAAGAAACATTTCTCATATGCACATCTTTGATCTAGGAATATGACACTTCCTCCATTAAATCTAGAATTTGACTTGACATTTCATACAAGGAAGTAAGCAATTTTGTTAGTACTCTCAAGTTTGATTAGAACCAGGAACATAACAACAAATTCTTTTCAAATTTTGAAAAAGCAACCAAGTCTATTTGTGCAAAGTGTAAGTAGAAAGAAAGAACTCCCCGCTTATCTCCATCGCATGATCGTTTAAGATAATGTGGTAGAACATTTTTTTGATATTGATAAAGGAAACGACCTTACGAAACCCCTAAAAAGTTCAACTTTACTCGAGGACAAGTAAAAGCCAAGTGTGGGGGAGTTGTTGGCGGCCATTATCAAGCATTTTATACCGCCAACTCAGGTTCATTCCAAGGGAAATAAGCAATCTCATGGTGCATATGCATTTATTTCTAACCTAGTTCCACTTGTATTGTCAAAAACATATTTTGTAGGAACAAAAGTGGAAACTAGTACAAAATACGCCCAATCAACAAAGAAAGCGCCAAAACCAGGATTGCGCCTTGTCAAGGGGAAGGCCAACAAATCCAAATCGGCGAAAACGGGCCAACGCACCTACGTGACCGCTGAACCAAAGTGGACCGAAAGGCGGCACGCGAAAGCCTCGGCTCAAGCCGGGCCAAACTTGGGCGGCCGGCCCACTGTGGGCGGCCGGCGCAGATTTTCGGCGGCGGATGTTCCCGCCCTTTCTCTGGCGGTTCGGGCGACTTTCAAGCGGCGGTTGCATGCGGTGCAAATTTTTGTTCCCGCCAAGAACAGCTCGAAGCAAGGGGGAGCCCTCCATTCCCTCCTCCTCTCCACTATATAAAGAGAGGCACCCCTCATCATGAAGCATCACATTGATCATCATACACATCATTACACTCCATTCACTCACACACTCCACTCCATCACATTTAGTACACATTGGAGTAGAGGAAAGGAGCCAAGTTAGAAGTAGAAGAGAGTGAGAGAGGAGGAAGTGTGGAGAAGAGGAGTAGCGACCCCTCTCGCCCCCAAAGCGGGACGGAGTTCGAACTTGTCGGCTCCCGTCTCCGCACTTGTACCTCTACGGATCATCCCTCTTGGTTTGAGTAAGAGATCCGTTTTCTATCTACAAACAATTATCTTTGAGTTTAAATTATTACTTTAATTATACGTTCACCGGTTCGTTGTTTACCATAACGGTAGATGCTCTAGTAGAGGACTCCTGATGAAGACGGATGCTCCTGGCCAATGCTAGAGTACGTGATAAGTAGTGTAGACGTGGTGTCTAAACTACACGTCACCCTCGTTTACCAATCAGTCCACGGTAGTGAGGTAGGCGGCAGGTGGTGACAGCCCTGTTCGACCTTAGTATTCCTCCACGTTCGGTTGTGCGGTAGTCTGGAGGCCGGACCCTTCTGGCAGACCAGGGGAGAGCCGGTGGCTACGTGAACGTATAAGAAAAGAAGTAATTTGGCTTTAGGATAATCCGCTGTAGTAGAAACTCACTACCCAGTTCACCCTTTCCATCTTCCTCCTGGTAGCTAGTCGAGCCTGACTTAACACCCGTTCCCTGTGGAAATCGATACCCCCGAACACTTCCGGGTGAAGTGCTACAACGGTATTTCCGTGCGCTTGCGGACTATTCGCGCTTACGCTAAGAAACACCAACACTTAACACGCGGCACTGCCGCACCATGCGCCTTGCACTGCCCGCTTAGCCCGACAAATGGTGTGAAACTTGAAGATTTGCTGGCTGATCAGGCTTGGAGTTGTGTTTTGTGACTGATTTGAAGTTTAGAGCACTTGGTCCACAGGTACCCGAGAATCCTAGGATCCCTCTTGATAGTACGGCATTTCCTAAACTCAAGATTCAAAATATGAAACAATTTAAACGCCTCGATCCGGAAACACCACCATCTAGCTTATGGGACACCTTTGGACCTGTACATCAACTCCTCATTTTATTCCCTGCATGTCATCTTCGTAAATCTCATTATTCCCCTAATTCGGTGGTCATCAACGCCAAAACCCACTTAGAGCTTGATTGCACTTACAAGGGGATCTGCTGATATTAGTATATAGAGTGTTTACGAGATTAGGGTTCAGAGCATTTGTTGAGATTAGGGTTTAAATCTAGTTGTACAAAGTTTATAATGTGATAGTTCAAAGTTTTTACTCTAGCAGTACAAAGTTTTGTAATTTGTCATAGTCCATATAATTATATAATTTCCTGTACAAAGTAAATAATATGATAGATTAAAGTACAACATAAACTATTATGAATCATAATAAATTATATGACTTTTGAAAATAGTACTTGCGAGTCCATATAGATCTTGACTCTAAATAGTAGATGCGCGCGCCGCTATCGGACCAAGCCTAGACAGGGGAAACCCAGACCGGGGACACAGTCCGCTTGTACTAGTTTGTGCGCACTGCTATCCCTACTAGCGCACGTGCACGGAGCAGCCGTGCCCGTACACATGGCTATCTCATTTAGCCGTTCGTCACAACTCCCTACGTCGAAAAAATGTAAATGTGGTGCCTCAAATAAATTTAAATTTAACTATATTCATAAAAGTTCAATATTTATGTTCTTAATATATTTATTGGGCGGGGCTAAATTACAGCCAGCCGTAATTTAATCTCCCGTATGGCCATGCGATTATGGGAGATTAAATTACGGCAGGCTGTAATTTAGTCTTGTCCAATAAATATATTAAGAACATAAATATTGAGTTTTTATGAATATAGTTAAATTTAAATTTATTTAAGATACCACATTTACATTTTTTTGGCGGAGGGAGTTGTGACGAATGACTAAATGAGATAGCCACGTACACATGTTCATGTGGTTGCATTCTTTTTAGTGGCGACTCGTAATGTATAAGCGCTAATAGAAATGAAAGTGTGGGTATAAGCCATGAACCACCAGGGTATAAATCTATTTTACTGATTGTTTTCTTAAGTTTTAGTGCTAGTAAAAATACATGATTTCTACTGTGTCACACCCCGTTTCCGTCAACGCGAAAGGAGGGAGAAATGACGTGGCGTAGATCGTCGAGGCGGCGGCGAAATCTTGGCGGCGCAGGCAGCGGCGCAGCGACGCGTGTGTGTCGCTGGGCGCGACGGCGCGGCGGCGGCGCGACGACGTCGCGGCGAGGGCGCGGTGGCGGCGGCTTGAGAGTTGGGATAGGTAGGGTTAAACCTTAAATTATTTCTTGATTGATTGTCTCACGATAGTTACCCCCATATTTATATGAGGGGTTTACAATTGCTAACGGGCCAAGCCCATTAGTCTTTTACTAACTCTCTTTAATTCAACTAAATAAATTTACTAATAAAGCTATATAATAATTAAATATTCAGCCACTCCGCTTATCCCGGGCGACTCATTGACTGAGTGTGACATACCGTGTGGATAGTTTAAAAAATATTCGGCAAAAAAAAAATGTTTATACTTATGGTTTTCTTAGCCTAGGCCACTAAAATAATTTCAAACTAATTTTTAGTTCTTCAAATGATCACGAACTGAGAAGCAGTCTGAACAAAGGTTGTTGGATTTGAAAAGATCTACAGCTCTCTAGCTAGTCAACAACTTTTACATGTAAAATTGGACAGAGACCATCTCCATGGAACAACACCATGAGTGAATTTTTGACATATGTTCATGTGATGAAGCTTAAATTTAAGAGAAATAATTGAAAAGAAAAACAGCATCAGGCTTATTAGATGTATCAGTAGGATCATGTCGTAGATCCACGATGGGTGTCCACAATTTTTTCAACGCTGTGTAGAATCTGTATCAGGAGAGTGATAAATATACACACAAAGATGGGTATTAGTACAATTTGTTCCTACGCTGAGTCAATAGTCAATTCAAACATGGATGAGAAGGTACTTTAGTAAAAAAGTATCGTGTTGGTTTCCCGAGAAGCCAAACAATATCAAATTTAACAAAATTTAAAAAAATCATACTAATCTAACACTAAGCATGAAGTACATTTTCATAACAAATATGTTTAATAATGTAAATCTAAATTCTTTAGGCGGGAAGGACACTGACAACCGACTGAAAAGGATAGTTGTGATGCGTGAGAAAGAGTAGCCACCCATGAGGTGCAAGGCACGCTAGAATCCATAGTTGTAACACCATACTTTTGCAAAACTAACGTTTTATTAGGAATAAAAATTTGGACACAACTTATTTGAAAACACAGCAAGAATAAAGATTATAGGTCTCAAGTTTAACAATGGAGTATAGTTGATTATTTAAACGTCAACTCCAAGAGGCACGCTACTCAACTATTACATCGCACGTACATAATTAAGCTAAGGTTAACAATACTTTAAATTAGGCAAGTTCCACATTGAAAATTGAATTATTGAAACATGAACATTTATTCTCGTGGTGATGAAGTGACAAGTGCATGCATCTAAGCCCCAAGCCCATCATGCCTGACAAATATGATTATGCACCTGTAAATAATTAAATGGGTAAGATAAACTCAGCAAGCAACGACTATGAATATAGACATAAATAACAAGTATTGAGTTATAAGATTTGAAAAGATATAAGCATCCATAAATATGATAAAAGTATCACACAAATAAATTATGCAACTCCATATTGTAGAAACATTCAAACATTTTCACACGACTAGAGTATCTCATCATCCAGGAAATAATATTATCCAAATCATCAAGTAAATGATGTATGCATGGTATGATGCAACTCCATTGAGAGTTCTATGTTGGACGGTGCGAATCTCTCATGCAACTCCCCTGGTAAACAAAAATGAAAGTAAACCGTGTTATATTATTCTTGTTGTTTTTTATTAAAAAAATGCATAACATGAATATAAGCATAGCATTAACCACACCCCTATGCTACTTGCCTTCACTGAAGATCAATAGCCATGAAAAATTTGCGGGCTATAGAATTTAGAGGGAGGTTGGCCAAAACGCACGCACGCTAATCAACATCGCGACACCTGCTTCTGGCCACTACAGGGGCACTATATCGAACTATTTTTTCAATGATCAATAGTGAGAGATAAGCATGATCCAAAGGTGGACCACCCGACCACAAGCAAATCTAACTACCAATGCCACCATACAAACAAAACGAGCAACAAACTTCACCATAATGTGTCCCAAACCGGCCATTTAAGCATCTAACATCTCGCTTCTGTCGTGACAACAGTACTGTGCCTTATTTTTTCATAGACAAAAACATACAATAATAAATTACCAAGTCTACCGGACAACGAAAAACATTCATTTATCACTAGTACTGAAAAACTTTTGGGTGACGGGCGCCTGAGATTTTGCGTGACGGGCAGAGGCGCCTGTCACCCCTCTGAAGGCCATGGTTAATCCAAGTATTTCCGTGGCGGGCTCCTTTGCCCGCCCGCGGTTAATAGATGAACCGTGGCGGGCACATTAGGATGCCCGCCACGGTAAAAATTTCAAAAAATAAAAAAATCAAAAACCCTAGACAGGCCCGCCGAGCCCATCCATGGGCCCGCCGAGTCCATCTAGGGGCATCACCACGCCAGGGACCCGCCCGCCCGGACCCCGCCGCCCGACACCGCCGCCGGGATCCCGCCGCCAGAGCCCGCCTTCGGCCCGGAGCCTCGCCCGCCTGTCAATCCCGGCTCGCCGTCGCGCAGGACCCGCCGCGAGCCTCGCCCTCCCATCGATCCAGCTCGCCGGCGCCGGTGGTTTGGAGGAGCAGCGTCGCCGCCCGGTGGAGAGGAGGAGCGCGCCGCTATCGTGGATCCGCGCGCGCCGTGGTGCCCAGGGTAGAGGAGGTTGTGGATCCGCGCCGCCGCCGTCATGCTCGGGGGGAGGAGGTCGGTGGATCCGCGCGCCGCCGTCATGCTCGGGGCCCCACTCGTCGCGCCATCTCGCCGCCCGTCGTGCTCGGGGCCGAGGGAAGAGGATCTGGTCGCCGGGGAGGGAGGCGGGCGCCGCGCGGCCGGATCCGGGATCCGGCGAGGGAAACGGCGAGTGCCGGATCCGAGGAGGGATGCGGTTGGAGGAGCGGAGGCGTCGGTTGGTGTCTCGAGGAGTGAAGGAAGGAGAATGAGTAGACCAAACCCTAATCCTTATATTTATACTCAAGACAATTATCGGGCCTCACCGGGCTTGTTGGGCTTCGATCTTTTCCATGGCGGGCCTTTTTAGGACGCCCGCCACGGAAATTGATTTTGCGTGGCGGGCATCTTAACACGCCCGCCACGAAATACGCTATTTTCCGTGGCGGGCGTGTTAAGGTGCTCGCCACGTAAAATCAATTTCCCGTGGCGGGTAAAACACGCCCGCCACGTAAAATAAAACTACATGTGGCGGGGCATTTTCCGTGACGAGCAAAAAGAGTGCCCGCCACGGAAAAGATTTTACGGTATCACGTAAAATCATTTCGTTACTAGTGTATCTACAACTTTGGTATTCTAAGATTCGGCATTAGGGGTCTCCAAGATATCATAATAATCATCTTAAGTTAACGGAACATTTATGTCAGTCAAAACATGACAACAGGCTTATAAAATTCATAATTGAAGATATATTTGTCCAAAAAACGTGTTCCATAACAATCTGTACAGACAAAGACATATCCTACAAATTTCATCATATCTCCCAAGTTACGAAGGCTAAGGGGCTGATCTTGGTATCAAAAGAAAGAAGACGAAGTCCTCTACATCTTTGACCAAATTGCCAAAATTTATTGAGGCCAATAAGATGCCCTAAAATAGTGATGTACTGAAACTGCATAATTTGATGGGGTTTCAGGACATGGATGAGATTAACTTCAGGAATTACTCCAACTAAATGCCTCCTAAAAAAATGTTTTCGATCCATGTAACTATATCTAACTAAGGGGATAAAGATTTAATATCTTATCAAAGGAAACCGCAGCGGGCACGGTGACAAACCCTTGGTGATTCACTCCTTCCGTCTTCACCTCACAGCCACCCCATCGCTACGATGGAATGTGGTTGGATCTTTGGAGAATAAAGGGACATCAATAGTGGCAGCAGACCCTCGTTCTCCTCTTCCTCCCCTTCTCTGTTCGCTCCTCTTCCTCCCTCCATTCTCTCCTCTCCTTTTTCCATGCGAGAAAATAAAAGGGCAGCTATTCTTGGGCAACCTTGTGCACACTACTACAAAAGGTCACTATAAGAACGCTTCACTTTTTGAGTGGACGGTTTTTGTTTTGAGCCACCCCTACAGTGGTATTTTTCCCCAACAGGACTAGCCGCCCCTGCTGTGGAACAAACAAACGTCTCGCTTGACATAAGTTTTGGTAAACCGTTTGGTAAAACATACTGATAAGTAGATTTTCATAAAATATGCTCTCATAAAACCCCATGCGGGCCCACCAAGATGAAGTGAAGCCACTATTTTTTTGGGTTCCGTCTAACCTCAAACATCTATGAGAGCGACTTTGAAGGAAGTCCAAGGAGAAACCATTTTAGTTTATGCCGTTTGCAAAATGCCTCTAAGTACTTCCCGTTAAGTCAACGTTTTCAGACTGTTGGCATTTATATATTAAAATATATAAATATTTATAATAAGTAATTAGTATCATCGGAAAGATCTTTAAGTCTAGTTTTTTTAATAATTTTATTTGGAGATATAAATGTTGCATGTATTTTCTACAAATCTAATCAAAATTGAGAAAGTTTGACGCGCACGCTTCCCATAGTTACAAGCTTTTTGGAATGGAAGGAGTATGACCAACGGACCCTAGCCCTGACCAATCTCGCTCGAGGGGTTAGGGGCTACATATCCTTATCAAAATACGCTCATGTGTACCCTCTAGACGGAGTTATAGGGAGAGCTCGAGCACGCTTGCGACCACTGCTCGGGGTCTCACTAGGGCCTCGAACTACTGCCGACAACAGCCCAAGCTAGAACCGAGATAACGAAACGACGTACCGAGTGACAAGTAACCTTTGGGTTCACGAGCCCGTTCGACGGGAGCGAAGCTCTGTCGGTCACTCCTTCAACTAGGTCACGCAACCGGTGTGATGCAACAGAATAAATTACTTCCTAACTCCAGTTGCAATAGGCGCCAGGACTCACTCTCACTCATTAGCCGCTAGGGTGGGGCCTACACAGCGTAGCAAGCCTAGAGAAGGTTCATCCGGGGAGACCATACCGCAATAGAAATCTCCGGCAATGTTAGCCGCCGACCCGGTCGCGGCCTCCCGCGCCGACCACCCCTTGGTGAGCCGGCCCACGGACCGGCCCGGGTCGGCACCGTCTGGCTCGCCGGCGTCGCCGTCTTCGACGACGGAGGCGGAGGCGCAGCGTCGTCGCCGCCTTCCTCGTCTCGCCGGCGACGCCGCCGCTTTAGGGTTCCGGCCGAGGCCCATCGCTTTAGGGTTCCGCGAGGTCGTGATTCGCGAGCCCTCCCCCTCCATTTCTCCCCCGGCCAGAATCCGGGCCGGCCGCCAGCCGCAGCCGTCGACACGACGGTGGCCGCGGTTCGGCCGGGCGGTGAGCTTGCGCGGGCGGGCGCCGCCGAGCTAGGCTGGGCCGGTCCCATCCCATCCGGCATGGGTAGGCGGCGGGGCTTCAAGGTCAGCCATGGCGTGGCGCCGGGACGACGGAGGTCGGCGTCGGAGTTGGAGGAGAAGGCGGCGGGCGGCGAAGTGGTGGGGAGGGAAGAAGGGGGCCGCCGCAGCGCGCTAGGCTCGCCGGACCGGCGAGTTCCCAGCTGCGCCGCCGCGGGGCCGAGAGGCAGGACGGCGGGGGCGGGGGTCGCGTCGGCGGGTGCTCGGCGAGGAAGACGACGGCGTCGGGTCGGCCAGCTGGCCTTGGGCTGCACTACTACACATGGGTTCTATAGGGCGGCCGGTAAGCCTCGAGGGGCGGTTTTTGCCACCGCCCCTAACTTCCCGTTCCTACAAAGTGGAATCACGTAAGGGCGGCTCATGATACAAACCGCCCCTACTGTATGAGCCGCCCCCCTACGGTGAATTTCAGGAAATCGCGTTTTCAAAATTCAAAAAAAAAAAATACTAAAACATTTTTATTTAATCGGGGGAGGCCCCCACCGGTCGCCCACACATCATCCCATGTCTCCATCTTTTTTTTTGAGTTTTTACGCAATTGTTTCGCAATTGTTGTAGTTATGGCTTTCGAAACCAAGACCTCTCGCTCGCGCACGGAGAGTCTCCACCACTGCGCTACACATGTCTTTGTGTCTATATTACATTCGAGATCCCCACATATTATACAAATCCGAGTGTAAATTGACTATTTGAGGACCTAAATGGATTCAAAGTAAAAAGTGGTCAACTACAAACTTTCATAACTTTTCGAGATCTACATTTCATATGTAGGAAGTTTTTTCATCCGAGGTCGTTTACGAAATTTGAATTTCAAATTTGAGACATTTGAACACGACTTTTGCATGACTAGATGATTTCAAAGTAAAAAGTGGTCAACTACAAAATTTCATAACTTTTCGAGATCTACATTTCATATGTAGAAAGTTTTTCCATCCGAGGTCGTTTACGAATTTTTAATTTTTAGTGTCTCGTTTCAAAATTCGGGATCCCACTGTAGTGGCGCCTCAATATAGAGCCGCCCCTACTGCGGACGCATTAGGGGCGGCTGGTGATTGAACCGCCCCTAATAATAGTAGGGGCGGCTCGTAACACCAACCGCCCATAATGTGGTCACTATAGGGGCGGCTCGTATGGTGTCTCACTATAGGGGCGGCTCGAAAAATGAACCGCCCCTAATGTAAACGGCTGGCGTTCTCTTAGTAACGTTTTGTACTAGTGCTGTTACATGGGCCTGCCTGGTCGGCAGCTAGCACGCCCCAGAAATCTCTGACGGTCAAGAGCCAGGCAGTAGCAGTGACATCGGGCAAGCGGTGGTAGTGAAAGCTGGCAGTGATTGTAGTTTAATATATTGAGTCCTCCCAACGCAACAAGGCGAGGTTCTTCCACACCGCAGCAAGGTAATCGTGCACCCCGATACACGTAGATCAAACATTAGAAGTAGAAAACCAAGATCCTTAATTAAGGTTCCTCACGGGGCTGACTATACTCATCATGGGCTTAGTCTAGCCCAGTACTTGAAGACACGAGGCAAGGTGGTGTGAACTCAAAGATATCAAGCTAGGACAAACCTAGTTGGACTTTAGGAAGTGATCGAGGATCTATAAGGGAACTATAACTCTTCTATCATAGCCAACAAGGACCCGCGACACATGCGCTTGCCCTCTAGACTCTATCAAGAGAGGCAGGAGCACCCTCCTTAAAACATCTCATACATAGCAATCTAACACAAGGCAACACAAATCTAACTAGACTTTTGGTATTGGTCTGGATTCACAAATCGTGTTCAACATTAATGGTCCATCGCTATATACATATAACCACGACTTCAATAGCGTATGCAGAGATCTGTCGCTATAACCTTTAGCCACGTACTGAAACTCGCTGTAACCCCCTATAGCAACAGACTACAAGTCGCTGATTAAAGGTTGTGATGTAGTGATTCACCGAAATCCACCAAACATCATTCTGGGTAACCACATAATGTGTCGTTGATCATCAAACACCGCCAGCTAGTGCATGATGTAGGCGGTTTTGGCATCTTTATGACCGACTTTCACCTTCAGATCATGGACCTTCTTGAATGCGGACTGACTCTAGCAAGCTCTTGGGTCGTCTTGAGGAGGGTCTTGGCAATCAAGTTTCTTTTTGTCAAGAACATCGTTGAGAATCTTGGTAATTTTTTTTATGTTTGTGTTGTCGGAAGATCACTATGTTGCCTCATCTCCCTACAATGAATGACAACAATCTCTTTCATCAATGCATGTGAGCTCCAGTGAGATCCATAGGTGCTCCTCCCCATTGGTGTTCCACCCGTGCACCCAAGCTTTGCCTTGCTCCTATCGGCCACCATGCCAACACTGATGATGTCTGAAACTAATCCAACTATGGCAGCCCTCATCTACTCCTATGACGGAGCCGCCTAATAAGTGTGGGCCGAACAGTAGTGCTACCGTACCTCCTAGCACTGCTTCCCCATTGTGGCGACATAGAGCATGTCTTGCTTGAGCGATTCTAGTTGGGCTGAGCTGCAAGACTTGTACTCTAGCTCCTCGATGATGGATAGGCACTTAGCGTTGCGTAGCATGGCAGGCGATTTCCAGGAGTTCGGACTTGAGAGCCATCAGCTCGTCGTCATCGACAGTGGCTATCTGGGACACGTACCTGAAAAGGCTGCAGTAGTGGCGACGCGAGCTTCATGGATTTCATAGCAAAGTGAAGTTGGCTGCCCACTAAGGTGTTCACCATCCTCGCCTTGGTGCGCCCAAGTGCTCACTGGCAAGGGATCGCTAGTGCTTCTTTCTGCACCCAAAACCTATTCAATGAAATGCCTCAAAGGGGTAAAGTTACCCGTTAGAAGAAGAGGTGATTGTATGCAAACCAAATCAGGCAATAACCAAAGACAACATTTGCTAGCTAGGCTTAGATAACAATGACAACCAAACTACTAGTGATTGGCTAGGTGGGAGTAGGCTAAGCTAGGCTACCCAGACTTGGATTTTAGCTAGGCTAGAAGTAATCCTAGGAACTAAACACACCCTATATGAACAGTCCGGATAATGGCGCCATCGGGAGGAGGACGGGCGACGCACCGCCAATCAATCCCACTTCATGCGTTAATGTCAATATCGACCACGAGGTCCCATATGCGAGTAGCCAAGAGGTTGGCACTTGGCTACTTAGATAGAAGCCCAGAACAATGCGCTGGTAGAGGAAAGCAGACTCCTTTGTCAACAACAAAAGGTGCCATTCAGTGGGCACGAACAACAGGCCTGCAACGTCGCTCGGCAGACACCTCCCCTTCACATGATAGGACTAATTGTTAACCAAATTAGTTGACCAAAAAATGGCTCAGGTTCTTTGGGAGCAGCGGACATGCCCCAACCATCTACTAGCAAAGGGCACCGAGTTGCGGTCGATTGGATACCCAAAGCGATTCATGCCACATACTTCATGCGGTTAGCGATGGCAGCCGCCCTCGGGTGCTTGGGGGCTCGGGAAACTGTTTCTAACTAGCTTTATGACCATTATATCTTATGAACCGCTCCTAGAAATATATTTTTTAGAGACAATTTTGTTAAGTAGATAGTATGGTGCTAAGGCACCCGATTGCTAACGTCCATAGCCCAAGCCTTATTTTGCAAAATGTGCATTAAGGAGCAGTACCACAGTGGTTGTTGAGTAACTCAAATCTAAAGGTCGCTTCGTGTGAGCTTGTGAACCTCTAGATCGACGAAGTCTGTGATCGTTCTTGGGTCATTGGCCAAGGGCGTCTTAGGGTCAAACACCAATCCCTTGGACATATAGGGAAGGATTTGGCTACCTTATGGTTGGGTTAACTTTGTTAGTCAGTCAACTAGCTAGGCTGACAGGATTGGTCTGCCGCCAAATGAACCTTGATCAATAACATTAGGATGACAAGAACAAAGACACGAATTGTTTAGGCTGGATCAGGTCAGTCCTCCGGTTTCTATAATATCATATCATTGGTCTGGTGAACGACTTGGCAACGTGAATTCCAATTGCTCGTAGAATGTGAGTATGTAACCATGTAGTTTTTGAAGTTCCCGACAAATCATACTCTAGAATTGTTGGGCAAAAATTGTCAATATTTAGTAATCAGAAATAGTCAAGATATTTTGTACTCCCTATGTTCCAAATTGTAAAACGTTTTGGCTTTTCTAATACGTTGCATTTTCTATGCACCTAGATATACACTATGTCTAGATATAAAGTAAAGACAATGTATCTAGAAAAGCTAAAACATCTTATAACTTAGGATGCCCCCCACCCCCGCTTCCTTTGATCATGTGGAAATATTGTGCTTATCATATTTCAAATCTAGTTGATGGGGGTTGACAAAAAGGATTAATGACGTGTATTGAGAATTAAGTGTATCAATAAATGAGTAGCCTGGTGGTTACACGCTGATGACAGGCAGTAATGACAGATATTCATGCAGCTGAGGTTGAGGCTGTTATTAGGAAATGAGTAGTAGGTGGAATTAATTCAGCTATAATCATCTATAGTTGGAACAAATTAATTTTAGATCCATGGATATCATATATATATATTTTAGGATGTAGAGAATACATACATATATTATCAAAAGATATGGTATATCTCACACAAGATTTATACATATTTATTAACATAGTGACGTTGGATTTTTTTTTCTTTTTATAAGAGAGACGTTGGATGATATCATATATATATTTTTACGATGTAGAGAATACATACATATATTATCAAAAGATATAGTATATCTCACACAATATTTATACATATTTATTAACATAGTGACGTTGGATTTTTTTTTTTTTTTTTTATAAGAGAGACGTTGGATTTGTCTTCATGCTAGTAGGAAAATGATGGTTACCTTTGCTACCAGAGACGATGGCACTCAGTCACAATGACAGATGGGGCCTTTGTGGTAATGTGTTGCACTTTGACCCGGTGGGGCCTTATCTCATGTCTAGGGGTACCTAGAAGGAAAGTAGTTATAAGTAATAGTAAACTATATGCCAACACTTTATACAGCTTACGTATTTAATTTACAACGTTTATATTGTTGGTCTATATATATTGTGCTCTAAGCTCATTGCATCCCATCACTGCTGCAACAGTTTCTTCAAGGACTCTCTCTCTCTCTCAGGTGCTCGCCCTCTCTTTCAATTCTTAGATTTACTTCATCAGATATCTCTTTTTTTGTTATTCCTTTTCTCCTGATGAGATGTATCTGTGGTGTCACTAAAATGAGATAGAACTAATAAATATTACCTTTTTCATGTTAAATCAGCTAAATTTCATTGTCGATTGTTGCCACAAATGTTTGTTTGGGATCTATTAGTAGAGTAGCTATTTCAGTTGCCTGAATTTTCAGCAAAAATCTTAGGCAACTCCCTTCAGTAAAACCAGCTTACATATATTCAGTTAAAGGTAGTTGTCTAATGCATGTCTTCAATATATCTTAGCAAACAACATATTTGATATTTATTATTCTAATATAAAATATCTCTTTTGTTGTTTTAAGCAAATATCTTCTATCAGAAGATACATCTAATATATGTTGTGATTAGGAACAATAAATCATCCATTTTTTAACCCTGTTGGTTAACAGTTTTATATTACATTGTTTTGAAACGTTAAAATATCTCTTTTTTTTTTTTCTATGTTATTTAATATTATTTTCCTTGTTTCAGCATTGTGTTATATTCAAGTAAATTAATTGATATCAAAAAAAGAAAGAAAAGAAATCCGTTTTGCAACGCTAATTAAATGATAGATCCCAAACTCATAAAAAATATCGTGCATTTCGTTTCTATACTATGCCAAATTATAGGTCATTCCTTTTCTTCTTGATACGTAGGTTTGCCATGTATCTAGGTATGCACTATATCACTAGTACCCAAAGTCTTTTTCGCGTAACGGGCAAAATAGATTTTGCGTGGCGAACACCGTAGCCCGTCACCCCGCTAAGGTCACGGTAAATCGCGTGATCTTGCGTGGCGGGCTACGCCGCCCGTCATGGTAAAGACAATATCCGTGGGCGGGCGCATTAGGATGCCCGCCACGGTATGGTTCGAAAAAAAAAAAAAGAGCAAAAACCCCTAGACAGGCCCGTCAAGCCCATCCATGGGCCCGCCCATCTTGGTTCCGAGCGCCGTCGATCCACCTCGCCGCAGCCCATCGCCGATCCGCCGCCGCCCGGGCGACGCCATCGCCGCCGGAGAAGTCCCACCGCCGATCCCGCCGCCCGGGTCACGCCATCGCCGCCGAGAAGCCCCCGCCGCCCCTGATCCCGCCGCCGCACCTCGCCTCGCCCCGCCATTGGATCCCGCCGCCGAGCACGCCATAGCCGCCGAGATGCCGATCCGTGGCCGTGGACGCCCGACGGCGCCGCCGCCGTGGCCCGGACGTGGACGCCCGCCCGCCGCGTGCGCCGCCGAGCACCGCCGCGGCGCTGCTGCCGTCGTGCGCCAGCGCCGCCGAAGCGCGGCCGCGGTCCCGCACTGCCGCCAGCGCCCCTGCATGACCGAAGTTGGGGAATGAGAGAAAGTGACGGGAGATGGGGAATGAGAGAAAGGCCCGGCCGAGAGAGAGAGTGTGGGAGATTGAGCACCCAAACCCTAACTTCCTATTATATAGTTGGTCTGTCCGATTGGGCCTTGCACAGGTTTTTTTTGGGGCTGATTTTTTGCGTGGCGGGCCTTATATGACGCCCGCCACGGAAAATCGATTTTTTCGTGGCGGGCGCACGTTATAATGCCCGCCACGGAAAAATATATTAACCGTGGCGGGCATTTTTAACGTGCCGTCACGGAAAATCGATTTTCGTGGCGAGGCAACAAATGCCCGCCACGCAAAAAAAAAAAAAAAAAAAAAAAAAAAAATGTGGGCGGAGTTTTTCGTGGCGGGCAAAAAAAGTGCCCGCCATGGAAAAGATTGTGTCGAGTGCTCGCAAAATCAAATCAGTACTAGTGTATCGAGATACACAAGTTTTATTATGTATCCTGATATATAGGTTGGAATGGTGGGATTACATACAAATAATTCATAAAAGAACATGCTTGCGTAGAGGATTTTAAAGGCTATAATGCTACTGTATTAAACAATTATTCCTATGCCATGGCACTATTAATCTCTAACATTCCAATTGCTCCATAATTTTTTGCAACGCATGCATGAGACATATTGTCCATTTGGGAGTCAACTAATAGTGAAAATTGTCTCTCTGTGCTATGATTAGCAGGCTGCTCTGACACAACAACATGACATCTGTGACAGTATCCTCGTTCCCTCCACAGATATTGTACAGTTCAGAAGTTAAATTCAATGTTGGAAACTACAATGAACGCAAAAACCTTGGCTATGCCACATTCACAAGGTCGCCAAGCTTTACCGTCGGAGGTTATGAATGGACACTAAACTATTACCCAGATGGCCGCTCTGAGCAAACAGAGATTCATGGGTACAGAAAATCTCTGGGTTATTCTAGGCTTGACATTTGGAGGTGAAGTTGACAGGTCTACATGGGCAGGTTGGGCAACAACAACATTTCTGAACAATAACAACAATTTCACCTTTTTTTTGGCCTGAAGTACGAAGCGAGATTTCGGAACAAATGGGGCTCGTGCGAAATGATTGCCTCGAGATTCAGTGTGAAATTTCTATTTGCTGACCAAATCAGTTGTTAAAAGCCGGATTGCTTCCTGAAGTTGAGGTTCCAGCATCTGATATGTTGCAAAACCTAGGTAGGTTTATGCGCAACCATGTGGCTGCTGATGTGACGTTCAAGGTAGAACAAGAAACTTTCCAAGCTCACAGGGTCATGCTGGCTGCATGTTCGCCGGTGTTCGATGAGCAGCTCAATGGTCAAATGGGAGAGAAGGATATGGGCTGTATACTAGTGCATGACATGCAACCCTCTGTCTTCCAAGGTCTTTTTGCATTTCATATATACAGATTCACTAATTGATATGAAGGACATGGTTGTTGGTGACCAGATTGAGCTGATTCGACATTTGCTTGTGGCGGCTGATCGCTACTGTATAGACAGACTGAAGAATATATGTGAAGGAATCTTGTGCAAATGTGTGGACATGGACAGCATTCTAACGACCATAGGGTTAGCGGACCAGCATCATTGCATGAAGCTTCTTGATGCTTGTGTTGAGTTCCTCAAATATTCATGGCAGAGGGATATGGTTCAAAGTCAGTGGTATCAGGAGCTCGGACAAAACCATCCTGATGTTGCAGCTCGAATCATCAATGAAGTGGAGGATGTTCAAAGATTAAGAAACTGAGTCTTTCTTATCATACACTCAGAATAATTTTGTTTATTGAAGCCTTATGTATGTATGCCATGCAGCTTGTAACCTGTTTCTGATCATGGACGCTGGTGTGGTTTATTAGTTTGCTTTTTAAGGTTAGTTTGTTTTTAAGGTCTCAGACTATTGTTAGGTCTTGTCCGCCTACCTGTTTGTAAGTGTCAAGCATTCAGTGAATGCGAAGGCTGGGATATTCTATTCCGTAATCTTAAAAAAAAAAGAATACTTTCTTTTAAAAGAAGCTTACTCCCTCTGTCCCTTTTAGATGTCGTTTTTGGGGTGCGTGTCGGTCAAACTTTCTCAACTTTGACTAGGTTTGTAGAAAATACGTGCAACATTTATATCTCCAGATAAATTTATTAAAAAACTAGGCGTAAAGATCTTTTCAATGATACTAATTACTTAGCATAAATATTTATATATTTTAATATATAATTACCGGCAGTTTGAAAACGTTGACTTCTCGGGAAGCGAGAATGACATCTATTTAGGGGACGGAGGGAGTATGTTACAAGAGATTTCAGTGCGTATTTTTGTTTACAGAATCTTATTATGTTTCAAGAGACTTCAGTCTATTCTCTCTCTCTCTCTCTCTCCCTTTTTCTGTCAAATTAAAGTGCACTAGCTGCAACCCCTAGTGACAAAGTTTGATACTGCTTCCATTGTAGTAAAATATAGACCATAGAGATAGCCAACAGCATCCATTGCAGGTGGATCCATCAGGGCGCTGGAACAAACACAAAACACAAGAAATCTATGTGGTCTTGCATCTCCATATGAGGCAGCTCCAGTTTCTAGTGTAATGTACTTTGGTCTAACTTAGACCGTCCATGCCATGGCCCATTTATAAGGTCAATGTGATCATGGCAGAGGGATATGGTTGAAATCTGGAGATCAGAGATAACCATCCTGATGTTGCAGCTCAAATCATCAAGGGAGTGGAGGATGTTTGAAGATTGAAAACTAGTCTTTCCTATCACACTCAGAATAATTTCGTTTATTGAAACCTTATTTTTGTATGCTATTAGAATACTTTGTTTACAAAAGCTTTAGTTACAAGAGAGTTTAGCGCGTGGTCCATTCTCTCTAGTTTGTTTCTTCTGTCGAATTCTCAATGGTCATTGGTTATACTTTAGATGCCAAAACCAGCATTCATCTGTTCAGGGGAATTCACTCTTCTAATTCTTGGCTATAGACACTCATTTTCTCCTTGTATAACATGACTAGACCCTTTGCACCATTATTAGTTAGTTAACCGACTCACATGACTTTATAAGTATATCTTGATGTGCACCCAGGGTATACTTTTCTTTTTGTTTACTGGTGGATTCGTTGGGTCTAGGCTGTGGTTGGTTAATTCTGCATCTATGACGCTTTTACACAAGACAAGACATGCCACCTCCATTGGATGCATGAGGGAGATGCAACAACACAAAACGTTAGAAATCAATGTGTATCATGCATCATAATGATGCTGCTCCAAGGTCGCATCACACATATTTCATTAAGACCAAATGAATTGTTTTACAGCTTCCTGCTACCTGAACCCGGTTTGCCAAAAGCAGACAACTACGGTAGCGAGATTAACAACCATGTGCTAGTGTGGTAGCCGGAGGGGCAATGCCGATAGGTTCTATCTCAAAAGTATTTCCAAGCAACAAGCTTGGACCAGCAAGGGGTTTACAATGACCCACTTTTTAATCCATTATAACTCATCCGAAGCTAGTAGTTTAATATATTTTTTTCTAGAATGGGCAGGAGAGCAAAAATTTACTTTGGTTTAAGCCATGGCACATATTTATTATTAACACTCAAGCTTTACCACTACAGTCAAGGAGAGGTGATATTTTCTCGAGAGTTGTCGTGGGTTTGAAGCCACCTCAGGAGAGCAAAAATTTACTTTGGTTTAAGCCATGGCACATTTATTATTAACACTCAAGCTTTACCACTACAGTCAAGGAGAGGTGATATTTTCTTGAGAGTTGTCGTGGGTTTGAAGCCACCTCTCTGCAGATTTTATGAGGAAAAAGGCTTGCCTTGGTTTTCCCCCTAGATCCCACTCATTGGGAGCCTCTGGCACTGGGCCAGCCCTTTTTCAAAAAAAAAAAAAAAAAAACTAGCATTATATTGAAGAGAAGGATGCCATCATTTTCGTTCTGGACTTTTGGCATGATTCGCAATCTATATCATCAATTTGATATATAGGTATATATGACCTATGTGGCTTCTATATTTATGAAATGCATTTAGTTTATAAAATGTATTTCATATTACATGCCATTGTCACTTAGAAAAATTATCTTTGCTTTACAGTTCACAATGGTGTAATAACATGGATAAAAAGGAAACTTTTAGGGAATTTTGACATCCAATTAAGTATTGCAATTACTTGGATTGGTACTATCATATAGATTGAGCATATATTCAGTTATTTATTTGACCCATGCAACTAGTAGCTACCAAGCAATTAGTTTGCTATCCACCAAAGATCTACAAGAACAGTTTAGTTTGATGGAACTTAAATGTTTTTTGGGTACTGCTTTTCCAATCCAAAAACCTTTATCCTAGACAAAAATTCAGAAAATTTCATTTGATTACTTTTTTTTTTTTCATAGATTTGACCTTCATGTGAGTCCGTGGATACTTATGCACATGCTATGCGCAATTGTTTTATTTCTCATGTCCCACATGTTTGTAGAATGATTTAAGATACCCTAACTTCAAAGTAGAATCACTTACTGAGTAGACATTTGTTCTTTACATTCAAATTTGTCACCTTGAACTCTGTTGTCATTGGTTTTATGTGCAAACAACACCCTCCCCTTAGAAGTTCCATATTTTTTCCTCAAATATGTTGCATCAGAACTGGATATTATTTCATTAAACTATATGGAAAAGGGTACTACATAGTATATGCCTCTCACATCAGCACCGAATATGTTTTAGATCATTGTACATTATGGGAAGTTACATCAAGATCTATCATGTTACCTTTTAAGGAAGTACCTTGGGACATGAAAGAATGATTGTTTCTAGACTCCTAAGGACAAATGTCATCAGCTTCAACTATTTAGATGTTTTTTAACATCTCCATAATCAACGCATCTCTTTCTGAATTATCATAACATGACACGTTGAGAACACTAAGTAATAATACAAGGATGAAAAGGACACATATGACGTCGATTTTTCTTCAAACTTGCTTTCATTATTCTTTACATAACCATAGTAAAATTGAGAAATTTTATATAATAGTTTGTTTAAAAGATATTAATTTGTCAAATGCACAACAGAAATTTCACACAATTATTAACCTTATCAAAACCATTCTCCTTGAAGGAAACCATGTCATTAGCATATACAAAGATTGGCAAACATTGTTCTCTATTTTGATTGATATATAGGCACTTTTGCCTCTTGCTAGCTCTTTCAATTGGGATTACAATCATATCTAGTACTCACCTTTGTTTTGGCTATCAGAGTCCATTCATCTATCATCATCGTAGGGTTTTCCCCTCATATAAACCTACTAGTGACGAAAAAACTTTTAGATCAGCCAGTAGGCTTTGACCTCTTGCTTGACTGCATTAGCATATGTAAAAAAGGCCACGTTCTGTCTTCAATTTTCTTCCCCTCCATCACACTCACATAAGTGAAAATATACAAATTTTAGAATGATTTATATGACTCATAGGTTATTTGTTTGCCCAAAATTTAAGTAGAACATAATTTGTGTTAGGGTACTACAGGTGGGGGAGTTATTAATTAATTTTGACTTCTCTTGATTTATGAAAATACAATTTTGGAATCATTTATATAACTCATAGGGTTTGTCTTCACCAAATATATGCAGAATATGAGTTGTTTTAAGGACGTGCGCGTGTTGGGGGGTGTCGTGGTTATTAATTTTGACTTCTCTTGATTCATGCTTGTATGCAAGAGATGGGAGATGACATAAAAATCGAATGATGATGTGATTGGGATACCATAAAAAAGGTGTGTAAATTGCTCAAATAATTTGAAATTGGCTGCTAATGTAGCCACAAGTAAATGGGTCTTGTCCTAAAAAAGTAAATAAATACGACATTTAATAGGAAGATTAACCAATATTTATTGCGCATTGTTAATAACTCAAATATGTTGGTTTACAGGTTCTAATATGTTGGTCGTAAATACCTCCAATAAATTTGACATCAGATAGCTGCTTGAGTTTCTTTGGATGCACTGAAAATTAGCCGCACATTGTTTGTTTTACCTAGGAACTCCACTTTCTATTGCTAACAATGTAGACATCCTTTGTGATCGTAACAAGCACAGTACAACGCAGTTCATAGAATTGACAGGGGATCGTGCAAAGCACAGTACACCACTTTTCATAGAACTAGGGGAATACCCGCTGCGTTGCTGCGGGGAATAGAAATGTTATAAAAAAAAACTTTATATGAAGCGGGGAAAATTTACAGACAAATTCTATTCTATTTAATGAAATACGCGCTTAAATACGATCGCAAAAAAAAAAAAAGCTCTAAATAGAAGTTTCATTCTAAATAATAATAAATCAGAATGACACGCCTGAATTATATATATGTTTTGATTGATATAATATAGATCCTTTTTGCAAGTTCAGTCATACAATAACAAAATCGTCATCATCTTTTGTCGCTAAATAAAAATTCAAACATACACAGCATATAGTATATGCAAAAGACCAAAGCTCAATAGAAAGCCCTCATTGGGTGCAGGCAGATGCGTCAAAAGCATTGGAAGACACCAATATATTACTGAATTTCCAGGCATGGATGACATTATTGAAGTACGAAGGAACCTTTTCTTAGCTACTGCCAGTAAAAGTTTATACAAAATTCAGTCAGATGCAGGCAGTTGTCAGGATAATGAACTTCTGAAATATCATTGCTAACTAACTCAAATATCATTGCTAACTAACTGAAATATCATTGTCTGAAATAACATTGCAATTCAGTACATTCAGTACACAACGATTACTAACTGAAACTAATGTTTCAAACTGAAATATACACAACCCGTCTACACACTTGCAATTCAGTTCATTCAGTACACCAGGATTACTAACTGAAACTGGGTTCAGCATCAGGCAACACGCGTGCATCTCTGGCCGACGGCAGCAGAGGTCCTTCCTCAACGCATCTTCACACCGCATCGGGACCTAGGACCAGCCACTCCCCACCGTGGAGATCCACACGCCGCTCCCCCACCGCGGATATCCATGCCGCCTGAACTCCACTCCACACCGCATCGGGACCAAGGCCCAGCCGCCGGGCGGATGGTGGCTCGGGTCGGCACTGTCGCTGTAGGTGACACGTCCTCCACCGGAGTCCTCCACCCCAGGATCATCGGGCGCCGCCCTCCATCATGAATCGCCGCCCCGCGCTCCAGCACGCTGCACCGCCCACCGCTCATCAGATCGGCATCTCCACGCTGCAGCCGGTGCCTCAGCAATTTCCCCCGCCACGGGAGGAGCAGCGGAGAGGGGAGCTCGTCGTCGCCGCCGTGGGGGAACTCGCCGACCCGCCGTGGGGAGCTCGTCGTCGCCATCGGCTTGTCGTCCGCCCGCGCCTTGACGGCTCGGGAGCGCCATGGCGTGCTCGCCCTCACCGCTAGCGCAGCCGGGTCGGGAGCGCCGCGAGCTCCTGGAGGTAGCGCGGGTCCATGGCGGGGGTCGCGATCGTCGTCGATGATGCGTTGCCCAGCGAAGATGGACGGGAGCAGGGCGCAGACGGAGGCAGCGGCGCTCCCCGGGCCCGTGCGCAGCTTCGCCCGCAGCCGGAGGGAAGCGGCCATCCCCACACCAGCGCCGCGGCTCGCCCACGGCTGCAGGTGGCGGCGCTCCCCGCGCCAGCGTGCGGCGGCGACCCATTCATCCCTCGGCCTTGCTCGCTTTAAATAGCAGGACTCGGCAGATCAAGGGTCGAAGGGCAACAGGCCTAGTGGATGAGCCGGCGGAATTTCGTGGACGGGGGGAGGATGGTGGATGGTCGCCGGCGGAAACGCTTCGAGAGAATGAACGGGAAACGGAAACTGAAACTGAACCACGCTGATGTGTCACCTCTGCATGTGCAGAGAACTCCTCTAGTGGCCTCCATCTATATAGGGGTTATAGATTGACAGACCTAGCTAGTACCTAATTACACCTAACTCATGAGAACAAGGCCTAATCAATACATAGACTCAGTTCAGATAACAAAATTCTAACATAGAGTAACCACTCAGAACCAAGACAAAACACTACTAGTACTTCAACATCTGAGCCAGATCATGATGTAAAATGGCTCAACCCTATTGAGTTTTCTATATGGTTGTTCTTATCCTCCTCACCTTCTTCTATCTCCGCCGCACATTATTGTTTAGGTAATACTAATGGAGCACCCATTGTTTAGAGTATATTAGAGACATGCTTGAAACCAGCTAGTCAATTGTGCTATTCAAACTGAGCTGAGCATTGCTTGAATGGGACGCGCTGCCATAGTCCACAACGCCACACCATCTTTCCATGCCGCTCGCCACCGATGCCATCACTAAAGGAAGGTATACTACCTGTAGCACAAAATAAATTTACCACAATCAACCAAAATATACCATGCGAGTAGTTGATATGAATAGTCACCACTAGAGGCACAATGTTGCGCAGTGGAAGAGTTCGAGAAATTGGTCCGACTATTGCATGTCGGTGTAGTGGAAGTAGATGTGTACCTACCATCCATATAGTCTACCTTCCTTGATAATCCTTCTACATCATGTGTACAGTGATGGAACGTAGTGTACCAGTGTGCTAGCATCACACGTGCGCCTTGGGAGAGAAGCTATAGTGGCATCCATGGCACGAGAAGTCCTAACCATATCTAACCCAAAACCTCACACCCATGCATATTTTACCCGCTAATGAGCTTCTACCCCTAGAGGTTCATGGCCACATGCTTAGCCTCCGCCGTGGAGCATCAGGCCCCACCACCATGGGGATGTGGCCATCTCCCCAGCTGCCCACTGGTGCATGTACGAGGTAGGGAGGAGGTGACAGAGAGTGAGAGATGGGAGGAGAGTGAGTGAGAGATATAGAGAGAGATGCAGGGAGCCTTTGTTGGAGGGAGGGAGGCCGGGAGGGAGAATAGAATGGGGGCTTGTGGGTGTCAAAGTCTGGGACATGATTAGTGGGAGTACGTGTGGGACCCTGGTCTGTGCCCTTCGTGTATCAACCAACCCTAGGGCACCCTGGGGGAGAACAAGCCCACTTGTCATCCACTCTAAAGAACCATAATGCACAGTTGGGCAAAAAGGTAGACACAATGAATCGTTTCGATTTCTCACCATCCATCTCAATATGGCTAAGCGGTAAAAATTAGGAGAATTTTCAATGCCAGATTTTTTTAGAACAACCAATGAAATTAACTTTCACCTCTGGTTCTATTATTACGAACCGGTGATGATACATTATCGCCTATAGCCATTTCAATAAAACTGGCATTGAACATATGTTGGCAAAAACATTTTTGTAGTACTGATAATTCAAGAAACCAATTATTCTTTATACAAAATGCTCAAACACATCACATGGCATAGAATCATCTACCTGAAATATACCTTTTTTTTTTACCGAAGTCAGCAATGGAAACTCCAGCTTGAAATTTTTAAATTTTTATTTAATAATGCAAACCTATTTAAATCCGCTCCTACAGGGAGTCGAACCCAGGTCTACCGGGTACGACTCAGGTGCTTTGTCCACTAGGCTAGAGGTACTAGAGTCAATCATGTAAGTACCTAATACCCATCACTCGTATGTGCCTCGTGATTTAGTCATGGAAGAGCTAAGGCTCCATTCATCAACAAATCAACAGTATTATGCAAAAACGTGTGCTCTATGCAGTTCATGACATCATTTCTAATCACGATCTCACAAATAAAGTGATAGGATGTATGTGTTTGAACTTTTATGTGTCCTAGCATTCTTAGCTAGTGTAGTGGCACCACTATTGTCAAAATAGAGGTCCAACAAACTTCTTTATCAAAACAATCTCTTTGGTAGCTTCCAATGTTGCGATTCACTCAACTTGCATCGTAGGATTAGCTACCATCTCTCACTTCGAACTTTTTCAACACTTATCACTCCTTCAATGAGGAAGAATACAAAACCAGACTGTTACATGCTATCCTTTGTCCATTTGGAAGCTATCATTCATGTAACCACTTTCAATTATGAGCTCATCCTCATCTCGTTAAAACTAGAACATATAATTAGTCCTTCGTAAGTACACTAGAACCAAAAAAAAATTGAGGGATGCCTCTCTTCTTTTTTATCAAAGGCAAGGATAAACTAGTATGCCACCTATAACATTGTCGGGAACACGGTAGCTCCATGATCTTTACGAAGATCCATTTTCGGGGACTCCATTGAGAAATCTGTCTCTAAAGTGCAAGCATTTTTAGAGGCACTTCTGGTAAGAGAACACCTCCAAAAATATTATTTTCAAGGATGGACGCTAATGCAACTATCTCTAAAGCTGAGTGACTTTAAATGTGGTTAAGTCAACTGCCTCTGAAAATCAATTTTCAAGAGCGGTTGACTAAGTCTTTAAAAATAGCCACAACAAAAATAAATAAAGTTGCATGAAGACAAAATTTATATCAAATTGTAGAGCTTGACGAGATCTATTCATAACATTTGGATTCCAAATATACAAAAATAGACCATTTGGATTCCAAATATACAAAAATAAGTTTCAGATTTTGAATTTTCAAAAATTTTAATTTTTCAAATTACTTTAGATGGGAACTGTTCTATATTAAGGTTATACAGCTCGACGAGATCTAACACTTTGCAGTTGAAAGTTTTCTCATTTAAGATTGTTTATTTATGAGCTAAAGTATTGATTACAAAGTTTTTACATGTTAATATAGACAACATAGTAGATTTAGTTGCAAGTGATTAATTGTTTGGTGTAGCGGTAGGGGATATAATGTGTGAATCAGCTTTGGCATGTCCTTAGCCCTGTGGGTTACAATAATTTTTTTTCTTAATCTTATTAGACTCTAAATTATTTTAAAAAAATTGATTTTTTTAGGGACAGATAACTTTGAGCTGCCTCTAAAAATCGATTTTCGGAGGCGGTTGTCTTACGACAACCATCCTTGGAAATCATTTTTTAGTGCCTGTTGGGAAACTTGAAACCACCTCTGAAAATCACTCATTTTTATAAATGGTATGGTACCATCGTAGAGGTTGGGCAAACCGCCTTCGAATCTATTTTAACCGCCAGTAAAGACGTTTTTTGTACAATTGGTATTGAGGATATTCTTTAAAGCATCGGAGTCAGACTCACGAGGTTTAGATTGGTAGCTGATGCTCTGCTCTTAATACATACTTTAGAGTAGAAGAAACTTTTCAGGTGTATGAATTATGGCATACATGATGGATCCCACTATGGAGGCATATGCAATGAACACAATACTCATCAGGTGTTATTGAAGGACACTGTATATTACATTGGCAAGAAACTTTCCGTAGAGTCCTGCATATTAAACAATAACTTGTCAATATGCGTACTTTGGCTCAGTCCCTAGATATTTATGGACAAATATAAGCTGCCTCTCCATGATCTTTCATGCAGAAAATATGTCCCAAAAAGAGCTGGCACTTGCAGTTTTATGTGAGCTTACCACAAAAGAAATACCGTTAATAAGACCACTTTGGATCCCCTGGAGATTGAACAGAAGCCACCTACCATAGATATGAAGATTACAAGAATTGATGTTTGGTTTAGGAATGATGTCATGCTTTTATTTATGTCTATGGTAATTGTTTTTCTTATTTGGATGTTGATGTAGGCTTAGTTTCAGAGAACATTAGGTGGAGTTTGTTGTATGTAAACATTAAGCCATCACGTTTATGGTTTAGAAAAAACTTGGATTCCACAAATAAATTTAAAATAAAATTACATTATAAAACAAAAAATACTGGTTAGCATTGACCCGACAGTGAATGATAAACAATCTGGTAGTGTTACTATACCAAACATTGTCGGTTTGAATTCAAAATCGTCATTGCTAACACAAACCACACTATATTAACAAGAAATAACACCGTCGAATTAAAAATAAACCGATAGTGTCAAGATCAAGAACACTATCGGGTGACTAAACCCATAGTGTTGTCACTCCACTACACTATGGGTTCAATGTAAACCGACAATGTTATTTCTCTCAATATGACAATGTTCTCTCTATCAACACTGCTCGTTTGAGCTAGGAACCAACAATTGTTTGGATCGAAATGCTGCTGGTCAAATTAGTACACAAGAGTGTTTGATTACGATGTGTTGCCGGTTGGAAGGTGAACCGACAGGTCTCCTTTGATATCACTGGCTGGTGTTTTGATCCAGCGGTGATTTGAACTCCACATCACTACCGGTTTGGTTCTGCCGATTCATTTTTCGGCAGTGAAAGGGTGTTTGCAGCGCAATGATGTGCTGATCCGGGATAGTGCATCAACATCTTAGGATTCTTGAGGAGCCTTGGCATGAAAGCGATGTTGTCTTGACATCGACATCACAAATTGGCATGAGGAATATATCATCATGAGTATCTTTGACTCTTTTGGCCTTAATTAGTGAATTGGTCATTGCATGTGGGGATCACTCCTGCCTCTCTACCCTAGCCGGCTTTTCCTAGGGAGATAGGGCGAGGGTTTACCATAGGGAAATGTAAAGCAAGTAAGAGCGAGGCTGGTGTTGCCAAGGGGAGAGATGCGAGGGTTCCACATAAGGGATATCGTGCGAGCGATGAGAAGGTACGACTTGGTAGAAATGGAATAAATGTTGAGATTAATTGGCAATAAATTTAGCAACAACCGACCCCTCCTCTATATTGTTCTGTGGTATTGATAGGGATACGAGGGGCCGGTTGACTCTTTACGTTAGGGTACACAAGCTACATACACTAACAATTGGGCCCTCGCAGGGGCAAACTGGTACAAGCATCTCCTAGGGACTGGTAAACGGACTCTCTATTCCTACTCTTGCCTAAGGAGCCGTTGGATCCCTGCAGCCGCCGGGCGTCTGAAGCCTGCGGCTTGAACCAAAGCTTGATGTCTGCTCCTCCGAATGTCACTCCTTTGGCGCTCGTCCACTTCTCTGCGAGGGCTCAGACCCAATCTCGACCCTTGTGATCCGTCTATCCTACGAGGGCATTATCGAGTGAGGGAATTAGGGGTTCCGATGAATGCGACGCCCGTTGGATTAAGTGATGCGCAGTAAGAGGGGCTCCCCGGTGAGGGTAACAGGGCGATGTGCGAAGGTACAACCGCGGGTCAGCGCACCCATTGCCGAGGGTCGTGTTTGGGACTTAGCATGATTGGGCGCTATGGCTAGAGCAACAGGGGCCCACAGGGGCTGCTGTGGTGCCTACGAGGGTGGCCTCCCCAACTTTGCGTATATTTTCTGAAGTTACACCTTGCTTTGTTCTTGTCCATTTGATTGTATTCAAATTATAGCCTCCGATAAAATAATATCAAGTGCAATTTTAGCAGGGGCATAATGGACCAGTTGCATAAAACAAACCATTCGTAGAGATAGAGTAGAGCTGTATGCCGAACTCTACGATAGAGCTGCTCCATAGTCGAGTTTGTAGAGTAGTTGGAAAACAGGAGTAGAGCATTCCCACACACTCCTGAGTTTGTAGGGAAACTCCGTAAGAACAATAATTTTGTGTCGAGCTATCCTTGATGAGACTTGGTTATATGTTGCCCCACAAAATTAATTTCTTTTATTAATTTTTTTCCTAATTTTTTGGTTTTGCTTGTCACTTTTCTACCACATACGGACAATGCAATTTCTAGTAGTGACTTTTAAATTTAGTTCTTTATTACTTGGAGGAGCAGCCATCATATTATTGCAAATGCAATTTTTTGAAGTGAACTTACACGAAATAACATTTTATTGTTACATAAATCCACACTTGTTTGTGCTAAAGTCTTTCTAACCTACACTGTTTTCTAATTTCTAGATTCGATATCTGATTTGAGTTACCCAGTTATTCAAATTTGTTGTAAGCAATTCAATGGAAAATGAAAATAGAAGGTAAGTTCTTTTGATATTTCGGCTAAAAGAAATGTGGGGACATGTGAAACGAAAACAAAAATATCAATATACATAGTATATATTATTAGTGTGTCATATATCAATGAGCGAGATCCTGCTGCCGCAATCTTTTTACCATATGGTGCTTGTTGCGTGTCTAGACCTATCCAACGGGCGCCAGTTACACTGCCAGCCACCGACGCGCACACATTTTCCATCCACTAATAAAAACTAGCCAGAAAAAGCAGGGCAACGGGTCCCTGGACTGCGTGCTTCGATCGATTCCAAGCACCGCCGTCTGATTCTGATCCCGCGGTGGCGCTGCTGTGGGACTCCAACCCTAGACAAACACGCCGCCAGGATGCCCTTGACCCCTAGCGGCGGCTGGTTTGAGCTATATAAACCCAGCACGCTCTCTCCCTCTGCATCAGACACAAGTCGCATCTCAAACTTTCAACACCATACCATCACCAGAATGCCTCCCGTGAGAAGGAATAAGCCGGAATGGGATGTCGTCAGTGGCATGCTCCACATGCGGCTGAAGGAGGTCGCCGCGTTGCTGAATGTCAACATCACCTACCTCAGGCACCTCTGCCACCAGAATGGCTACCGTCACTGGCCAGGAAAGGAGGTAATACTACAAATACATGCGTGAATCGTGATTTTATTCAAGCGAGCAGCACTGCGTATATGGAGATCCTTCTATTAGCTTGTATCTGACTCGCCTTGATGTGCTTCCTCTTCTTGATTTATGCAGATGCGCTACATGAACCGTATAGGGAGGGACGTGATGCTACGGGTAGCTGCACGAGAAGCAGCTGGTCCTTCCCAGCTTGCCAGGATCGCAAAGAACAAGAAGGAGGATGAGGGCATCACTGGGATCCATGAACCAGTTGTGAATCCTCCACCTAGAGAAGAACTCGTCACTTTAAACCTGATAGACAAGGTTGGATCTTCCTCCAGCGGCAAGAGCAACTAGTTCGCCAAAACATACTGTCATATCTACATGTATTGCTGCAAAATACAGTACTTATGGGTGATCACAAGCTTGATCTATCATTTTGGTCGACTATGTATTACTGCGAGCGCAGCAGCTAGTTCATCGAGTACTGCTCTCTTTGCTGCAAAATGCAATACATGCTTGTATGTGATCACAAGCCTGATCTATCAGTCGACTATGTATTACTGCAATTTGTCATCAAAACAATGTATTACTGCGATTTTTCATCAAAACAATGTATTATTGTGATTACAAGTTGAGAACATCTAGTTTGACAGATACCTAATCTTTTATTGCTAGAAACAAATTAATTTTAAATCCATCATCCATGGATATCATTTATTAATTTATGACATAGAGAATGCATACAGATAGTATAAAAGATGTGGTATCTCACACAAGATATATACAGATAGTATAAATGACGTTGGATTTGTCTTCATGTTAGTACGAACTGATGCTTACTTTTGCTAGCTACAGCGACCATGGCACTCTATCTTGATGACAAATGGGACCCACCCATGGTAATGTGTTGCCCTTTGACGGCCTTAGCTCAACTTTTCCTTTGACAGTCGACAAATGTCATAAGTTTCAATACTCAGTTGTTTTTGGACCTTTCCGTAATCCATATATACCTGTATTGTTTATCTTTCCAAGACACGCTGAGGCCACTAAGTAAAAAAATGGATAAGTACACATATGACTTTTTTTTTTTTTTTGAAATGACTTTAAAATAGTTAAATTTTATAATTATTTATTTGGAGGACTGATAATTTTTCTCAAATGCACATTTACAAAAGTTCACAAGTATTGACCTTATCAAAACTATTCCCCATGAAGATCACGTATACAAAGATTGGGAAAACATTGTTCATGCAAATCATATCTAGAATTCTTTGTTTGGGCTATCAGAGCCCATTCATGCATCGTAGGGTTTCCTCGTCATGTAAACCTACTATTGACCATACAAGATGAGGGGCCAGTGACCGAAGTTTTTTTGGATCTATCAGTAGGCTTTGACCTCTTGACTGCTTTAGCATATGTAGAGGACATGTATTGTCTCCCATTTTTTTTCTGTATTGGCAAATTTTGGAATTATTTCTAAAACTCATTGGTCATTTTTTGCCCAAAATTTTTGGGGAGTGCAGAGAGGGAGGGGGCAGTTATTAGTCTTGACTTCTCTTGATTCATGGATATATAGGACTCTTGGAAGCTTTCATACAACTCATAGGGTTTGTCTCCCCAAATTTATGTATGATATGTATGATCAAGTCGAATTCTTTTGAGGAACTGCAGGAAGGGGAGGGGAGGAGGAGCGTTTATTAATTTTGACTTATCTCTATTCATGCTTTTGTGCACATGAATGGAGATGGCACGAAATCAAATATATGATAGGGCTCCCATAAAAAGTTGTGTAAATTGCTCAGATAATGTGAAATTGGCTGCTCATATAGGCACAGGTAAATAGGTCTTGGCCAAAAACAAATAAATTGGCCACCAAATAGCTACGTGAACTAATATTTCTTTAGCATTGTTAATGTAAGGAAAATGGACCATTGCTGGTATATTCAAAACGCACATAGATAAATCCTTAAGTACAGTGCACAGATACAGCGATGTAGCTTCACCCATGGGTATTAATTCTGAGTATCGTATCCATAGAGAAACGTGTGAGGTTAACAACAATGTAATTTACTTTGAAGTAGCAACATGACTTAAGAAGGTCGAGTATAGAGGAGATTGCTAGGGTGTTCGCGTTATAATCTCGGTAAGCTATGTATTATACTATTCTATCTAGAGATAATACTTAAGGAAAAACACCAATAAAGGATGCTTCTCATTACCAACCAGGTCTAGTTCTCCTACAAATAGCCGGTGGACTATAGAGAATTCAATGAGGCTATAAGAGTCACCCTCGCCGGCTACCACTAAACCGTAATGTAGGGTGCATCCACAAGTAAGTAGGTCTAAGCACCGCACTTAAGTACACCTACAGGGTCCTATATAGATTAAAAAGTACTCGAATGTTGCAATCCCAAAGAACAATATAAACAATGTTGCTTACAAAATAAGAGGTTAATTACCATACAAAATCTTAGACACTTCTGTCAAGGTACAAGCCGTTACATGGAGCACCAATAGGCTGGCACTTCCTCCAAACTCTTCCCTCTCTACCTCTTTGTTTCTAAAGACTAGATCCTAATGAGGACTAATCTTTTGCTGAATGTTGACTCCTGAGAGGAGATCCTTTAACTTCGACACGTCTTAATTGATCATGACTGAGGGATATGAATTCACGATTTCGGGATGCCTTTACCTTAGGGGGTACCACAGTTGTTTATATACATAAGAGCGTTGAACTAGAGCCCTCATCTCAAGGAAAAAACATGGGTGAGCCCTGGGCTCACGCACACCCAGTCGCGGCCCAGCGTGTCGATTTTTGCCACCTGCCCTAGTTTTTTATCCGACGACCGACGTTCGGCTCATTTTTCTTCATCGCTCATTCTTTACTCAACGAGGGGTTCGGCCGGGGCAGCTTGGCTCCATCAACGTTGTTGACATTTCTTAAGCGCAATCAAAGGAAACAGGGTTTAAAACCCATCCCCAATAACAAATGCGCGAAATGCGCCCCCGACATCCCCCGGTGAAACCACCATGTCGGTGATCCGAATGGGAACGTCAGCGGGATAGATCTTGCCATCTTAGATATTTCATCCGCAAGCGCCGCGGATCTATCATTGTAGCATTTCACCGGAAGTATTCAGGGTATCGTTATTTATATTTTCCCAAAGGAAGGCATGTGATTA
Source organism: Hyparrhenia diplandra (assembly GCA_015847255.1). Classification (NCBI taxonomy): domain Eukaryota; kingdom Viridiplantae; phylum Streptophyta; class Magnoliopsida; order Poales; family Poaceae; genus Hyparrhenia; species Hyparrhenia diplandra. Next base: position 340,306 of record JADLZK010010127.1, on the reverse strand, counting down.
TTTAAGCTAGCATGGCATCGAATAGAGGAACATGTGTTTGCTTAGACCAATTTGTTCATAACGGGGGTAAGCGATAATCGGTTTATGGATAGTGTGACACACACTTAAGAATCCACCAAACAAAGGATAAAGAAAAATAGATAAAGAATAAATGAATAACCTAATGGAGTAATTCTAATGTATCTAGTCATGGCCATACAAATGAATAGTTAGGATCATATGCAAACTGATCTAGGCATGGTTAGGTCTAGGATACCGGGGAGACCCCACCGGGAAGTCTGCTTCCCACCAAGGCATTTACTGAACTCCTACATCACATACGAGCGTGGGGGATTTCAAGGGGCGGTCAAGGCTTGTCACGACCCGGCCGCCTACCCCCTCAACCGTGGCATGCTCTCATATTCGCAGGTGTCGTAATACCGGGCACCATGCCCGCATATCGAAAGCACTACTCTTGTCCCCCAGGGATCCCCACTCGTCGAATGGGCCGGACTAGAATAAGAGCAAACACGGAAGGAACAACGAACCGATATCCCACCTCTAATCAAGTTAGCATATGATGATCGATGAAGAACTGAGATGAACATGTCAAGATTATGATATGTAAACTATATGCTAGTTCATATACCAACACAAGAACATGAACAAGACTATACTCTAGTTCATAAGTTAGGCCAAGAACATAGATATAAGACTTGCAAATAGAAGAATGCTCCATTGAGAAGATAAATTACCAAGGCACTTTCTTCTAGGAGACAAGCCCTCCTTGTAGCTCTTCTACTCCAAGTGCTAACCAAGAACTAAGAAGAAGAAGAAAGAAGAAGTAGAAGAAGAGAGAGAGGTAGAGGTGGTAGAGAGAAAAAGATTGCTGGTTTCTTTGGACTCCAAGTGGTGTGTGTTGAGAGAGAGGGAGAGAGGGGACTACTTATACACTTGGAGGAGGGGCCTAAGTGCTAATTTACCCCAAAACCGACACAGTAAACCTTCCTAATCTGAGCAAACCGACCATCCCACGTCGGTAACCCCCATTTGGCGTGTGCATGAACCGCCTCCCCGTGGGCGAAACCGCCTCGGGGAGGGTGCGGCCGCACGAGGTGGTCTTGTGCGCGCCCCCCAGGCTTCGGCTTTGGCCGGGTCTCGGTGGGGTGTCTTCCTTCGTCTTGAAAAGTTGTGGGCCGGGCTTGGCTCGGCCCAATTTTGATGTTTTGGGTCGATTTGCTCTGGGCTTGTATTTTTGCAAGAATGCGCTTCCCGGGATGGCGTACTTTGGTCGATTTTCCACTTGCTTTTATTATAAATCTGCAAAATAAAATACTAGACACTACAAGTGGAATTTATTAGTGATAAATGTATATGAGTATAAAAGGTATAGTTTTACTCCTTTATGGTAGTAAGTTGACGGGAAAAATATGTCGTTAGTGACCGTCAACAATCGTTCCAACGCGTGCACGTAACCGCTGATCGCGAGATGAGGAGATCAATGCCATCGGGCCGAGCCCCCGCCTTGATGGTGGAGCACCAATTGTTTTTGTTGGTATAAATTAACGCAAAAAAAAAATCCGCAAGCGCCGCGGATACCGATGGAGCTTTCACCGGGAGTATTCCAAGGTATGCATCGATTTCCACGGGAACGTGAAGTGTACTAGAAGAATTAGGATCGATCCCTAGGAAAGATAGATAATATGGGTAGAGAGGATTTTGGGTTTTCTAAGTGGTTTTATCTAATTTAAGGCTCACTATAATTTATCTACTTCGAGCAACAGGTCCGTTCCAACTCTCGAAAAAGACTGGAAAAAAGGGTAGTTGGAAGAAGACTACCAAAAGCTCTACGAAAACACCAACCCGAACGTGGTGGATTACAATGGCCTGACAGGGCTGTCACCCCTGGGGCTACCACAACTAACCCGTAGGATTGGGCGCAACCTCGGGTAACCTCTAATCTAGACACCATGTCTACACTATAGATTACTACTCTAATCACACGTGATAACTAGAGCACTCAATACGAAAGCGGAAGATCCAAGAAATAATGTAAGGCAAGAACTAGAATTAAATAAATACTTAGAAATAAATGAAGAACCTGGAGATTACTGAAGATGAACTAGTTGCTGCAAGAATACAAAGTTGAAGAAAATCCGACAGGTCCGGCTCTTCAGCTCTCTCCTCTCCTCTCTCCTTGATCTTACAACTAGATGAACTAGATGAACTAGACAACTAGACAACTAGACAACTAGAGGGATCTCTCTTCTAATTGAAACCCTAGCTTTTGCTCTGTAGATAGCTAATGAGAGATGATGCCTTGGGGGCGCCCCTAGGGTTCCTTATACAGCCCCGAGGTAGAGTAGGAGCCAAGCAAGCCTCCGTAGCCGTAGGATCAAACCGACCTAGGGGAACGGCTCAGATCTCATCTCAATGGCGGTTTGGAACCGACCTCCGAAACAGGCCCCGAGTGGGCCCCACGGGGAAGGCGACGCCGTCATGGGCCAGGGCGGCCGTGGTCCCACCTTGATCTTTGAGCCCAAACCACAACGGTTGCGTAGATCTTCTCGATAGCTTTCCAGAGAGGGGTGGTTCACTGAAAACGGAGTCCGGATGAGAAAGTTATGACCGTGTTAGTGAACTCTGCTCTGCAGGTGATATCTTTTGATTCTGGACTCTGAATATAGCGAACAATATATCCGTTTCGATCATCTCGACAAGCTCTCTGCAATGGTACCATCTTGGAATATGTTTAGAACATGATTATGCCTTGTATTTCTAGCAACCTCTAGGCTTTTCCTGTTTCATCCCTGAAAATGTATCAGTCACCAAAACTCATGGAAATATGTCAGTAAAGCCCCTATACTATGTTGATATTCATTTTAAACCCTTATTTCAGTTTTTAAAAGCCTATATATTTTATGCTATAACAGGTGTCAACAAGCTCCCCCAAGCTTACCCTTTGCTAGTCCCTAGCAAAGCCAAACTTAACAATGGATCAGGAGTTGCTACAATGCTTTCATGCCTCAAAAGTACACTTGCTTTCAAACAAGAATTCTCCTCAATATATATTATTCTAGTATTAAACCTTTTTATCATGGGGCTTATAGCCTTCACTTGGGTCTTGGGCAATTGAAAGATAGAACAATCAAGTCAAGCACTATGTCTCAAACTCTTAGATCAACTATTACCCCGGAGTTTTTGCAAGATTTTCAAAACAAAACCCGATATTCCGGTGTATGAGAGTTTCCCATTTTTTCTTTTTGCTCCTTGAAACTATCTCTCCTATGGATATGTTTGTGGAGGACCTGGGTTGTATACTTTCTTCTTCTCCTCTTCTTTTTTTTTTTAGAGAGGTGGGTCCTACTCACCCTCGGACTTGTGTCCATTTTTCTCTCTCTTTTATTACTTTAGAGATGTGGGCTCTACACGCCCTCGAACACTTGTTCATTGTTCATCTCTTCTGTTTTAGGGAGGTAGGCTCTACTCGCCCGTAGGACACTTGTCCATTTTTCATCTCCCCTTCTTCTCTTTCTTTTTTTTTTAAATACAACCCAAGCCTCATCATTTTTTTTTGAAGAGACAAGTAATCAAGAACTATAAGCATTATAGCAATGATGGGCTTTTGGTGGAAAGTGATGGATGCGTACTTCCCGGGATAGAAGTAGCATATATGAGTGGAGTGTAGGTTGTAATATGGTAATGGTAGGAACACTCTATCATACAGGAACTTATCATATAGCACTTTTAATTTTAAAGATAATTCTCCAAGACTCTAGTATCACTAGAAACAAGATAAATAGCAACTCAACTTTTCATATTTCATATCCGTCAATCACTTAGACTTAGATCAAGCATTTGATACCCACAAGTTTTCAAATTCAAAGTAAATCATGTGTCAAAACAATTTTATGTGAAACTTGGGAGAATTCAAGGTCGAAAACTAAGTACGTGTAAGGAATTACGGCAGAGCAACTATTCATCATTTCCATACTTAAGGTTCATTTTATTTGAGCAAAAGCAAACCGGTGAATACTCCCCTAGATCATTTATTCTTACACTCTAACAAAAGACTCTTTTAAAGACTAGACTCTTATCAAACAAAGCAAAAATATATAAACTAATAATATATAGTAGAGAGATACTTATCGTAAATAATCAGGTGCCCTCTCCCAAGCTAGATTGACATGTCGGGTTGTGGAAGTTGAGGTAGACAAATGACGAGGGGTGTCATCCTATCATGCCTCTCTCCCTTAAATCCTGCAAAAACTCAAATAGACAACAAAACTTGTGGAACGAATAAAAGCGTTAGTGATTGGCCACTTAAGTCCTTGTTGCCTAGAGGTTTTTGGAGTTGCTCTTAGATTGGATCATTGAATTGCAAGAATTCAATTAAGTCAATTTCTTCTAACTTTTCGGGTTCTAGAAAAACTTTCAAACGTTGGCCATTTACCTTAAATGTGTTACCCTATTATCCTCAAGTGTAACGGCGCCATGTGGTGCGACGTCAAGCACATTGAATGGCCCTTCCCATTTGCTTCGAAGTTTTCCATGACCAAAGAGCTTTACCCTTGAGTTGAATAGTAGAACTTTATCTCCGGCTTGAACTCCTTATGTTTGATTCTCTTGTCATGCCACCTTTTTGTTTTTTTCTTTATAAATCTTAGAGCTGTGGTAAGCTTTTTCTCTCCATTCCTCTAGCTCGATATTTGCATCCCACGGTTCCTTCCAGCTAGATGGAGATCCATGTTCCATCTCTTGATTGCCCAATGAGCTCTAAATTCCAATTCAACAAGCAAGTGACATGTTTTTTCATATACCAGTTGATATGGTGACATACCTATGGGTGTTTTAAATGCGAGTTCGATATGCCCATAGTGCATCATGGAGCTGGTATTTCCATTTCTTTCCCATTTCATCTACGGTCTTTTTGTAGAATATTCCTGATTTGCTTATTTGATGTCTCGGCTTGGCCACTTGTTTGAGGATGGTAGGGAGTTGCAATGTTGTGTTTTACTCCATATTACGCAAGAAACTTTCAATGACTTGTCAATAAAATGTGATCCTCCATCACTTATGACCATTCGAGGTGTGCCAAATCTTGGGAATATTACTTCATGGAACATCTTCTTGGCATGCTTCGAATCAATGGCTTGACATAGCGAGTGCTTCTACCCATTTGGACACATAGTCAAAGCGCCACCAAGATGTATTCAAAGCATCTCCAGATCTTGAAAATGGTCCCATGTAATCAATTCCCCAAACATCAAATAACTCTATCTGGAGGTTGTTCTGAAGTGGCATTGCATTCCGAGCATTAATGTTTCCATGCCTCTGGCATCTAGCGCATCTTCTCACATACTCCTTTGTATCCGGATACATTGTTGGCCAATAGAATCCGCTTTGCGGATCTTAGCATGTGTGCGAATGCTCCATAATGTCCCCCATAAGGTGATGCATGACATCTGTCTATAATCTTCAACCCTTCTTCTATTGGGACACATCTCCGTAGCAATCCATCCGAACATACTCGATAGAGATATGTATCATCCCATAAATGATAACGAGCATCATATTTGAGTTTCCTCTTATCCGCCCCTGGTGCTACATAACCTGCAACCATATAATTCACAATATCCGCATACCAAGGGTCGACGTGTGTGACCTTGAGGAGCGTGTCGTCCCTCAAATAGTCATTAATAGGTAACTCAAATGTTTCCTTATATGGAATCCTAGACAAGTGGTCAGCTACCGAATTCTCTACTCCTTTCTTATCTCTTATTTACGTGTCAAACTCTTGGAGCAAGAGAATCCATCGGATTAACCGAGGTTTAGCATCTTTCTTAGTGAGGAGGTATTTAAGAGCGGCATGATCTGTGTAAATAAAAATCTTTGCCCCCACTAAGTAAGATCTAAACTTGTCTATAACAAAAAGACAACAACCAACATTTCTTTTTTTCAGGGTAGTATAATTAAGCTGTGGTCCGGATAAAGTTTTGCTAGCATAGGATATAGCATGGTGCTTTTTATCCTTAGTTTGGCCAAGAACGGCTCCCTCTTTTGCAAAGTCGCTAGCATTACACATGATCTCAAAAGGTAGCGTCCAATCGGTGGCTGGATGATTGGAGCTGAGATGAGTGCATTTTTGAGGGTTTGAAATGATTCATAGCACTCATTATCGAAGACAAAAGGTGCATCTTTGGCTAAGAGGCTAGTCGGGGGTCTAGCAATTTGAGAAAAGTTTTTTGATGAATCGCCTATAGAACCCTCGTGTGGCCTAGAAAGCTTCGGACTCCTTTCACATTTGTGGGAGGTGGAAGTTGTTCAATAACTTCTATCTTTGCTCTATCTACTTCTATCCCATGTTCGGACACCTTATGTCCTAGCACTATTCCTTCCCTGAACCATAAAATGACATTTTTCCCGTTCCGGACTAAGTGTTTTTCCTTACATCTTTGTAAAACTTTGTCCAAATTCTCCAAGCAATCATCGAAGGTTTTTGCCATAGACAGTAAAGTCATCCATGAATACCTCCATAATCTTCTCAATCATTTCGGAGAAAATAGACATCATGCACCATTGAAAAGAGGCCGGAGCATTACACAATCCGAGCGACATTAGGTCGTGAAGGACCCGAAAACGGCGACGAGGGGGGGTGAATGGGAGCCTCAAACTTTCTTTTCAATTTCGGTCATCGGCTCAACCCCAACCTCAAAAAACAAACTCAAACGGGAAACGAGTAACACACGTGCTAACTAGTAGCAAGGTGTCACAAGCAAAGAGAACACCGAGATATCCACGACCCAAATGATCGGGTGGATGCTCCCTAGGAACACAGCGGGACACCTCAAACAATGACACACGACGATCGAGGAGCGCAAAGATCGAACCGGGAGGAAAAAAATGAGTCACCCGACTTCTATAAAGAAGAAGCGAGTTCCCAAATCTAAAATACCAACGCCAACTCGTGGCGAGAGTATCTAGATAAATTCCTCGAACGATAGGAAGTCATTGCAAAAACCGGATCACAAATTTGAGCTCGACCAATAAATCATGGATTGAAATAGCAAGTGAGAGGCTCCAAAACAACTACCCGCACAGCACTCAAGAGCTTGCAATCAATAGACCTGTAGCTTGAAAGTGATAGCTAGGAAAACAAAATACTAAACATGAGAGGGCAAGTGACTTGATGCTGGAATCAATGTGCAACCTACAGAACGAAGACTGCTGCTAGAAGCTTACTCGATTAAACTAATCCAAGTGCTGTAGCTAGAAAAAGACGTAATAAGATTTTACCAATCAACACATGTACAAGCTACTAAGCACTTCCTGGACCTCACAAGCTAGCACGGTGAGCTAGAAAGGCAGCCAAGCTGCTGCTGGACTCGAAACACAAGGCCAAAGAAAACTACTTATGCAATTCGTCAAACACCTGGTGAGCGCAGAAAAAGTCTGACTGAAACTGAGTTCTCGGAAGCTGGAAATTTCACACACGCACCTAATCTAACTGACCTGCACAAGAACCAATTTAGTGGCTCGATGGCCAACTTCACATCAGAGGAAAAAAAATCGACCTTTTGTTGGAGTAGAAACCGAGCTTGGATGAAGAACAGTCGACGCAGGGCTTGAACTGCTGCTGCTGTCGATGCTTGTCTGCCTCACGTGCTCCAAGCAGAGAGGAGCAGCTCGCGTGTGTTGCCGTGCGTTGCAGCAGGCTTCCTGGCCGTGCCCGCTAGCTGCCGTGAGTGGTGGCCGAGCTGGCTGCTGGCCGGTGTCGCGCGTGCCGGCGGCGCTGGCCGAACAGCGGATCCCACGCAGAGCGTGGTGTTGCCAAATCCTGCTGACCGGCTGCGCCTACTTGGATGGCCGAGCCAGCCACGATGCACGGATCTGCTTTGCTCGTGCCCCAAAGCCGGCCGATCACTGCCCGTCTTCTTTGCTTCGAATCAAATCAACCGCCTGCACAAGACAAAAGAAACAGCACCGAACAAGAACACAAGAAATTCATCGCAATATCACAGCAAAGCGGAAGGAACTTGAACCAAAAAAGCCCGGAGGGCACAGGCAGATTTGGGGGCTGCCCTTCCCCGAAAATCACCACCAAATTGATGTTCTTGGACCTCTAAACAAGAACCCTAAAATTGAGGAAAAATAAAAACGAAAATGAAAGAGGCAAAGAGGGGAGGATGGCTGCCATCCACTACTTATGGTCCTTATTTCTTATCCCTATTTTGCCCTTCGATATATATGAGCCAAACCACTAACCCTAGGGCTATTTTGGTCGACTCTGGGTATATTTTGATCCGACGGCCACCGCGCCTCCTCATCGGTAGCCTTGCATCCACGCAACCTCCCCGATGCCGCCACGTGCCGTCCTTCCGTCCACCGGAACGTCTCGGGTTTTGAGGCCCAAACCCGCGAAACCCGCCGCCGATGGTTTTGAGGCCCAAACCACCAAACCCGCGCCAATGGTTTTGAGGGCAAACCACCAAACCTCCTCGACACGTGTCATCGCCGTCTTGACCGCCCGAGTCGTCAAGTCATCCGAGCTCCCCGCTCTGCCTGCACGCTCGCCGTCTTGACCCGATCGACACGGTCCCACCACGTCCTCTTGCATTCGTCGATGTCCCAGATGTCAGCCACCATGGCTAGCCACCCGGCGATCCGGTCCCTCGGTCCAAGCCTCACGTCCGTCCTTCACCTCCGCGGTCCGTCGGCCCGGCACGTCCTCCTTGGCCCCTTCACCTCACCGTCAGCTACCATCTCCGAGCTCCACACCTGTACAACACGAACCAAGAGATACGTCTTCGACACACTCCCCGTGTGCCGGTGAACATAGCCGAAGCATAAAGAATAAAGGAAAAATAGAAGTAAAATGTTGACTGTTGACAATCACTCAATCACAAAACTAAACACATGTGACCTAAATCAACCATGTGTTCGCAATCTCCCCCTTGATGAGTGCATTGTCAACATTCAACACAAAGACAGAAGAAGGTAGAAGATAGCACGTCCAGGTGAATAAAAGCTTAGACAAAAGCTAAGACAAAATCACTGGATAGCAAACATGGAGCAAAAACTTGGTTCCCAAAGACATGGGCAAAAGGCTCGACACAACCAAGCTAAACAAACAGCTAGTCCTCAAGAAGAGGTAGAACAGGCTCAACACCACTAGCACAGCTCCAAACCAATTACTTTCACACACAAATAGCTAGACCCTCAAGACAGAGGCAAAAGGCTCAACACATCTAGCTCAAAGTGCTACTCCCCTAGACAAATGCAGTCCTTTGTCTTTGTATCTTTCTCCCCCCTTGTTGGCAAATGCACTAATCAAGCTATGAAATACATGAAAATGCAATGAGAGAGCTTCAAGTTTATAGCAATCAAATGAGAAGATGCTCTAGGTAGTGTCATGGCAACAAGATCAAGTGCTTAACACGGGTGCTCAAACTGATCAAGAGATATGAAATATGACTTGAAAGCATTTTGATTCAGTTTTAAGCATTTTAGAAAAAAAGGTGTCCACCACAAAGAATAGCACATAGCACAAGTAAGCTGGAAATCTACCAAGTGCTACACATGTATATCAAGTGCACTACCCCAAGCAAGGTTTATACATCATGCAAAAGATAGAGCCAATACTTGTCAAATTTTCAAGTTATCGGAGATGCAAATTTACAAGCATTGGACAAAGCATGAGTGCGAGTGGTTATCCACAACCGTCGACCCTTACTAATCAACCATGTCAAGCCTATGCGTGTGAGCAATCGAAGCTTAAGACAATGGTCCGGGTCAATCACTACCAAGCTTAGTTTCAACTCAAGTGCAATGAGCAAAGAAGTCCCAAGACTTGGATTGTGGGGCGGTATGGACCCATCTCGATCTTTTCCATACACTTAGCTTAGATTTCAGATTTTAGCAGATAAAAGCATGTGGTCATCTAAGCAAGTGTATAACTCAATGAATGAGACATAGTCACCTAGCATACATGATAAGCACAAAGGATCTCAACAACTTAAACATGCTAGGAACTATCTCAATGGTGAACATTTTGCAAGATTCATCGTTGTTAAGCAAGTTCACATGAAAAACAGCTTTGCTCATAACATATATCAATTAAGCAGAAAGAGCACAAGCTGTAAGCACCAACATGTAATTGTTACACTAAACAGAGCATAGTCTCATTGTGATCAATATAAACAAGAAGCTCAAAGTGCAATAGTGTACATGATGAATGCAATATGATACAAAATGATGCACAAAGCAAAATACAAACCTAAAGCTACAACTGTACATCAACTACAGAACTACCCCTCAAAAAGGATAGCAAACTCCCAACTCCCCCTCAACCGAAGACACCTAGCAAAAGAAAACTAGGATACAAAAAGGCACTAAGGCTAGCATGGCATATAAAAGCATGATACAAGTATAATACATGCAAGCAATATACAAGTGAGCAAATGAACAACTATCTCATACCGCAAGTAGGGAGATCATGAGTGTACAAGGCATGAGTGTATATGATAACTCACAGACTGTGTGTAGGTGTCACAATATGGCACACACCTCTTGGAGGCCATCAAAGTGGTGTAGACAACCATCAAGTCTTGATCACACCACGATAAAGAATCAAGTTCCACCAAGCACGTGTTCTCCACCCATGTCCTCATACCTACACATGAGAGGACAAAGAAACCCAAGTCTTGGATCCCAAAGGGTTAACAAGCATAAACTTGGGAACCCAAGACTTGATCACCTACATCATTGGTAAAACATGGGATGGGCAAATGGCACAACACTGGGGTTAGTATACTCAGGAGAATACCAATGTTGACCATTTTGCCCGAGATAAGCATTAGGCGAAACAAACATCCCATGACCCTTCTTCCCAAAGCGCTCACCACACACAACAAAGTGTGGTGCACTCATCCTGTCAAACTCAAAGCTCCCAAAGCGAGGAACACCTTCCACTCGCAGAGCACGACCACCACGGGGTCTCACAAACTGTAGCCTAGCCCTCTGAGGCCTCCTACCTCCTGGCCTAGCAAACTGCCTCTGAACCGACTGCACACCCCTCTCATACATGCCAAGTGGTGGGTGATACAAGTCACGGTTCTCAAACACAACTTGACGCCTAGCATCCCTCTTCCTCCTAAAGCAAAACTCAAACAAGTGACCATCCCTATGGCAATACTCACAGTGATACCTCACCTCTCTCTTGGGTGGTTGTTGGTTCACTCTCTTGGGTGGATGGTTCACTCTTGTTGTGGCCTTAGCTCTAGGAAGGGTTTCCTCAGGGATCTTGGGCAAAGTGTCAAGTGGGTTCTTGAGGTGGTTTGGTTTAGGAAGCCACACTTGTTTAGGAGGTGGAGTCTTTGGGATCTCTTGGAGAATGCCATTTTGCACAATGGGCTTGGTAGGCTCAGGTGGGGTGATCTTGGTCAACTTAGGAGTGTTTGTGGGTTTCTCACTCGGGCTCAAACCACTACCTTGACCAACCTTGCCATAGATTACTTCACCCTTCCCACCTATAGCAAAGCCTAATCCCGATGTGTCAGTCCCCCTCTTAAACTGACTCATCATCATGCCAAGTTGTGGCTCTCCACTAGACACCCAACTCAGGACAGAGCGAAGGTACTTGTTCTCCTCTTCGACTCTCCCCTTGTCATGCCTACAAGACATGACCTCCATCTCCAAAGCTTCACACTTAGCACACTTCAGCACGGTGCTATCTGAGCTGGCCTTCTCAAAAACAGCAAGCTTGGCAGCCTTCTCTGCCAACTCAGATTGCAAGCCTGGACAAGACTTGCATGCACTCAACAACATAGGCTTAGCCTTCAGCTCAACATGCTCATCTAGCAAAGCAGAGTACTTGGATTGCAAAGACATGATGCTAGACATATGCATAGCACAAGCGTCACACTCCGTCTCATCAGACACATCCACAGGCTTCCTAAGCAACTCTATCTCAACCATGGCCATCTCCCACTTCTCCTTGTACTCCTTTCTCTCTCTAGCTGCTCGCTTGAGCAACTTCTCCTGACAAACAAGCGCATCGCCCAAAGTGTCTAACTCATCGGAGAGAGATTCAATTGTAGGAGGTACCTCAAGGGAAGAAGAGTCGCTGTCATGTGGCTTGACGCTGTCGGACACCGCTCCGTCAAGGGCCATGGTGCAGAAGCCCCCGTACTTGGAGTTGGCGACGAAGCAAAGTCCGTTCAGCTTTTCCTCGATCTTGCGCTCGGGCTCCTCGTCGCTGGAGGAAGCTTGCCCGTCTGAAGAGTCGCTGTCGAGGTCGCTGAGGGAGGCGAGGAAGGCGTGCTTGTGCTCCTTGGCACGCTTGAGGTACTTCTTCTTGATCGCCTCCTTGTCGAAGCCCTTCTTGAACTTGTACTTGCCGGCGGTGTACTCGCGCTTGTCCTTGCGCTTGTCGGAGTCGTGCTTGTCGGAGTAGTACTTCTCGCCGGAGTACTTGTCCTTGCTCTTCTTGGGGCACGTGGCGACGAAGTGGTCCGGATCGCCGCACTCAAAGCATCCTCCCTTGGGACCACCGCCATGCCGACGGTTCAAGCGGTTGTTGTGAAACCGCGAGAATCGGCTGATGACTAGTGCAAGCTCATCATCCCCAAGACTCTCCATCTGCTCCTCTGTCACAGACACTAAGGAAGACAAGGCAAACGATATCTGTGAAGGGTTAGCAGAAGAACTAGAACTACCCTTACCTGAGACGAGAGCAACATTAGGCGCGGATGGGTTCTTGAGCTTCGTCTGGATCTGAGCCTCGATCTCGGAGGACTTGAGCTTGCTGTAAAGCTCGTCGGGTGTGAGGGTGTCATAGTTGGCAGACTCCATGATCGCGGACACCTTCACATCCCACACCTTCCGATCCAGAGCGTACAAGAGCCGCATCGCCTTCTCGTGCTCGTCAAGCCTCTCCGACGGCTTGTTCGCCCGAAGCTTGTTGCAGATCGTCTGAAACCTAGCAAAGAGAGAATCGATGGACTCGCCATCAAGCTAGATTAGATTGTTGTACTCTCTCTTGTAGGTCTCATATAGGCGGGCCTTGACTTGTGGGGTTCCCTCATGGTAACTCTCAAGTGTTCTCCACACCTCACGAGCAGTCTCACAAGTGGCAACTCTCTCGAACTCTGTGTCTTTGAGGCTAGAGAACAAGACACTCCTCGCTCGGTTGTTGGCATTGTGTTGGGCTATTTGATCCTCACCCACTCGAGCGGCTAGCACTTGGTAATTCTCATCCTCGACAATCTCCCACACTCTCCAATCTATCCCCATAAGATGTGCTTTCATCTTAATCTTCCAATAGGGATAGTTGGTGCCATCGAACTCCGGAGGCTTGCCACCAAAGTGACCATACCTCTCCATGTCGCCTTCTGCGGATCAAGAACCGATTAAGGTAGATATGACCCTTAACCTGCTCTGATACCAATTGAAGGACCGAAACGGCGACCAGAGGGGGGGTGAATGGGAGCCTCAAACTTTCTTTTCAATTTCGGGTCATCGGCTCAACCCCCAACCTCAAAAACAAACTCAAACGGGAAACGAGTAACACACGTGCTAACTAGTAGCAAGGTGTCACAAGCAAAGAGAACACCGAGATGTCCACGACCCAAATGATCGGGTGGATGCTCCCTAGGAACACAAATGGACACCTCAAACAATACACACCTACCGAGGAGCGCAAAGATCGAACCGGAGGGGAAGAAAATGAGTCACCCGACTTCTATAAAGAAGAAGCGAGTTCCCAAATCTAAAATACCAACGCCAACTTCGTGACGAGAGTATCTAGATAAATTCCTCGGAACGATAGGAAGTCATTGCAAAAACCGGATCACAAATTTGAGCTCGACTGAATAAATCATGGATTGAAATAGCAAGTGAGAGGCTCCAAAACAACTACCCGCACAGCACTCAAGAGCTTGCAATCAATAGACCTGTAGCTTGAAAGTGATAGCTAGGAAAACAAAATACTAAACATGAGAGGGCAAGTGACTTGATGCTTGGAATCAATGTGCAACCTACGAACGAAGACTCGCTGCTAGAAGCTTACTCGATTAAACTAATCCAAGTGTTTGTAGCTAGAAAAAGACGTAATAAGATTTTACCAATCAACACATGTACAAGCTACTAAGCACTTCCTGGACCTCACAAGCTAGCACGGTGAGCTAGAAAGGCAGCCAAGCTGCTGCTGGACTCGAAACACAAGGCCAAAGAAAACTACTTATGCAATTCGTCAAACACACCGTGAGCGCAGAAAAAGTCCGATTGAAACCGAGTTCTCGGAAGCCGAAATTTCACACACGCACCTAATCTAACCGACCGCACAAGAACCAATTTAGTGGCTCGATGGCCAACTTCACATCGGAGGAAAAAATCGACCTTTTGTTGGAGTAGAAACCGAGCTTGGATGAAGAAACGGTCGGACGGGGGCTTGAAACTGCTTTGCTATCGATGCTTGTGCGCCTCACGTGCTCCAAGCGAGAGGAGCAGCACGTGTGTTGCCGTGCGTTGCGGCGAGCTTCCTGGCCGTGCCCGCTAGCTGCCGTGAGTGGTGGCGGCCGGCTGGCCGGCGGTGTCGCTGCGTGCGGCGGCGCTGAGCGAAGCGGCGAATCCCACGCGGGCGTGGTGTTGCCAAATCTGGCGGCCGGCTGCGCCTACTTGGATGGCCGAGCCAGCCACGGATGCGACTGCTTTCGTGCCCCAAAGCCGGGCCGATCGCTGCCCGTCTTTGCTTCTTCAGAATCAAATCAACCGGCCTGCACAAGACAAAAGAAACAAAGACCGAACAAGAACACAAGAAATTCATCGCAATATCACAAAGCAAAGCGGAAGGAACTTGAACCAAAAAGCCCGGAGGGCGAGGCGAATTGGGGGGCTGCCCTTCCCGAAAAATCACCACCAAATTGATGTTCTTGGACCTCTAAACAAGAACCCTAAAATTGAGGAAAAATAAAAAACGAAAATGAAAGAGGCAAAGAGGGGAGGATGGCTGCCATCTACTACTTATGGTCCTTATTTCTTATCCCTATTTTGCCCTTCGATATATATGAGCCAAACCACTAACCCTAGGGCTATTTTGGTCGACTACGGGTATATTTTTGATCCGGCGGCCACCGCGCCTCCTCATCGGTAGCCTTGCATCCACGCAACCTCCCCGATGCCGCCCGCGTGCCGTCCCTTCCGTCCACGGACGTCTCGGGGTTTTGAGGTCCAAACCCGCGAAACCCGCCGCCCGATGGTTTTGAGGCCCAAACCACAAACCAGCGCCAATGGTTTTGAGGGCAAACCACCAAACCTCCTCGACACGTGTCATCGCCGTCTTGACCGCCCGAGTCGTCAAGTCATCCGAGCTCCCCTCTGCTGCACCGCTTCGCCGTCTTGACCCGATCGACACGGTCCCACCACGTCCTCTTGCATTCGCCGATGTCCCGGATGTCGACCACCATGGCTAGCCACCGATCCGGTCCCTCGGTCCAAGCCTCACGTCCGTCCTTCACCTCCGCGGTCCGTCGGCCCGGCAGACGTCCTCCTTGGCCCCTTCACCTCACCGTCGGCTACCATCTCCGAGCTCCACACACTGCACAACACGAACCAAGAGATCGTCTTCGACACACTCCCGTGTGTGCGGTGAACATAGCCGAAGCATAAAGAATAAAGGAAAAATAGAAGTAAAATGTTGATCGTTGACAATCACTCAATCACAAAACTAAACACATGTGACCTAAATCAACCATGTGTTCGCACGTCGGTATGCATAAGTTCCATACGGGCATGTGAAAGTTGTCTTATTTTGGTCATCAGAGTGGATTGGGATTTGATGATATCCGGAATAACCATCAAGGAAACAATAGAAAGAGTGATTTGCAAGCCGTTCCAACATCTCATCGATGAAAGGTAACGGAAAGTGATCTTTCTTTGTTGCCTTGTTAAGTTTTCGGTAGTCAATGCACATACGCCACCCAGTGATAGTGCGCTGAGGAATGAGTTCATTCTTTTCATTTCTAACAACCGTCATTCCTCCTTTCTTTGGCACAACTTGGACAGGACTAACCCACTCGCTATGTGGTACAGGATAGATAATCCCGGCGTGCAGAAGCTTAAGAACCTCTTTCTTAGGCCAGTCTCAATGGAGAGTTTCACCTCCCGGTTTCCAAGATGTGAAACTTTGGCATGAAATAGACGTCTCCCTCAATGCACAGTTTCATTGCACGGTTTCATAGGCTCAAGGGTCCCACAACCTCTCTCTCATTGCATGGTTTAATTGCATAGTTGCGTGGTGAAACTCTATTTGTGTCTCAATGGAGGTTTCACACAGTTTCCAACGCATGTGAAACAGTGCCCAAAGGTTTCACCATGGTGAAACTCTTTCCTTCTCTCTCCTAGGGGTTTCATGCAAAAAGTAAAATTTTGCTGATGTGGCGCTGTATTTAATGTGCATGAAACACTCATGAAACCCCCATTGAGACTGGCCTTAACAACATCTCTCATGGCATTGTTAAGCCTCCGCTGTGGTTCCCTCGAGGGTGTTGCATCAGGATCTATAGGGATACGATGCATGCAGAGTGCGGGACTAACCCCTATGAGGTCTTCAAGTGAGTAGCCTATGGCTGATCTATGTCTTTCAAGGACAGTGACAAGTTTATAAGTTTCTTCCTGGGAAAGCTTGTCACTGATAATGGCTGGAGTTTCTCGGTTATTATTGAGAAAGACATATTTCAAACCAGGAGGAAGTGGTTTTAGTTCAATTGAGGGTCGTGGTGGCACCTCCGTTGTATCTAGTTCAATAGGCTCTGCCAGCTCTTCCTCTTCTTCGATGAAGTGTTCAACATCAAAGACTGGTTCAGCCATGTTTTCTAGAGATTCCATTAAAACATCTTCAATAGGGTCTTTCTTGGGCTTGGGTTCTACTATCGCATTATGTGATCGTGCAAGAGAGATGGCGATAGGAGAATTTCCTAACTTGCGATTCAAAAGACCATGATTTGGTCGTTCTTGAATTAGTGTTCCTAATGGTACACCAATCAAGATCGACATGTCCGAGATGTGAAAGTCTAGAAAATACTCGGATCCACTTATGCGTAACATAATAGTCCTTATGACCCCATAGCTTTCAAGAATAACTCCAGAGGGAATTTTCAGAAGCTTGTGAGATGGGATCCATGACTCGTTGGGGCATAATTTTTGAGCTAAAGCCCATGAAATGATGTTCATCCCAACGGTCGGACTATAGTGAGCCTCTATGGTGGTCCCTTTAATTTTACAAGATATAGTCTCTAAGGGAGAAATGATTCGGGCTACCTCAGTGGACAGCTCCATTTCCACCAACCACTCATGGCTCATGATGGATGATAGTCCTTTAATGTGCTCCATTAAGAATGGATCATTGTTTGGACCATCCTCAAATGGTGCAGAGTGCACCAGAGGTTTTGCTTGCTTTGGAAAATTCGAGGCATTGCCAAAATCTTCAAACAAATCAGCCTCGATTTCTGATAGGAATGTGCAAGGATGGGGTTCATCACTCTCTAGGATTTTGTCTAGAGTGTGTTGTGTTCCCATAGTGGAAGGTTCTATGGCAACCAAATCATTAGAGGGTTTTATAGGAATTTCAGATTCAAATTGTGTGTGTCTCTTCCCGTTGTTTGGGGCTTGGCTCGATTTCTTCTTCTTCTTCGGGAAACTCATCAAAAATGCCGGTGTAAGGGGTGTTTTCAAGGATTTTCTCAAGTATGGCTTTTCCCTCACTAGCAATTTTATGTGAGAATGAACCTCCCGGCGATGTCGAGATGTAGAGCATCTTCCTTGTTAAGACCACGATAAAAGTGAATGTATAGGACATGGTCAGGCAAGGAAAGGTTTGGACCGGAATTGGTAAGGCTTAAAAATCTAGCCCAGGCTGCTCCTAGAGTCTCCTTCTCTTTTTGTCTAAATGTAAGCACTTCGATTCTAAGGTCAGCAATTTTATAAAGAGGGAAGAATGCAAGACAAAACTTGTCTCGAAGTTCATCCCAATTTCCATTTACACTTCTTACGAATGAGCATACCATTTTTTCTCTCTTCCCTCAAGAGAGAAAAAATAATTTCCATTTAATGGTCTCTTGTGTCATGCCAGGGAATACTCCGCAAGAACACGGATGCTCAAATTCTTTAAGGTGGTTGTATGGATCTTCATCCGCTAACCCGGAGAAGGATTTTTTCCCCAACCATGGCCATAAGAGCGCGGGGGGCAAAGCTCATAGCCATCTGTAAGAATGGGGTGTGATGATGGTGGAGGCTCCAACAAGTCGCCCTTTGGAGCAAAAGAATTTATAGATTGGAGTGAAATCCATGTGGTAAGGGTAGTGGTAAAAGATGAAAAAGGGTAAAAGGGCCGAATCTTGGTTCTAAACTAGCACAGACTACCGTTCCCGCAACGGCGCCGAAAGCTTGTTGGTATAAATTAACGCAAACAGAAAAAATCCATAGCGCACGGATACCGATGTAGCTTTCACCCGGGAGTATTCCAAGGTATCGATTTCCACGGGAACGTGAAGTGTACTAGAAGAATTAGGATCGTCCTAGGAAAGATAGATAATATGGGTAGAGAGGATTTTGGGTTTTCTAAGTGGTTTTATCTAATTTAAGGCTCACTATACTTTATCTACTTCGTATTAAACAGTCCGTTCAACTCTCGAAAAAGACTGGGAAAAAGGGTAGTTGGAAGAAGGTCGCCAAAAGCTCTCTGAAAACACCAACCCAAACGTGGTGGATTACAACGGCCCGACAGGTTGTGTCACCCCTCGGGGCTACCACAACTAACCGTAGGATTGGGCGCAACCTCGGGTAACCTCTAATCTAGACACCATGTCCACATTATAGATTACTACTCTAATCACACGTGATAACTAGAGCACTCAATACGAAGCAGAGATCCAAAAATAATGTAAGGCAAGAACTAGAATTAAATAAATACTTAGAAATAAATGAAGAACCCGGAGATTATCAAGACGAACTAGTTGTTTGCAAGAATACAAAGTTGAAGAAAATCCGACAGTCCCGCTCTTCAACTCTCTCCTTGATCTTACAACTAGATGAACTAGACAACTAGACAACTAGAGGATCTCTCTTCTAATTGAAACCCTAGCTTTTGCTTTGTAGATAGCTAATGAGAGATGATGCCTTGGGGCGCCCCTAGGGTTCCTTATATAGCCCCGAGGTAGAGTAGGAGCCAAGCAAGCCTCCGTGAGCCGTAGGATCAAACCGACCGAGGAACGGCTCGATCTCATCTCAATGGCGGTTTGGAACCGACCTCCAAAAAAGCGCCCCGAAAGTGGGCCCCCCACGGAGGGCAGCCGCTGTCATGGGCCAGGGCAGCCGCGGTCCCACCTTGGTCTTTGAGCCCAAACCCACCACGGTTGCGTAGATCTTCTCGATAGCTTTCGAGAGAGGGGTGGTTCACCAAAACGGAGTCCGGATGAGAAAGTTATGGCCGCTTTAGTGAACTCGCTTTCTCGTAGGTGATATCTTTTGATTACGGACTCGAATATAGCGAACAATATATCCGTTTCGATCGCCTCGACAAGCTCTCTGCAATGGTACCATCTTGGAATATGTTTAGAACATGATTATGCCTTGTATTTCTAGCAAGCTCTAGGCTTTTCTGTTTCATCCCCTAAAATGTATCAATCACCAAAACTCATGGAATTATGTCAAGAAAAGCCCCTATACTATGTTGATATTCATTTTAAACCCTTATTTCAGTTTTTAAAAACCTATATATTTTATGCTATAACAGGTGTCAACACGCAGCGCTGCGCTCTTCACCGGGCGATTGAGCCCCACCCCCGACGATAGCTCAATGGAGGTGAGACGCACATCTTTACCTCTCGCCTTGCTCGTGGGCCACATCCATGCCGCAAGCGCGCCTACTTTCACCGTCGGCGCATCCGCCGCGACGCTACGCTGCTGCTCCATCGGCCACGGTGCCCCTACTTGTCCTCGCCGCCCTACGTCCCGCTCGCCACCGCCCCGCGCTGCCTACGACGAAACAGACTCGGCGGCGTCCATGCGGTGGCATATCCATCGGAGCGCCCTTGATGTCGGTGGCCGGTGGGCGGTGGATTCGATCTCGATCTCAGCGGCGACAGCTCAGAGAGGTGTGAAGGTGTCGTCGACTCCGATGCCGCGTCATCGGCGGCGGCAATGGCGTCGCAGCATGCGCCGCCATGGCGGGAGCTCGACGTCCTTGATGCTTTCCTCCTAGCCTCGTGACTCAGCTCACCACGATGTGAACCCTGGGAGACGACGGAGCCGAGCCATCCTAGCGAGCCCCTCCTTGGGAAAAGAATGAGCCGAATAGGGAAAAAAATTGAGCCACGAACGGACGTCCGATTGGGAGTAGGGGCAGGTGGCAAAATTTCAAAGTGGGGGTGCACCTTGGCGCACGTGAGCCCAGGGTTCACCCAATTTTTTTCCCATATCAAACCAACTTAAAACAACGGCTTAGATGCAATCTAGGATACAGTGGCTAACCAACCTTTGAAGAAGAGGCTAACTAGGAGGTCCCACAAGTCCTTAACTCGTATTCCTAAATGAGTGTATCAATATGGGTGTATCAATATTAAATGAGTAGCCTGGTGGTTATAAGTTCATGATAGGTAGTAATGACAGCTAGGCATGTGTTAACAAATGAGTAGTAGGTGGAATTAATTCACCAAATCTTTATAGTTAGTAACAAATTAATTTTAAATCCATTGATATGATATATATTTTTAGGATGTAGAGAATACATACAAATAGTATCAAAAGATATGGTATATATCCCACACAAGATTTCTACATATTTATTAGAGACGTTGGATTTTTTTTTTTTTTTTATAAGAGACGTTGGATTTGTCTTCATGCTAGTAGGAAACTGAGGTTACTTTTGCTACCGGAGACAATGGCACTAAATCACACTGACAAATGGGACCATTGTATGTAATGTATTGCACTTTGACCCTGTGGGCCATATCTCATGTCTGGGGTACACTGAAGGAAAGTCGCTATAAGTACAGTAAACTACATTCCATCATTTAATACAGCTTGCATACTGGTATACAACTTTCATCTACATATATATTTTTGTATTGGGCTCCAACTCATTGCATCCCATCGCTCCAGCAACAGTTTCTTCAAGGACTCTCTCTCAGGTGCTCCTCTCTTTCTCCTCTTAGTTTCTCTTCATCAGATATCTATGTAGAATTATTCGTTTTTCTTATTCCACTTCTTTAGATGTAGGTGTGTCTATGGTGTATCTTTTTGTAGCTTATTCCTTCTCTACTTTACTTTTTATTGTAGATTGTTGCTGCAAAAGTTTTTTGTGATCCATTAGGGGAGTTGCTATTTCAGTTGCCTGAATTCTCAGCAACAATCTTAGGCAACACCCTGCAGTAAAATCATCTTATATTCAAAAAGTAAAGGTAGTTGTCTAATGCATTTCTTCTATATATCCTAGCGAAACACAAATTTGATATTTGTTACTGTTCAGAAACAATAAATCATCTACAAATTAATTGTGAACACTGCTGGCTAAAAGTTTTGCATTACTTTTTTTTTGAGAAGTTAAAATATCTCCTTTGTTGTTTTTATGTTAGTTAATATTACTTTACTTATTTCGACATTCTGATTCATGTAAATTAGTAGCTATCAAAGTGAAAGAAATAAATGGATTATGAAATGCAGAAGATAGATTAAAAAAAGTATGGAACAAATGTTTTCATGCATTTCGTTACTTTATAGTGATATCTCCATTCCAGATTGTAGGTAATTCTTCGTTTTTTATACATAGCTTTTTGATATGCGTATCTAGATATGCACTATATCTAGATACACAATTTTTATTATTTATGTCTATAAAAGGTAGAACATCTTATAGCATGGAACGACTAGGAAAGAATGAAATACACAATTTTCATGTTATACTATGTACTCCATCTGTTCTAAATTATAAGTTGTTTTGACTTTTTGGGATATCCATTTTTCTACTCATCAAAATATAATAATATGTCTACATACATAACAAAACGGATGAACCAAAAAGTCAAAGTGACATATAATTTGCAATGGAGGGAAACAGGTTGCATATACAAAACGGATAATCTACTAAATCATTAAGCATGTTAATTATCTCTTACGATATATATAACATCCTATCAGTATTCATAAAACAACATGCTTGCCTCATAGAGGATTTTCGAGGCTATAATCCTACTGTGTTAAACAATTATTCCTATATCATGACACTATTAATCTCTAATCATTCCTATTGATCCATATTCTTTTTGCAACCCATGACTAACAATGAAACTTGTCTCTGTGCTATGATTTGCAGGTTGCTCTACCTCCTGACTTTCATCCCTAGGCACAACATGACATCTGTGACAGTATCCTCGTTCCCTCCACAGATATTGTACAGTTCAGAAGTTAAATTCAATGTTGAAAACTACAATGAACGCAAAAACCTTGGCTATGCCACATTCATAAGGTCTCCAAGCTTTAACGTCGGAGGTTATGAGTGGACACTCAACTATTACCCAGATGGCCGCTCTGAGCAAACGGAGGGCCATGTCTCTGTTGCTATTGAATTCATGGGTACTGAAAATCTCTATGTTATTCTAGGCTTGACATTTGGAGGTGAAGTTGACAGGTCTACATGGGCAGGTTGGGCAACAACAGCATTCTTGAATAATAACAACAATTTCACCTTTTTCTGGCCTGAAGTAAGAAGCGAGGTTTTGGAACAAATGGGGCTCGTGCGAAATGATTGCCTCGAGATTCAGTGCGAAATTTCTATTTGCAGATCAAATCGGTTGTTTAAAGCTGGATTGCTCCCTGAAGTTGAGGTTCCGGCATCTGATATGTTCCAAAACCTAGGTAGGTTTATGGGCGACCGTGTGACTGCTGATGTGACGTTCAAGGTAGAACAAGAAACTTTCCATGCTCATAGGGTCATACTGGCTGCATGTTCGCCTGTGTTTGATAAGCAGCTCAATGGTCAAATGAGAGAGAAGGACATGAGCGCCATACTAGTGCATGACATGCAACCTGTTGTCTTCAGGACTCTTTTGCATTTCATATATACAGATTCACTGATTGATATGAAAGACATGGTTCTTGGTGACCAGATTAAGCTGATTCGACATTTGCTTGTGGCTGCTGATCGCTACTGTATGGACAGACTGAAGAATATATGTGAAGGCATCTTGTGCAAATGTGTGGACATGGAGAGCATTCTAACGACCATAGGGTTAGCGGACCAGCATCATTGCATGAAGCTTCTCGCTGCTTGTGTTGAGTTCCTCAGATATTCATGGCAGAGGAATATGGTTGGAAGTCAGTTGTATCAAGAGCTCAGAGATAACCATCCTGATGTTGCAGCTCAAATCATCAAGGGAGTGGAGGATGTTTGAAGATTAAAAAACTGAGTCTTCTTATTATACTCACAATAATTTTGCTTATTGAAACCTTATATATGTATGGCATGCGGCTTTTAAGCTGTTTCTGAATCAAGACGCTGGTGTGTGTTTTTTTTTTTTTTTTTTTTTTTTTTTTTTTGCTTTTAAGGTTTAGTTTGATTTTAAGGTCACAGACTATTGTTAAGTCTTGTCTGCCTAGCGGAGTTCTGGGCTCAGTACGTGTTTGTAAGTGTCGTGCATTCAGTGAATGCGAAGGCTGGGATATTCTATCCCGTAATCTGAAAAAAGAATACTTTCTTTTACAGAAGCTTATGTTACAAGAGAGTTCAGTACGTATTTTTTGTTTACAGAATCTTATGTTACAAGAGAGTTCAGTCTATTCTCTCGGCCTGTTTTATTTCTGTCAAATTCTCAATGGTCTTTGGTTCATTGTTCAGGGGATTTTACTCCCTGAGTATAAGCTCCCAGGTTCAGACAACATTTACTAATACATGATGCAGTAAATATAAGTTCCAACATATTCTTTGAGTCCATGTAAAAATATAATTAAAGTAAACTAGCTGCAACCTCCGGGTGATGAAAAGTTCGATAGAGCTTCCATTCTAGTTAAATGTACACCATAGAGATAGCCAATCCGTTGCAGGTTGTCCATCAGGGCGCTGGAACAACACAAAACAGAAGAAATCAATTGATCATGCATCTCCATGTGAGGCAGCTCCAGTTTCTAGAGTAATGTACTTTGGTCTAATTTAGATCGTCTAAGACATGGCCCATTTATTATTAACACTCAAGTTTTCCATTAAAGTCAATGAGGTGATACTTTCTTATGAATAAAATGCATATAATTATATGTAGGATAACGGTACCTTCATTTTCATAATGCCTTTATGGTAAGAAATTGGCTGATTCTCAATCTATGATATTTAAAGAGAAAATTGGGTGTGGAGAAAACCCCCCTCAGCCAGAGGCGTCCACGTCATTCGAATTATTTTGGGCGTCGATTCAAGATCCAACGGTGCAGCTGCCTCCTCCGCCTCATATATATATATCATCGGCCGGCCAACCCTAGCCCTAATCCTGCCCCGCCTCTCCCAGCCCGAGCCGCCTCCCTCTCCCTCCTCTCTCTCTGCGAGGCGGCGGCGCGCGGAGGACAGCGCCACGCCCGGCCGCAGCGGTGGCGCGCTGGGCGCCGGCCGGCGCCAGGGCGCCGGCGTGGCGTGGCGGCGGCGCGCGCCGGCAGCGCAGTGAGCCGTCTCCCATCCACATCCCAGCCTCTCCTTCCTCCTCTTCTCTCCTTCCCCATCTTCTCCTCTGCTTTCTGCGTATGGATGATATTTTTTTGATGTGTTGGGGTTTCGAAGGGGAGAATCGCTGGTGATCAATCCATTAGTGCTAGGTATGGTCGCTTTCAACCTCGATCTGTTGTTCCCACACTCAATATTTGTCGATCTATTGGAAAGCGTAGCGATGGCGGCGGCAGTCAAACCCAAAGGCGGCGGAGACGGATCGTGTGGAGGTAGGAGAGGTACCTGACGACCCAGTAGGAGTCCCAGTAGTATACTTCCGGAACACGGATCCTGGCACGGCGACCCCGCCCGGGCAGCGGCAGCAGCGTGGGCGGTGTCGGGCGGCGCGGCGGCGACGCCGGGCGCCACCCGCACGCCAGCTGCTTCCACAGCGCGTGCACCTCCAGCGCCCACGCCGCGCCCTCGGGGGCTGTGGACGCTGGGCAGGAATCCGCGGGGCTCGGCGTCGAAATCGTTCTTCATGATCAGAGGAGTTAAAAGTTGATTCCATCAGTGAAATCGTTCTTCATTGGTGCAATTCGTTTATACAAATATAAGTGTCAGTTATGTTTTTATAATAAAAAAAGACTGTAAAATGTCAGTTCTATTAATAGTGCTAAAGTTTAGAATAAAATATTTGTTTCATGATCAGCTTGTCAGACTATTATCATCTATAAGTTCCAGGCTCCCATGTTTTTGGTTTTAATTGGTGTCCAGTCGTCTCGTGCCGCTGACAGCTATGCGGATCTGGCATCGTCTGATGAGAAACTCCTTCAACGATGAGGATGAGAAATTGTAGGAGGGAGCACACCAAAGAGGTGGAGCAGATTGAGAGGGCAGAGGTGGAGGTGGTGCCGAATGGCCACAGATCGACCTTGTGAAAAAAACAGTAGTCCATGTGAGCAGTTTCTCAGCACACAGGATTTTCAAGGTATACATTTTCTATACATATTGGTCATTGCTATAGACCTATTTTCTGTCAAGTAACATTAATTTTGTCAGTCATCAAAGGTGCTAAGTTGGGCACATTTGGATTATTCAAGCACATAGCAGGGATTCACTTGGTAGGAAGATTTTGCTCATATCTTTGATAAAATGGAATGTTGAAACTACGGGAGTTGGGGGAGAAGATAGTAATTTGTATTCACAAGATACGTCTCAGACGACATGTAGCTTTATTTGTTTCCTTCAATGCTAGGGTATGCATATGTTGTGTAGCACATTAGCACCTTCATATTGGGGTTGCATATCATAAATACTAAACTTTGTTTTGGTCAATCAGGGCTTGAAACAATGAAGCTTAGGTTGCTTGATCAATGTGGCATCCGTGCTGTTTGATCTGAAATCGATCAATTTATTATATGCCATGAGAAATAACTGAGAAATAACTAGAGGTACTTTCTCGTGGTGTGCACTGGACCTCTATGATGTATGTATTTTGTAGATAAACTATTATCCTATTCTTATGTGTTAATTGTCTCTGTTAATTACAGGTCAAACCTGAGCCACCAAGGTTGCAAGTTGAGGTATATGCTTCGAATGGTGTCTGCAGTCTTTTAGTAACACCAGTTTGTGTGCGATCAACATCGTGCGGCGCTGCCAATCATTCCTGACAAAGGGCGCTCTGAACAAACAAGGACACGAGGCAAAGGTGCATGCTACATGAACAAACTTGAAGCCAGAAGGTACATAAGGAATCCAGCTAGCCCAGATCTTTGTCATGTTTATGTCAATGAAAGATGTACTTTTAGATTTCCAGTGCAAATTTACTTATCTGTTGCTCTATTTCAGAGGATTTCCAATTCTAAATATATGAGTCCACGTATGTAGAACTCGCAATGTCCATTTTATACCTTCCAGCTACAGTGGTTACTCCCAAAAAAAATACTAGCCATGTCAGATTGCTGCAGTACTCATAATTATCATACCTATTCCTAAAAAAAACCTGGACATGACTATTTTCAGATGTTTTTTTTTCACAGCTACCATTTCTAGATATACGAGTTTGCATTTATATAACTTTTTGCTAAAATAATTGGATAGATAGAACTTAAAATATCATTTTATAGCTTACAGATCCAATCATCCTTGCAACAGAAAAAAGACACCTTGATATTCCAACGTACACAGGTCAGTACTAGATAGGTCCAGGGGCTCACAGGGGTCGCCCAACACTTAGCTTGCTGCTCCAGTGAGGTCGATGTCCTATGAAAAAGAAACAAAAAACTCTGGAGGACTAACTATCCAACTTCTTAGTTGCTACCTAATTTGACTGTAGTGTTGCCCTTTTCGTAGTTTATTATAGACATTGCATCATGCTCTTCTAATACAACCTTAACAGGTTTGGTGCTTTCAGACATGGTGCCACCAGGCAAATTTTCTGTTAATTAAGTTTAACATTAGACTTCTCTTCTGCCTTTCTAAAAAAATATAGATGCAGAATGTAGATTTTGATGTCACTAAGATAACCAAATAATTCATTGGTAGCTGCACTATTTATCATATTTCCATCCTTCGTCACTTATATAATTTAATTCATCTTCCAGGTCGACTGGATCTTATATTTAAATAAATCCAAGAAGGAAATCCAGTTCAGTTGGTGTTACTTCGGTATTAAGCTTCGTTCATGGTGAAGTGCTTCCAATGACTTCGGTTTTGTTAGAGTTGTTCTTATGGCGTTTCAGTTGTGTTCATCTATGCGAAAGATCGAACCATGCTCTGCTATAGGTACATCACCAATCCTCTCTCTCTCTGTCCTCCATCTAATGTTTGGAAGGATTGGATGGGTTATGACTAATCTTTAGCTCACTTTATATTATACCTGGCACACTGTCTAATATATTAATTTGAATTAGCCCTTCCGGCATGGATGGCCAGTGCTATGTAAACATGAGTCAAACATATGGTTTAATCTTTAAACTTTGTAAGTTTCTACGTAAATTGCTTCAGTGTCATCCACCTATTGACAGCGGCTCTGGTGTGAAATCTCCAGGGGTCCTGTCCTCGTATGGTTACCTCTCAAAGATCCAAATGACGCTTAGCTGGTTCTTGCAAGCGTTGATTTCAGGCACCATGAGTCAAAAGGGGGCTGATATTTGGTGTAATCTATTCCATTCAAACTAACACAGCATAAGATTTGCTCGGGGAGCTCTTCAACTTTGTTTCCTCTGCGGTTAGAAGTGAGCACATTAAGTGATCGACCTACTTTTTCTCCAACGATTTTAAGGGAAAATACAATCTTCTATAGTAAAGAAAAACGTTTCAAAACCTTTCCTTGAGATGTAGCTAGACCTGCGCATGTCAATGTCGATCTCAAAGTAGTTATCACCCTGCACAGAAGCAAGTATGCTTCAATATTCCCTCAAGTAATCAAAGTTCAATGTATGTCTAAAATAAGACATTTTACATGATCATCAACAAACCTCTGTAGGGGAGAAGAAGTATTATTGACTTATCTCCGAATTGCCAAAGTCGACAAATAGCATTACCATCAATCACATAACCATATAAATTATTATTGATTATTGACTTAACAATATAAAAGAACCAGTCTACATGCAAAAATGCTTTTTTTCTCTCTTTTGAAACAGTCAATTCTACAGAGTGCTATGCATCTTTCCTACCTAGATCAACTATCTCGGCTTCTTCATAGGCATGAAATCCACTAAAGCTAAGCAAATGCTGAAATCACTAAGTAGGCTGATTGTACACTAATTATATTTCATCCCGGAAGGGTTTACCGGTTAACATTTGTTTTTCTTAGATACCCTTGGATAAAATTCGTTTGGAGGCAGATGCACTGACGCCTTCTGTGTCACCGGTCCCTCGTTCACGCTTCGGATGCGAGATAGTGAAAAACGTCACATAGATTGAGTCACAGTACGCTAATGCAACAAATGAGTCCTTCAACCATCCGAGAAAATAGCCATATTGTAAGTTCTTTTTCCATGGATGATCTTGTTCAAAATTTCTTTCCGAAGCTTTTTCCCCGACTTCTTTGGTTTCATATGTTCATCTGCTTTTCAACAAAGAAAGTAGGGCAAAAGCAAGAACCCAAAGAAAAATATACAACAAAATATGATTGCGTTCCTTCCTATGCAATTTTAAAAGCGTAATTATATATTAATAATATTTAAGTCCTTTTTGTTTGAATTGCTGAAGCAATCATGTGCCAATTTCAAGCATTGAGCTTTCCATGTATTAAAAGGGCATGTTTAGTTGACATTAACAGTAATGGGATGAGAAGATGCTTCTAACAAACTGTGGGGTCCCTTATTTTCCGGGTTTTGAAGTATGTCGCATCACTCCTTCAAATGCCACTCGAAATTGGCGTAGCTGACTTAAAGAATGCTACCAAGCTGTTTTCTTATCCCGGCTCCAATGATCAACATAAGCTGAAGCCATCTAAATAGGGTTCAACAATACCTTGTTTCTGGGCAAAAATGGGGGAACTGTTCTTTTAGTTTTGACTCCTGCTTTTCTCCCCTCATTAATGCTTTTGGTAGGATTGTACGGGCTCCCACAAACAATGCTTGAAAACTGAAATGGCTGTACATCACTCTTACTATTGGTGAAATAAAATGGATATTGAATCAAGGCGGCAAGAATCGGTATCTTGGAAACATTTTTATCTCGCAATAAGACATCCACATCGCGATAGCCATTCTTGACTTCCATGCATACTTGTTGTAATTTTTGCCCTATTTTTGTTTTCTCAAGCATCCCCAAAAATCGCCGTGCCTTGCTCCTAGATCGGCGCAAAGGCGCGCCATCCACTATTTTTTTGGAATCTTGCATAATGCTTGTCCATTACCAATACATATGTTCATTGCTAATACAAACGACCAAGAAAAAAGCTAATAGAAACTGACCAAACCTGTTTTTTTTTGCAAATGGAACAATTTTTGGCTTGCATAACACAACTGTTCCAATACAATACATTGTCACAAAGGCGTAAACTTTTAATTCATAATCAAATGAAGCCAACACAATGAAAAAAAATTAGGTAGGAGACTAAATTAGGAGACATCTTTATATCTCTATTAGTCCTTTTTCTTTGTGTTAGACCACCAAGCGAAAGGCTTTGTGAGTGTTGTTTTTCTTGGTGATTTTTTTTTGGCCACCACTGCACCTGCATTGAAAAATTGTTAGTATTTCCCTATTTGAGACAGCTCAAATATTTATATATATGATATTATTTTAAATCCAGCCAACAATGGATTGTTTTACTACTATTTGAATATTTGTAATGGATCGTGTAACCATATATTTGGAGTTTTGTTGAAGGTTTGTCCTTCCTTTATAGTGCAAGGGCAATGCGATGAAGCCATTGTGATTTCTGAACAATCGATCTATATGGAGGATCAATTAAACTCTAAGGCCATGGCTCACTTATTCATTATATCAAGAAAAAAAGGTGCCTTACGGTTTTGTTTTTCTTCATGATATTTTTCATGTTATCTCGAACGTTCTTTTTCTAACATTTGAGATATTTGTGCATAATGAAGGTTGCATCTATAGTGGTGTAAATCTCGCTAATTTTCCAATGCGAGGTGCGGTTAAGTGGCTTCTTCGTGTTGGCATTCAATGAGCGTATCTTATGTTGATGGCCTTCGAGGTCATGTAAAGAACTTAGATAGCATTGTTTCTTATTTTGTGAGCTTACCCGTGTCTCTCGAGCAGTTCATTTTATTAAGAAGATGTCAACATCGAGGAGTTCAGCTCAAATTGGTGGAGATGTGATTCATTACGAATTAAGCCTATTATTCCATTGTTGGATAGCTGGAAAGAGGAAGCTATTACACTTGCATTGTTACTTTATGTACTCTATCAAACTTTGGAGCGGGTTGATTCCCCGACACAATCACAACTGAATACTCTGCTATGTTTTGAAATGTTGCCATACGCATCTGAGACATGAAGATGTTGAGATGATTTTGGATGGACCTAGCTATCTATGTATATTTCGTTCGAACAAGACTGCTTTTATAATAGAGACTATGGCTCCTTGGTGCTCTATCGCAAAACTATTTATGTAAACTCACGTGTGATGTATGATTTGGACATCTAACATCCCGGCGTTCAACCGTTTCGTGTAAGATCTAGGTAGCACCTATGTCTCGTGCAATATAAATGCGATTGTCGAGCACGCCCGCGCGGTTGTTTCAGCCTACCATGTTCCTCTGCCAACGTTATTCCATTTAACAAGTATAACCATGGCCATCACTTGCGCATGGGCGCGCGCAAATCACTAGTATACATATAGTATACATGACCTATGGGCTTCTATATTTACGAAATGAAAACCACTAAATGGCATACTCCCAAACAATGATTACTAAACATTACACTTTGGGTTGCATGCTTTGATGAAAAGATCAATTGTACCCTTATATATAGATCATTTCGTGCAAGCAGGCCACCATGTCTCAACCTCGCTAGCATCATCAAGTGGTAGATTCAGATACTATCTATATTTTGCAATTTGACCATATCGGGAAACTGCACCATCACTATTACCGCCATATATCTAGACCTAACTCACTGCGTTCCTGGGACGAAGGGGTCGAGGAACCGGAATGAGGAACGTAGTACGCTGATTTTCTATTATAGCATGGAACGACATTGGTATACAACTTCAGCACGTTTTTTTACATGGAACATGATCCATCTTAAGTTGGAACGACGTTCCGAACGGCGTCAAGGAAACCGGGGATGCGAACCTATGAAAACTGTGAAATAAAACTAGACCACTGCTCTAACCTTGGTTATCGTTAGATCCACCCGAGAAACAACACCCAACACCTTCTCCAATTCCACCGACAACAGGGGACCGCTCTTCACCCAGCCCCACACGTCATTCTTTGATAGAAAGCTGCAACAGGACCCTTCCTCTTCTTCATCCGGATCGACCGGCCGACGAGGCGCGAGGGCGGGGTGACGGGGATTGGGGTCGTGGTCGGGCGGCTCGGCTGGCGACCGGCGCGGCGGACTCGCCCGAGCACGGACGACGCCGGGCACCAAGGCACCACCGCACCCCAGAGGAGCTGCGCGGCCCGGTCTGCGGTGGCTGGAGGTGGCCCGGCCCTGGAACAGCGCTGAGCGATGGCGGCTGTACGGACAACATCGTCGTCGGAAAGGAGACGTGGGCGGGGCGTGCACGGTCAGTGTCGTCAAGCGGAGAGGTGCGGCGAGCAGGGAGGAGCAGGGCGAGGAGAGGCAGCACAGTTCGGAGCTCCGCTCGGCGGCCATGGTGGACATTGTTCTTTCGCCTTCCTGTTGCTCTTTCCCTAGGGTCGAGTTCCACCGCCGTCCCAGGATTCGACCCGGCGTGTCCCGTCCCCTTGAATGGGAACAAAGTTCCCGGGATGAAAATGCTGGCTCACTCCTCATGCCTAGTGACTAAGATCTAGACAACTAATACATCCTATACCGAAAAGTTTGTGTACGTCTTTTGTTTTGTTTAGCCCTTCTCGTAAATTCATAACATTGGTGACGCAAGTTTGTAGACAGCCGAGCAATCCATTGGTGGCGTTGGCAAGAACTCACATTGTCAAAGAATCATGGCGGCATGGGATTTCGAGACATCAAGCATTTTAACATTGTGATGTTGGAAAAAAAAAACGGATGGCGTCTTATGAACTCTAGAGACGCTGTGCTCATGTGTACTGAAAGGAAAGTACTTTGCCGATGATGAATTTGTGGGCACCAAGAATAAGAACTCTTCCCACATCTGGCGAGCTATCTTGACAGGCAGGAAAGCTGTCCAATATGTGGGCTGATCAGAAGAATAGGTGATGGGGAGTGCACATATATATGGCATAATCGATGGATCCCAGGAGGAATAGATGGCAGACCTATCTGTAAACTAGGTGCATGAGCGCTGCGGGTCAGCAAACACATTATATGAAAGACAGGATTCCGTGGAATGATGCGGCGCTAGAAGCAAATCCGCTTTCCATGGATGCTGAAGCTGTGAGATGAATCCCATATTGGGAAGGCGGCAGGGCGACATTTCGGTCTGGTCCCGTGAGCGCCTTGGTATTTATACAATGAGATCGGCGTATCGCTTGCTAGTGGAGAAGGGATGCGGGAAATGTTGCATAGTGAGGGCCGAACCTCACATTCGATAGCTCAAAACGATCCACAATGGTCGAGACCGTGGAAGTGCAAGGTTGCTTTTCGGTGGATAATTTTTCATGACTTTATGCCATGCGAGGTAAGGTTGCTTTTCGGTGGATAATTTTTCATGACTTTATGCCATGCTGAGCCAACCTCCACCGCAACCACACAGAACCAGTGGGTATCTGCGGATTATGCGTCATGCACGAATAATCTACCTTCCATGCTCTCACAAAGTGTGACTTTGCGATCAAGTTCTGGGATAACTTCAGAGCACTGACAAGAATCAAGCTTCCAAAGCTCTGTCCCAGAACATGGACTCGCAACATTGCTGAGAATGAATTCTGTAGAGACGAAGATAGGAGTTTCATCATGTGCAGCCTGTGGCCATTATGGAGAGAAGCCACAATGTCAATGATCGCCGGTATGGGAAGCAGCCTATAGACCCAGGATCAGTGATAGATTGGCCGCTGGAGGTTTGCTATCATTTGGCAAAACTTCAAACCAAGGAAAGCAACCATGCAAACTGAAGCTTAGCAGCCGCCGGAGTCAGGAGTTCTGAAAATCAATGTGGACGAGCCTTTTGATCAGAATTCACACACAGGCGTTTGAATTTTTCTTCGCCAAAATTTCTGAAATATCGTGCTCTTCGCTGAGGACTGAATTTTTTTATATCAGTATTACCGCAGCTCGACATATTACCATAGCTCTACTTCTATGAGATACTATGTTATTTCACCCCTGTTATGTAAATTTGCATTGGATGATTGATTAGAGAGTTTTTCTAATGAAATGATGCCAAACTTTTTTAAAAATCAATTTACATTTGACCCGATATTTCGAAATTTCTGAAATTTCGCATTATTGCCACGACCGAAATTTGTTTTCTTACCGAGCATTCTGGTGGGCAGCTTCAGCTTGGTTCTTGGATTCGGTGGGTTCTGCACTCCTAGCTGAAGCTGAAAGCTTGCAGGATGGTGTATTGGTGTGCGCCTGATCTAGGAAAACTTAAAAATTCATTTGAGTACATTTTCCTTAGATTTGACCTTCAAGTGAGTCAGCTGGATTCTTTGACACATGCTGTGCGCAATTGTTTTATCTCTGATGTACTAGTTGTTTCTAGAATGATCAGACATACACTATCATTATTATAATATGAAAGTAGATCAGACATACACTATCTTTCGAAGCTTGAAGCCTTGGGAAGGAAGGCTATAAATTAATATTGATTAATGATCTATGCTAAGGTTCCTGGTAATATCTTAGCAACATGGTGATTAAGAAATCCATCACAATGGGTGGTTTTGGTGGTGGTATTGTGCTTGATTTTGGGAAAATGTTTTCTGGTGGATTGTTGGAAATGGTGGTATGGGTTTGTGCTAGTATCCTGCTTAAATCCATAAGGACTTTATCTCGGAGCCTGTAACCCTGCTTAACAGCGTAGCTATGGGGTTTGGAATGGGACGGTCCTGGCTAATTAATTAGTTTCCACCAAGTTTTGATTTACATCGGGTCGGTTTGTGTGGCACAAGAGGGAACTTCTGCAGTGGTGTTGGTACCCACCGTTAGTGGCGTGAAACCTTAGTGGAGGTGTAAAACAGGCTTTGGTGGGGCTTTGTAGAGGCCTCGTAGTGTGACCCCGCTAAGCACCTTGGAAGTGTGAGGCGTGATTGGGAAAACATGACTTGTGGTGAACGTTCGCAACCTCTGTAGATTGTAGAATTGGTATATCAACCAACTCATGGTCAAGAGCGGCTTGGACTTCTTCGAGATTAGTTGGCTCTTTGGTTCACAGTTGGGAGGCTTGGATGGAATCCAAGTATTGCTCTGCTTGGCTAGTATGCAATTGTGGTTTGGGTTGGATGAGATCCGAGTGCTGGTTCGTTGGTTCTCTGAGGAGAAGGCAGAATTCACCTAGTAATTAGGTGTTAAGGATTTAAGGTTTATACGATGTGTCACTTAAGTGCTTTTTTTTCTTTTTTTCGGAGGTGTGTCACTTAAGTGCTTGAATCAAACCTGTATAAGGCTTTCCTTATGTTGGCCCTCATGCCATACTTTTTCTACACTTGCGGAGTACATTTCGATATATTCACACTTCCTCTTTGCCCTCTTTCTACCACCTAGTTCTTCATACTAGGTATATAATATACTAATACTCCATCAATTTCAAATTGCGATGTGATAGCATTCATCTTCCCCTCCCGACGCCTCACCCCTCCAGCCATCCTTCCCGCCGCCCCAATTTCCGCCGCCGCGCGTCCATCCTCCCCGTCCCCAAAAATTCCGCCGCCGCCCACGCCGCTGCAATCCCTACGGCCTTCCGCCACCGGCACCTCCCACTCCGCCCGGAGCCCCCCGCACCCACACCCCGCCTCAACTCTGCTCGCCCTCCTTCCCCTCGGACCCGCGCCGCGTGGCCAATTCCGCTGTGTTGGTGCTGCTGCCGGCGGAACCCACGCGGCACCGTGCCAGGCGGAAACAGCGCCAAACATCGACCTGCAAAGTAGCCTGATGAAGCTTCTTGGCGAGACTACGCCGGTAGCAGCCAAGCTAGGCTATGCGGCGCTTCCCGCCCCCGCGAACAGCGGCTCGGGCGTTCCTTGGTCTTTGCGGCGTCGGATAATCGAACGTGCAAGGGGGCTCGACGACTGCATGCTGTGCGCGACAAAGCGGAAAGCGGAGGAGAAGCAAAGTCACCGGGTCTTCCGTGTCGAGCCGAGCTGGTCTGCTCATAAGTTTGGTTATTTGGCCTGCTGCAATAATTCGAGGTAACATATGCTGCTGTCAGGCTCTTTTTGTCAGGCTCCACAACTAAAATGGGAAGCTCCAAAAAAAAAAACTGATAAATAATGATTCATGTTGCTTCGATCGATTGGTAGCTGCTTCCAACTTGGTAGTTTACATGCTACGCCATCTTCATACGATTCCTCAGTTTTTCGTCTCATCAAACACATCAGGATATCAAATTAGTTCCTACAATATCTTTTCTATACTTCCATACTATGTTTTCATCGGCATGGGAATTCTATAATCATGTCACTCTTTTCCTTCAGTTTTACTTTCCTTCACATAACCAGAATGTTTTTCTAAAGCAATGACTTTCAGGGCTCCGCAGCTCAAAACAGAAATATACAAATTGTCACTTCCCATCACAAAGACCTAATACGTACTAATATTGCCCCCATCTGATTCTAAGATTATTTCGCTGATGTGGTCATAATTTTTCTGATTGTAGTGTAGAATACATGAGATATTTGAAACCACAACACACGTTCCGACTTACTACCCCACGCAACTGCACCGGGTATCCTGCTAGTTATGAATATAATGGTTGATGGTGGGTCTATATAATTGTTTAATTTGTTTCCTAGAGGAACAAAGAGATCTGTAGGGTTTTGGCATATGGTTTCTTGTAGAAGTGTGAGATTTCACCGTTTGTGGGCACCAGTTAATTTTTTGTAGCTGAATATCGCAAAGTCCAATCACATGGTAATTGCCCTCGTTAGTCATGTATGTTTTGTTACTAGCATATGCATGTTTGCTAAGTATGATCCATCATAGAGTTACCCTTGCTTATCGTGTCCTTTTTGCAGGATTTGAACAATAAACTAGCCAGGCGGCCGGCCGGGAAGCATAACAACTGGATATAGCAAGGGATATGTACAGCCCTTGTATTTTGTTTACCATTCATGGAAACTGTCAAGTTTCATCCTGTAAGAATTGCATGTTACTTAACCAAGTCCATATTCTGACAAACCACACCAAAGGACACCGTCCAACCCGCCCTCTCCCGAGGTCGGGGCCTGGATCAACTACAACAGGCTCTCGGCTCGAGAATACGTCGCTCCCAGGCGGCTCGCTAATCAACTCCGACATCCACACCAAAGGACACCGTCGCCCTCTGTTTCTTTCTGCTACCTCGCTCCATCTGGTGAAGACCCTGCCGATTATCTCCGGCATCTCGTCGTGTGAATGTTCGGCTTGGATGTGCTTTGTTTTGTTGATGGTGGCATCTGTGGACGTCATTTACCTTCTTGAAGGCATCAACACAAGCACACCTCCTAGCCACGCCCTGCATTATGGCAATTGGGACCCAGCTGCGGCGTCAAGGGCAAGCCATGGAGGCCCTCTTGTTAATCAAATAGAGGGTCGAAGCATTTAGTTTGTTGTATTGTCCTGGTCGATTTATAAGACTATGGCTTTTCTCTTGTTGTTTTTTTCTATCTCTTTTGTATTTTTTTTGTGTACATCCCCGGATGTAGAGGCCGGATTTTTGTAATCCATTATCTAAAAAAATATTCTGACAAACCACACAACATTCAATAGATGTTTAGAGGCGTCCATGGGAATAACTGTTACGCTTGAATGTATTCATTCCTATATGATAACAATTGCAAGTTTGCAAGTGCCTTAACCAAAGGCATTATTCTGTAGTTCACAACAAACCACATTCAATATAATAAATATATGTTTTGCGAACTGTGTTATCACACAGTAATACATAGTCGACCGATAGATCAAGCTTGTCATCATCTGCATCCATTGCATTTTGCAGCACAGATGACAGTACGTTTTGGCAAACTAGTTGCTCTTGCTGCTGGAGGACGATCCAACCTTGTCTATCAGGTTTAAAGTGACGAGTTCTTTTCTAGGAGGAGGATTCGCAACTTGTTCGTGGATCCCAGTGATGTCCTTCTTCTTCTTCTTGGTCTCCACGAACCTGCAGGCCATCTGGGAAGGACCAGCTAACCCAGCCCATGACGAGCCCTCCAGCGCATCTACCCCCAGCATCAGCCCTGCACTGTTCATGTATCGGATCTGTGTGGCACCATAAATCAACAAGGAATCCCAGGCGAGTCAGACACACAAGCTAATATATGGAACTCCAACTTGAAATAGCACATGTATTAGCTCGTCTTACCCTCTTTCCTGGCCAGGTAGGGTGGCCATTCTGGTGGCAGAGATGCCGGATGTAGTTGATGGAGACGTCCAGCTGCGCGGCGACGTCCTTGATCCGCAGGTGAAGCATGCCACGGATGACACCCCATTTCGGGGGTGCACCCTGCCTCCTCCTCCTCCTCCTAACGACGACGGCCATGGTGGTGGTAAGGTGATCCATACTGTTGAAAGTTTGAGATGTGGCTTGTGTCTGATGGAGAGGAGGGCGTGGTGGGTTGTTTATATAGCACAAAACAAGGGGTCAAAGGGTATCCGGATGGCGGCGTGTACGTTTATCTAGGGTTTTTGACTCCCATAGCGTCGCCACCACAGGATAAGAATCAGACGGCGGTGCTTGGAAATCGATGGAAGCACGCCGTCAAGAGACCCCTTTGCTCTTCATTTCTGGGTAGTTTTCATTATTGGACAGAAATGGAAATGTGTGCGCGTCAGTGGTTGGCAGTACCCTGCTGGCGCCTGTTAGATACGTGATATAGGTCTAGACGCGCAACAAGCTCCAACGACTTTAAAAAAAATAGCGGCAGCAGAATCTCGCTTGTTGATGTGACACTAATACATACTATGTATATTGCTATTTTTTTCGTTTCACATGTCCCCACATTTCTTTGAGACAAAATATCAAAGAACTTACCTTTTATTTGCATTTTCCATTGAATTTCTTGCAACAAATTTGAATAACTTCTACCTACCCTGCGCCGCGGGCCCATACATGGCATACACCCATAATGCATCTGTATGACACATGGGTCTACCTTACCTAACTATTTCATTAGGCAGATTGGGTGACTGAAACCAGTGTAGAATTTATAAATTAAAATAGTGTAGGTTCCTAATACTTTGGCAGAAACAAGTATGGATTTTTATGTATCAAAAAAAAGTTATATTGTGAAAGTTCACTTGAAAAAAGTATGGTTTGCATTTGCAATATAATATGATGGCTACTCCTACAAGTAATAAAGAACTAAATTTACGAGTTCGAGGAACATCCAATGAAGGAGTACCACACTCATAATAACGACAAAGTCGGAAACAGCCTATGAAGGAGTACCACACTCCATCAAAGTCTCAGGCGTTACCGTCAGGTATAAATACCACGATATCCAAAGAAAAAGGGTTAATGAAAGCCAACAAAAGTTCAACCGACACATAACTTTGGCAAGGCGGGAACACCGAACCAAAAAGATCCATGACCGACTTGCTTGACCCAAAGATAGGGCTTGCATCCCGCCCAGCCTTCATCATATGGACCTAGCCTTGTACGACCCCACGGGAGGAGTCTATGACTTGCACTACCCAAAGACGGGGCTCACACCCCACCTGACCTTTAGGACGTTGGCCTGTGCTTGGTCGACGACCCCACGGGATGAATCTCTGCCTCACCTAACACCCTCAAGGTATGTGAGAAGCAATCTCGACTCACAATTTGCAGGGTGAGGCGGACGACACACGAGGGCTCTCACACCTCTTCCTGACTGACGCATATGTCCGAAACCGTGTCCTAGGATTTCTGTGTCCATTTCAGCAACCCCATATGGGGTGAGCATATTGGAGGTGACTGGTGTCAACTCCAACCACCCTAAATACGACTAGAAGAACGACGAACCAGGCCGATAGCCCCACAACAGAATACCACAATGCTGCCTAATTATGCACATATGGCCCATGTACCACTTCGATCATCCCTTTCCCTGTAATGGGATAGAAAGCCATGCTCTAATTGGCCGAGATCATACAGGGAACAGGGACCCAAAACTACACCCACCATCACCAAGACTTAGAAGCCCAATGCGGAGAAGGAAGAAGGCAATGCCATCGACCAAGACTTCTTTTTTTTTCTCTATCTTCTATTCCTTTCCTTTCTCATCACTCTCTCCCATCAATGACATTGCTCTCTCCTTCAACTATAAAAGGGGAGGCAGCTTCCCAAGCAAACCATCTGGTCTCAAGCCTTCTATTCCTAAAGATAGACCTTCAAATCACACACACACTCGTAGAGACTTGGGAGATTTTCCCTCTCTTGACCATCTGAAACCCCTACTATAGAATTAAGCAAATCCGCGAGCACCGAGCTCACCACTAGACGTAGGGACATTCTGCCCGAACTAGTATACATCCTTGTGTCACCATTTGCATTGCCATCCGATCTAGATGTCGAGCATCTAGCTAGATTAGTATTTGGTGTTTATTCAAAGCACACTAATACCCACTTTCCATTGCTAATGCATATATCCGTTGTGATGGTACACCACAACAAAGTAGAATGCAATCCACAAAACCGACAGACCTAGCTAGCACCTATTTACAAATAACTCGTGAGAACTAGGGCTAATCACAACATAGACTAAGTTCAGATAACACAAAACCAAGCATGTTCTTATGAAATGACTTCAAGAACCAATACACTACTTCAAGATCCGAGCTAGATCGCGATATGAAATGACTTGATCCTTCTTGAGTTTCCTAGCTCGTTCTTATTGTCCTTGCATTCTCCCATATTGGCCGCACATTATTGCTTAGGAAATACTAGTGGACCACCCATTGTTTATAGTATATTAGAGACATGCTTGCAACCAGCTAATCATTTGTCCTATTCAAACTCAGCTTAGCAACGTCGTGTACTGGTCCGCTAGCATCACACGTGTGCCAAGGGAGAGAGAAGGTGTAGCAATAACTAGGTTATGGGAAGGCCAAACCGTACCAAAGCTAACCTCACACCCGTATATATAGACCCAACTAATGATCTTCTACCCCTAGAGGCCCATTATTAGTATTCTTGTGATTAAATATACTATTTTGGCCCACACATTGATCTATTCCATAGCATGTAAGATTGACTCTTCGCCAAATCACCGACAATCTCACACTTGCACTAGAGCCAATCATCATGCGAATATTTCAACCCATTAACACTACTAGAATAACAACCCCGCCTAGCTACGCTATATTAGTAACACCATCAAAAGTGTCTCTACATTGGCACGTAAAAGACGTTCTTTTGGCACGGTTTCAAGAATGTATCTCAGTTTGTAATTAAGCCATTAAATTTATGTGTAAACTGCCCCGATCAAAAGGAATTTTGAGCCAATCAATAGCAGTGTCTAACAACATATTTAATCATCTGTACACATAAATATCATAACCTTAATACACACACAACATGATCCATTTTTCACATGATATCATTCAAACTTAGGTGACATTTATACAACCCTACTGATAGCTTAAAGATTCACTGGATCTTGTAGTGGAATATAATTCATGGCTAACACTTAAGTCACATCATTAACTCTTTTTAACCATATTGGTATTGCCATACATTTCTTATTACAACTACATTGAGAGGTCTAGATATATATCTCTGGTTATGAAGCGAGAAAAATTCGATCTTGAACTACTCACGTCCCATTATATATTTCATAGTACATTCTTCCCATAACTACTTTTGTATCTATCCAATTACAGAGTGGCACTTTTGGCAAACCTAGAATGCATCAATGTACTCAATGAGGAATAATGATGATCTCATCCCCCCGAGGATCCAACACATATATCACTTGAGAATGCTTGAAGGCATATATTAGCATAACAACCCCCAACAATATCCAAGAGTGGGTGAATTCAACACCATGATCTCTATCACATGTCCAAAATTTTAATTTATAACCCTATATATGTCATCTGTGATACATGATCATCAAATAATACATGTGCTAGTTTGTAAAATCATTATTATCCCATGACATAAGAACGGGGTACTATATCAATAATACTATTATAGAAACAAAGAGCTTCATGAACAATTCACATACTTGTCAATCATAGAGAAAATTCCTTGCAAATGGTATAAACTCACTACTCGTTTTTCACATCGGTGATGAATTGGATGATCATAACAACCACCACTAGATTCAAACTGATGGTGAAAATGATCATCAATGGCTCCTTAAATGAACTAGTGGTGATAATTAAAAAAAAAAACATCTTGCTCGATCCCGGCCTAGTGTGAAGCATGCCTTCCATTAGTTCGGTGCTTAGTCTTCGCCATCGTCCAGTTCTCTCTAACTAGTGCCATGATGGGCTCGTTAATTAGCGGTGACATTCTACGCAACAACTTGTTCTCATCCTTGTCAACCTTGCATTTGCCAAGGCTCTATATAGAAAGTTGAGGTCAGTAGATCCGCATCTGTGGAGATAGAGAGGAGAGTAACTAATTTGGTCTGCTAATTAGATGATCCTACCAGTTACAACATCAGAGAAGCTTCAAAGAATCCACCACACTTTTATAGAGCACCGGCCAGGCCACCACCAATTGGATGTGGCTATCTGCTCGAAAGTGCTATTAGGGTTGCAATGACTTGCTAGTGCGGCATGTGTGAGGTAGGGAGGAAGGAGAGCAAGAGATGGGAGAAAAACAGAGAGAGAGAGGGCCTTTGTGGGAAGGAGGGAGAGTAGAACGGGGCTTGTGGGAGTGTGTGGGACCCTGATTTGTGCCCTTCGTGCATGAACCAACCCAATCTTGCCCTGGGGGAGCACAGGCCCACAGTTGTTGCTATTTTTAGACAAAGGTTCACCAACCAACGGATCTCATAACCAAGTGCTGAGATCAAAAGTGTGTGCAAAAGTCTTACAGCCTCACCTCGCCCACGTGGCGCGCCTCACACTCACGTGGCATCGACCTCCTATATCATCGCGGCGCAGGTTCGATTCCTGAACTTACCGATAGAAAAGAAATAGAATGAAAATAAAAAAACTAAAAAATAACAAATGTGCGGTTCACAAGGGAAAATAATATGATTTCCGTATTTCCTATTCACGTGCGGTTATGAATCCTTCTTATTCAGGAACGCGGCTTTGACTAAACCCATTCACAATCGCGGTGACGGCGTTCTTTGCGTCTTCTTGGCGGCGTCGCTGCGCTGCCACAGTAACCGCATCACAACCGGCGTTAGCGATGAGATCGGAGACGAGCGAGGTGACCGTGTCCCTCGGGCATTGGCGACAACATGTCTACACCTTCATGAATTTGAGGTATTGTACCGGCATTGAGCAGTTCCCCCCACCCGGCATAGACTATGCGCATGATCCTATGATCCTACTGTGCAGCGCAGTTGGGTGACCACTGTTT
The DNA here is from genome assembly GCA_015847255.1 of Hyparrhenia diplandra. Classification (NCBI taxonomy): domain Eukaryota; kingdom Viridiplantae; phylum Streptophyta; class Magnoliopsida; order Poales; family Poaceae; genus Hyparrhenia; species Hyparrhenia diplandra. Next base: position 297,386 of record JADLZK010010127.1, on the reverse strand, counting down.
CATCTGTTGCAGGTGATGAATAGAGGATGCTCAGCACCCGCTCGACGAAGTGCCACCAAGGTGAGTTCTTGTCTGCTTTGCTTGACTAGCATGTTTGATATGGACAACTCGACTTCTGGAGTGTATTCATGCTAGAGTCCTCGCTAGCCTGGAGGCTCATATGAACGGAAACATGGCAATGATTGGTGGCAATGGCCTTTCACGCTATAGGACTGATATAGTGAAAATCAGTCATGGTGTTCTTATGTTTGGTTTGAAATAAGAGTTTCCAAAAGTAAAACCGTAGCAATAGCACCGCATTATACTAGTCAATATAAAGAACCACACTAGAATTATGACAAGTGCGCCTATGTAGTGAATCGTTCCAATTTTTCACTGTCGGTCTCAATCTTGACCAAGCGGTAAAAATAACGGTAATGCTTTGAATGGCACGTCGAAAGGGACAAATCTAATAGGACACGCTGGGCCTCATGCGTACTGCTGGCCCATCACCGCACCTGGAAATATCTCTCCTACCGTCGCCCACACATTTTTCCTAGGAGCAGGCCTACCGTCCTGGTTACATTTTCCCCTTTCTTTTCGCTGCTCATCGGTCACCGCCGCTCCCTCCTGGCCGCGCGCGCCGCCGCTGCTCCCCCTGCCGCGCCGCCCAACCCACTCCCTCTTCAGCGGCGTCGGCAAGCCGACCTCCTCTCCCTACCCGCCCAGCCTCCAGCGTCTGCTCGCCTCCCGGCTTCCACGGCGCCGTGTGCGGCTCAGCGCACACCCAGCCTCCACACTGGCGGGAGCTTGAGCCCGGCATGCCTCCCCAACCTCGGCGGTGCTGGTGGTGCTGTTGCGGCGCCGCGTGGTGGATCGATGGATCTCGGCGGCAGAGCTCAAGCCCGATGCGCCTCCTCCACCTTGGTGTGGCTCGCCCGGCGCCCCTTCCACCCTCTCCGATGAGCAGCTCCACCACTCCCACGCCCTACTACGGACCCCTTCCTCTGCTTGCCCCCTCCCATTATTTGCAGCCCCCTCACCTTAGTGGCTTGGATTTTGTGGGGTTGAAAGAATCGATTTGAGCAATTGATTTTGAGATGTTTCAACAGGTGTTTCTTGATGTTGCAATTATTTTTTGAGATGTTGCAACATGATTTTTGATGTTGCAACAATCGATTTTAATATGTTGCAACATTTTGTTTTCCGATATTGCAACTATTGATTTTTTGATAGTTGCAACATATTTTTGCTACATGTTGCAATAGCCAATTATAAGATGTTGCATGTGTCGATTTGGATGTTAACACCGTCGATTTTTCTACATGTTTTTAATGTTGCAACAATTGATTTTTAGATGTTGCAACATTTTTTTTCTGGTGTTGCAAATTGTTGGCCAATATGTTGCAACTTCGCGGCATCCTCCTCAACTCCGTGGTGCACACCACGACGAGCCTGCTAAAATTCGCGCTCGCTCCCGTCGGCATGGCTTCTTCAGCACCGCCGCTGCTCTTCGCTCGTCCTTGTTCGCATGCTGTAGATGGGCATGCGGCCCGCCAGCGAGAGGACTGTTACGGCCTTGGCGCGCTGGGCGGCTCGGGCAAGGAGCGAGGTGGGGGCAGACGGCCGACGAGTGTGGGGGACGGGCCACGGGGGAGGAGGCGACTCTTTTTTGGAGACCGTCCGATGGAGGCTCGTGCGGGAGCGGGGGCATCATCCGATGTCTAGTTAGCTAGCAAGTGGGCGGGCGGGGAGTCCGATGGAATTTTTTCCCATCGGACGTCCCTAGCGCCAGCGCTGCCCTAAAAATAAGGAGGATTTTCAATCCCAATTATTCGAGAACCAGCAATGAAAATGACATTCACCTCGGTTTTGTTATTACGGACCGGCGATGATATACTATCACCAATAGTCGTTCCAATAAAACTGGCAGTGAAAATGTTTTGCTGCAAACAAGTTTTGTAGTACTGAGAATTCGAGGAACCATTTATTCTTTATTAAATACGCACAAACACAGGTTGGCACAAAATCATTTGCCTTTCATTATCTAAAAAAAAGAATAATCAGCCTCAAACACTAGCACTACCGGATTCCTGCGCTTTCCGTGGGGAAATATTTTCCGTCGGCTGTTCACGAGAAAGGATCTGATTTCCGTGAGCAAATGAGAAAACCAACACGGGAAAGAAACTACCCACGAAAATAACCTTTCCCGTGAGGTTTAGCTCACAGAAATCCCCACCCCTTTCCCGTGAGACTAGGGCTCACGGGAAAGGTAACCGCCGTGAGCCCCAGCCCGCTCCGTCCCCTCCGTGCCCCTTTCCCGTGATACCTGTTGCGTTTCCTAAGCCGCAAGTGCCAAAAAGGCAAGAGCACTGGGAACCACAGGTTGACTTCCCACAACGACTTCGCGGAATTGTTACATTCCAGCTACCATCGCCACGGGATGTCGGGTGGCGATGCAGTAGCATTCTGAGAACAAGTCCGCAAGCGCGCGGAAATACCGTTGTAGCATTTCACCCGGAGATATTCAGGGGTATCGTTATTTATATTTTCCCAAAGGAAGGCATGGTGTAGGACTCTAGCGGGGGGCATGAACAAGACGGCGACATGTCTATGCAGGTTGACCAATACTCAATACTGAGGGGTAAGTCATGATAGTTTAAGATAGTGTGACACACACTTGGGCCAACCTCAAGGATAAAAGGAAAATAAAGAATAAAGAATATTCCTAAGTGGAGCAGGCATTCTAAAATAGCTGTGCAAAAGAACCAGTTAATAATCATGCAAACATAGATGACTAGAGTTTTAGGCTGAGAGTGAGATGGACGGGGGAGACCTCCCGGAGCATCCGCCGAAGGAAGGCATTTACGAACTCCTACAAACACACACGAACGTGGGGGGGATTTCAAGGGACGGACAAGGCTTGTCACGACCAAGCCGCCTACCCCCTCAACCGTGGCATGCACTCATATTCGAAGGATACGGCATCCGGACACCACGTCCGCATACTAGGACACTACTCATGTCCCCATGGCCCCCACCCTACGGATGGACGGAATAGAACACGAGCAAACCCCGAAGGGCACAACGAACTGCCACCTCAGCACAACTCTTACTCTACTCAAATACATGGCACGAATGGTTAGGCCCTAAGTTCTATCACGACTAACCACGACATAGGAACTATAGTCTAGTTCTTCTATCATGATTGTGTCGAGAACAACATGTCAAGAATATAACATGTAAATACTCTAGCTCTATTGCACAAGCATATGAGATCAAGACTTGAGGATAAACCATAAATGTATTCATACCGAATATTCCTTCTCCCAAGTACAAGCTCTCCAATGAAGCTTAGCCTTGCTCCAAATACTACTAAAGACTAAAAAGAACTAGAGAAGTCGAGGAGTAGAGAGGAGAGGAGTAGAGAGGAGAGGAGAAGAAGAGTAGAAAGTGAGGAGGCTCCAAATGGTGTGTGTTGAGAGAGGAGAGAGGGGCCTACTTATACACTTGGAGGAGGGGCCTAAGTGCTAATTTACATCAAAACCGACTGTAAACCTTCCTTGTATGCGCAAACCGACCAACGCGGGGCGGGAAACCCCGTTTGGAAAGTGCACGAACCGCCTCCCGAGGGCTGGGCACGGCCTCGGGGGGGTGCGGCCGCACAGGGTGGTCTTGTGCGCACCCCCCCGGGCTCGGCCTGGCCCGGGTCTCGGTGGGTGTCGTCTTTTCGCCCTGAAAAGTTGTGGGCGGGGCTGTGCTCGGCCCGCATTTGATGTTTTGGGTCGATTTGCTTTTGGGCTTGGGTTTTGCAATAATGCGCTTTCTCGGAAGGCGTACTTTGGTCGATTTTCCACTTGCTTTTTATTATAAATTTGCAAAATAAAATACAAGACACTACAAGTGGAATTTATTAGTGATAAAAGTATATGAGTATAAAAAGGTTTAATTTTACTCCTTTATGGTAGTAAGTTGACCGGGGAAAAAATATGTCGTTGGTTACCCGTCAACAAACTCCCCCAAGCTTACCCTTTGCGGCGTCCTCGAGCAAAAGAGATAAGTACTTGGCTGTTGATCGAGTTGCTACTATCTTTGATTACGTTTTACAAGTGCGGGGTTATAATAAGAGTGTCTACTAGAGTTTGAATAAAATGGCACATCTTTTTCCCACCCTTTTATTACCTTTCATCGTGGCGGGGCTTTCGGCTTTTTCTCAAAGCCTTGGCGGTTGCCAGATAGAACGGTTATAACGGAGGTGCTTATCATTCATCCTTTTGATCAACTTTTTATCCGGGTTTTATTTAGATAATATTTTTTTTATATATATATATATTTTTCGAGAAAGCATGGGCTTTATTACTATATCATTTTTTTTTTTTAGAGGTGGGCTCTGCTCGCCCTAGACTTTTGTCTTTTATTTCCTCTCTTTTTTTTTTCTCTCTTTTTCTTTTTTTTTTTTTTTAGAGATGTGGGCTCTACTCGCCCTCGGACACTTGTCCATTTTTCATCTCATTTCATTTTTTTTTTTTAGCATAGCCCATATCATTTCTCTTTTCTTTTCAAAGTAGATTCGGATGTCAAGTTTCTCTTTTTGGGCGAAGTCATAGCAAATCCATTTGTACCATATCATACTTGGCAACAACTTAGACTAGATAGAGCCTATGCAACCCACATGAATCGGGTTTTTCAGGATGAGTTTTTAGAATTAGCCACTAAACCTAAACTTTAGAGAAATTCGAATTATAAACTAGGCACGAGGCAAAGCATAAGACAGAGCAACTATTCATCATTTCAACAAGGGACTAAGACTAAACATTTTTTATAACTCATATATAGGAATGAAGTTTGTCTTTTTTAAGCGTAACTCAACATTTCATAAGATAGAGAATATGATCAAAATGTGAGATACAAGTTACCTTTCTTGGAGTCCTCCCCAAGCTAGCCTTTTGCTTACCTTTTATGGTTACGCTTAGCTTGAGCACGCAATGATCGAGTTGTGCACGATGGCGTGGTTAGAGCTCCCCCAAGTTTATCTTTTGATGTCATCAAAATAACAGGACAAAATCTTGGGGTTGAAAGGTTTATCTCCTCTCTTCTTCTTCTCTTCTCTACCCTCTCTTTTTATTATTATTATTATTATTATATATATATATATATATATATTTTTTCTTGTTAACCACTGTTGTCATCTTTCAAGACTTACCCTTATGGATTTTGATAAATTCCTGCGGGGGTTAGTCCATATGATCGACCAAAATCTACACCAGCAATTTTAGGTTCAATAACCAGACTCAACTCCATGTCTAATCTGATCAAGGTAGACTTTTTGACCTAAGCACCATGCTCAATTCAAAACGCCTATGGAAGTATGATCATACGTATAACCAAAACTTTCAAACCAAGACATGCCAAGATAGAAAGAGGAAGCATGCATTGATAAACAAGATTCATCCAACAGAGAGGTAAACAATTTTATTCTCATTTTTTTATTTATTTTTTTTATTGTAAGCATCATGGAGTTATTACTGGGAGATTATTATTATAAAATAAAAAAGATAACTACCGATTTACCTTCGGCAAGGACTCACCTTTTAAAGTCCGACGAAAGCGGACTCTTCTCCATTCATTTAGTGCATGATGAAGTGTTACCCGTATCCGGAGAAGTGGATGCGGATGTCATCCTTTACATGCGCCATGCACCTTAACACTTTGTGGCTTTACCTTCTTGGACTGCTTGTTTTTAGCATTCTTATGCTTGTTGAACCCATTGAATGGGCATCTCATTGTTTGGCCCTGCATATGGAAGCTAGCATGCCCCGATCCCACGTGCAAAACTGCATTTGTAGTGTTAAGAAATGGTCTCCCAAGGATTGGGGCAGCTCTCGTTGTGACCCATGTCTAGGATGACAAAATCCGTGGGATGTATGCTTCTCCGGATTTTTACTATAACGTCTGAGCTACTCCCTCCGGTTTCTTCCTTAGTGATAGGTCCGCCATCTGCAGTTCAAAATGTACGAGGGGACAAAGGTCCACCTAATATTTCATCATATGTTACCTTGGACATGATGTTTATGCTTGATCAAAGTCGCGAAGGCATCCTTGAAGACATGCGGGCCAACCGGGCATGTGATTGTCGGGCAGCCGGGGGTCCTCCTTCTTGATAATGAGTGGTGGCTCGGTAGGAGACTTGCTGTCTTCCCGACATAGAGGCTTACCAGACCTCGTTGAGACCATTTTAACAGATTCAAGAGAAATTTTGGGTTGCCCCAAAACTTTTCCCGAACCGACAACAAGGCAAATCAATGAAAACGAGCTAATGGGTTTCTATCATTTTATTAAAGCTCAGTTGTCTTTCATAAGAAGAAGTTAAACTTTTAATTTCGAAAATCATGTTTTCAATTATTTTATCATTAAGCATCAACTTCTTTGAAAGTTCTTCAATTATTTTTGCTTGGTCTAAGACCAAGTCTTCCAAGGAGAGAGAGGATTCAAATTGTACCTTGAGTTTGAATTAGCTCCTTGGTTTTGTGGGCACCGGTTGTTCCACCCACTATTGTCTCCTTGTTAACGGAACCCATTGTTGATGTGAGTAATGTCTTCACGGGTTTCAGGACAGTCGTTCCCTGAATGGCCAACATTGCCACAGACTTCACATGTTACGTGTGAGTCTATGGGCTTGACAGTGTCATAAGTTTCTTCTTCTTCGGTGGCACACTTGTCAAGTTCTTTCAATAGGAGATCCATTGTAGCGAGGCTCGTCCGTCTCCTCCACGGATGCGCATGCTATCTTCTTGTTTGCCAAGACTTTCCTCCCCCCCAAGCTTGATTGGACACTATTTTCTCCATAAGAGCTGTTGCTCTATTGATGGTGAGGAAGAGGAAGGCACCTCCAAAGCGGTGGCATCAATGTGCTCTTTTGACATGGGTGTTAACCCATTGTAGGATTCTGTATCACGAGCCACTTTTCCATCCCATGGTGCGGGCATGCTTGGATGTACTCTTGTAGCCTTTCCCATGCCGCGGGTATGGGTTCCATGGAATTCTATTTGGAAGTTGGCAATTCTTCCCCTTAGGGTGTGAGTTTTTACTCATGGGGAAGAATTTAGTGAGGAACGCCGTGGAACACTTGTCCCACGTGTTGGCGACTTCCGTCTCTTTATAGAACCCTTTGTTTTGCCTTCCCCGTGATGGAGAAGGGAAACAAACGGATTCTAATGGCTTCGGTGTGACACCTTGGATGACAATGGTGTCACTGAGCTCAAAGTGTTGCGGATGTGCACTTGCGTCCTCACTTGGCAAACCATAAAATTGGTTTTGCCTGCACCATCTTGATTAGGCGGGGCCGGAGCTCAAAGTTCTCGGTTCCCATGTTGATGGCCGGGCCCAACGGGCACGTTGGCAAAAGAGGGGATGGAGTGGTCACGGATCGACTTGGCCATGAGTGGAATACGAGATGATGCAAGGGTGATTGGTTTGTTTGTCGGCGGAGTAGTAGGAGAAGATTTGATATGAGTTGGGTTCTTCTTTAGGAGTGCCTCCGGATCTGCGATGTAGTTGTTCAACAGGGACAAACCAATCGAACACTATCCTGTCTTCATCCACAACAGGAGAAAACATGAAAGATTAGCCTGCATGAGTAATGGCTACTTACACATGCACATCATTATGAACATGTCTTTCTAGAATCTTTATAACCAATGCCTTCCCGACAGCGGCGCCGAAAATGCTTGTTGCGTTTCCTAAGCGCAAGTGCCAAAAAGGCAAGAGCACTGGAACCACAGGTTGACTTCCCACAACGACTTCGCCGGAATTGTTACATTCCGGCTACCATCGCCACGGGATGTCGGGTGGCATTCTGTAGCATTCTGAGAACAAGTCCGGCAGCGCCGCGGAAATACCGTTGTAGCATTTCACCCGGAGAGATATTCGAGGGGTATCGTTATTTATATTTTTCCCAAAGGAAGGCATGGTGTAGGACTCTAGCGAGGGGGCATGAACAAGACGACATGTCTATGCAGTTGACCAATACTCAATACGGGGGGTAAGTCATGATAGTTTAAGATAGTGTGACACACACTTGGGCCAACCTCAAGGATAAAAAGGAAAATAAAGAATAAAGAATATTCCTAAGTGGAGCAGGCATTCTAAAGTAGCTGTGCAAAGAACCAGTTAATAATCATGCAAACATAGATGACTAGAGTTTTAGGCTGAGAGTGAGATGGACAGGGAGACCTCCGGAGCATCCGCCGAAGGAAGGCATTTACGAACTCCTACAGCACACACGAACGTGGGGGGGATTTCAAGGGACGGACAAGGCTTGTCACGACCAAGCCGCCTACCCCCTCAACCGTGGCATGCACTCATATTCGAAGGATACCTGGCATCCGGACACCACGTCCGCATACTAGGACACTACTCATGTCCCCCATGGCCCCCACCCTACGGATGGACGGAATAGAACACGAGCAAACCCCGAAGGGCACAACGAACTGCCACCTCAGCACAACTCTTACTCTACTCAAATACATGGCACGAATGGTTAGGCCCTAAGTTCTATACGACTAACCACGACATAGGAACTATAGTCTAGTTCTTCTATCATGATTGTGTCGAGAACAACATGTCAAGAATATAACATGTAAATACTCTAGCTCTATTGCACAAGCATATGAGATCAAGACTTGAGGATAAACCATAAATGTATTCATACCGAATATTCCTTCTCCCAAGTACAAGCTCTCCAATGAAGCTTAGCCTTGCTCCAAATACTACTAAAGACTAAAAAGAACTAGAGAAGTCGAGGGAGAGAGGAGAGGAGTAGAGAGGAGAGGAGAAGAAGAGTAGAAAGTGAGGAGGCTCCAAATGGTGTGTGTTGAGAGAGGGAGAGAGGGGGCCTACTTATACACTTGGAGGAGGGGCCTAAGTGCTAATTTACATCAAAACCGACCTGGTAAACCTTCCTTGTATCATAAAACCGACCAACGCAGGCGGAAACCCCGTTTGGAAAGTGCACGAACCGCCTCCCCGAGGCTGGGCGAAAACCTCGGGAGGGAGGGCGGCCGCACCAGAGGTGCGCGCGCGCACCCCCAGGCTCGGCCGGCCCCGGTCTCGGTGGGGTGTCGTCTTTTCGCCTAAAAAGTTGTGGGCGGGCTGTGCTCGACCCATTTGATGTTTTGGGTCGATTTGCTCTTGGGCTTGGGTTTTGCAATAATGCGCTTTCTCGGAAGGCGTACTTTGGTCGATTTTCCACTTGCTTTTATTATAAATCTGCAAAATAAAATACAAGACACTACAAGTGGAATTTATTAGTGATAAAAGTATATGAGTATAAAAAGGTTTAATTTTACTCCTTTATGGTAGTAAGTTGTTGACGGAAAAAATATGTCGTTGGTTACCGTCAACAATACCTCCGTCTAGCTCACGGGAAAAGAGTTTCCCGTGAGCCGCCTCTTTCCGTGGGCTAAACAAGAGGCCTTTGTGAAGGGCTCCATTTCCGTGAGCGGTGATCTTTGCTCATGGGAAAGGCGCTCACGGGATTTTTTTTTTGATTTTCATCTCCAAACTTTTTCTACACTTGTTGCACATCATATGACACTCAATATTAAATTTTGATAAATTATTGACTTTATTTGATATATTTAGGTAATTATTCTCTTTTATGGGAATTTATAAAATGAGGCCAAATTTGAACTACAAGTGCTTCAAATTTTTGAAAAAAATTAGTAGAAAATTTATATTCCTCATACTCAACACAATGTAAGGCCTTGCATTTAAAAAAAAAAGAAATGGAACATCTTAATACCAAATCATCAACGCTAATCCCTCAGAGAGAGGTTTAAAAATTCTAGAAAATAAACCGATGTGCAAAAAAATCATGAAATTTGATAATATGTCATGATATCTTATGCCGAGGCTATGATAAAAAATTGGGAACGTTTCGCACAAGTTGGCACGTCATTTATGTTCACAAAAAGCTCCAATATCTACGTAGAAGTTTCATGTTTGTTGAGAATGATCTAGTGTGATTTCATGTGGATGTGGCGGTCAAGTTGTGGTTTGGCTCACGAAACTTTTTCTATATGCAAATGCACCTCGGATATTGTGTCATGTCTATTTTCGAGAATTTTTTGGATTATTTTGGTAATTATTACAATTTTTTTGTTGTAGTGAAGTAAATACAATTTTGAAAAAGGAGATAGAACCACATGAAATAATGGCCATTTTTTTTAGCGAAAGGATCAATTATGTATGGGTGAGTGTATGTGATAAGGTATTTTTGAAGTAATCTTGATCAAAGTTTGAAAATATATATGTTAGAAAAAAAGAAAGGGAGAATATATTTAATTTAGAAAAAACATTTGCGTGAGAAGCTCACGGGAAGCCGAGAGATTTCCCTGTGAGCTAATCACGGGAAAGGGTCGGTGGGACCCGCTTCCCGGGTGGCGGTGGATATTTAAAAAAAATACGAGCTTTCCCCAGTGATGGATCCGGGCGCTCACGGGAAAGGAGGTGTCTTTCCCGTGAGCGCCCCGGATCCATCACGGGAAAGCATTTTTTTAAAAAAAAATTAGTCAACCCCCGGACGCCAGCTCCCCCCCCCGCCACCTCTCACTCGAACACACACACACACACACACACACCACTGGCCGACGCCAGCTCCCCTCACGCCGCCGTCCGGGTCTCCCGGGCCGCTTCGTAGCTCCCCGCCCCGCCCCGCCCCCGCCCCCGACCCGGCCCTCCCGGCCGCCTCCCACCACCCCCGACGGTGCCCGCCCCGCCCGACGCCACAAGGGCCTCCGCCCGACAAGCCCGGCCTCCTGCACGACATCACACGGGCCGGGCCGGAAAGAGTAAGGGGAGGGGAGGGGAGGGGAGGAGGAAGGGAGGAGGAAGGAGGAAGAAGGAGGGAGGGAGGAGGAGGAGGGAGGGGAGGAAGGAAGAGGGGGAGGAAGGAGGGAGAAGGGAGGAGAAGGGAGGGAGGAGGGAAGGAAGGAGAGGAGGAGGGAGGAGGAGGAGGGTGGCCCGTCGCCCCGTGCCCCGACCCCGTGCGCCGGCACCCTTGCGACCTACCACCACCGCCACCCGCCCGGCGGAAGAGAGGGGAGGAGGACCGCCCACTTGTCGTCCGTCCAGGCATGCCATCGTCTTCAGGTTGTCGGCCATCGTGCCCTTGATGTGAATATGATTGTCGGCCATCGTGCCATGTGCTTTTTGCAGGTGTTGAAACCTCCGCGAGGGAGGTTTTGTCAAACCTAAGCCTCCCGTGTGTTTCTTTTTTTTATGCGAGAGGGAGCCCTCGGGAGCGGGTTGAGTGCCTTGCCCGGCCGGCCGGGTCCCTTAGCGGCCCGTCTTCTTCCTCGCCGAGTAACTTTGACTCCCACCGCGACCCTAGGTATATCCCCTCCTTCGTGTCATAGTCGTAGCTAGATCGCGCGGCTTCAGTTAATCTCCGTTGAAAGAGATACGGTTGGAAGTATGCGAGATCCCTGCATACCTATAACCGTATACTGTTTCGAATTGTCCACGTTTTGGACAGCAGAGGATGCGTAGATGAGGTTCGTTCCATGCTCCACTCTGTCGATTGGAGTGTCGGCAGCATCTCCTCGTTGTTCTTCGAATACCACGGCTCCCCCCCACCGGGGAGGGCGTGTATTTGGAGAAACAAAGGGAGGAATGCCAAAATATCTCGGATAGGAGTGGAGCATGGAACTGACCTCATCTACGCATCCTCGGGTGGTATTAGGACCTATCTTCACCTATTAGATGGTAGGATCCTTGTGTAGATGCACTGCATTCTTATATTCTCGCGCATATGATAGAGAATGGATGACCGTGCGTGGATATACAATGGCTGGAGGAGTTTTGGAGATTTTGACCATGAATGGGTTAAGAAGAGCAAAGCTTTTCGTGGACAATGCTTTTCGAAATGCTCGAGGTGCGATTAAGGTTTGGTGTCCATGCAAGAAATGTGGGAATAAAAAAAAGGCAAAGTAAGGATGACATGTCTAAACATCTTCCCATGTATGGATGGACGGGTGGCTATAAGCGGTGGATCTTCCATGGTGAAACTGAGCGTATGAGAGACGAGGTGGTGAGGCAACGCGGCGATGATCTTGCTTTTGATGCCGGGATAGGAGACATGATAGATGACTTTCATGCCGGAAACTTTGATCAAGGACTTGGGGATGATGGGGAGGAGGAGCCGGAAAAACCGCAAAAGGCCTATTATACCATGTTGAGGCGCACGTAAACCCCTTCCACGACTATTATGAGGTCTCCAAACTAGATGCCATTTCACGCCTTATGGACTTGAAGGCCCGATGCAATATTAGTCGAGATGGCTTCACCGACATGTTGACGATCTTTGGGGGCTTGCTTCCGCGGAGGTCACGTGCACCAAAAGAACATGTACGGAAGTCGGAGAAACTCCTCAAGGTACTCAAGATGCCATACAAGCGGATACATGCTTGTGAGAATGGGTGCGTCTTATTTAGGAAAGACTACAAAGATGATACGCCTTGCCCAAAGTGTAAATCCTCAAGGTTCATAGAGGTAGACCCCGGTGAAGACGGTGAGAAGAGGCGACTTAAGGTCCCGTGAAAATCCTACGGTACCTTCCCTTCGGACCGAGGTTACAACGGATGTACATGACCGAGGAGTCTCTGAAAAAGATGACATGGCACAAAGATGGGCGTCGCTACAATCCGGATAAGATGGTACACCCATCCGATGCGGGCATGGACCCATTTCAACAATATTCATCCCGACAAAGCTATGGAGGCTCGTAATGTGTGTGTTCTCGCAAATGATGGGTTCAATCCTTATGGAATGATGGCTGCCCCATACACTTGTTGGCATGTATTCGTTATCCCGCTCAATCTCCCCCGGGCGTCGCTTTCAACGAGAAGAACATTCTTTTGTCTTTGATAATTCCTCGCCACCCGGAAATAAAATGGGTGTGTTCTTAGAGCCTGTGATTGATGAATTGATCAAAGGTTGGAATGAAGGGTTTTGGACGCATACGATCGAGCTTTGAAGAGAAATTTCGGGATATGCGTGTGGTACCACTACTCACTGCATGATTTCTTGGCGTATGGGATATTCTCGTAGGTCGGTGTGTGCACGGCAAGTTCCCTTGCCCGTATGCAAGGCGGCTCTGAAGTTCACCTTGTTGAAGAAGGGTGGCAAGTATTCTGCGTTCGACAAGCATCGGCGGTTCCTCCCTCCCGACCATGCATTCAGGCTAGACAAGAAGAACTTTATGAAAGGTCTCCAAGTTACGGACCCAAAACCGAGATGATGACAAATTGGCCGAGGTACGTGCTCAAGTGGATTCTCTTGTGGTCGATGAAAATGGTGTCTTTGTGGGTTATGGCGAGGATCATGCATGGACTCATAAGTCGAGGATTAGAGAGGCTCCCTATTATGATGACCTTCTTCTTCCACATAACCTTGATTTAATGCATAATTGAAAAGAACATCGCCCGAGTATTTTCTTGGAACATTCATGGAAACTAGCAAGTCAAAGGACAACGTTAAGGCTAGAATTGATCCGGCGAGTTGTGTGATAGACCGAAGCAAGAAATGAAGCCTCCTAGCAATGGTAAGAGATGGAAAAAAAAACTAAGGCCGATTACGTGTTGAGCAGGCCCCAAAGGAGGGAAGTACCGCAATGGTTTTGAAAATTAATGTTCCCACGATGGGTATGCAAAGAATCTGAGGAGGGGGAGTGAACTTATCTACTATGCGAATCAATGGGCTCAAGAGTCATGACTACCACATATGGATGGAGTAGCTTCTTCGGTGATGCTTTGAGGCTATGTCCCCGATCATGTCCGGCATGTGATGGCAGAGTTGAGCAATTTCTTTGGCGACTTTTGTGCTAAAGAGTTATCTCGGACCACACTAGAAAAAATGGAAAAAATGGCACCTTTGTGTGTTGGTCTCGTAAGTTGGAGAAGATATTTCCGCCGGGCTTCTTCGTTCCGATGGTGCATTTGATTTTGCACCTTCCATACGAGGCAAGGGGTGGGTGGCCCTACACGTTTTCGTTGGTGCTATCTTTGTTGAGAGAGTTACAAGCATGTTCGGTCCGGACCAGAAAAATAAGTGTAAGATTGAGGGTTCCATCGCGAGCAAAAGTTCGGCGAGGGTGTCGAGACTTCACATCAAAATACTATGGTGACAACCTTCCTAACTTCGCATTATCCACCCCCTCGTTACAATGCTGATGTAAATGAATCAACCCTCGACTTTTTTCAAGGAGAACTAGGGCGTGCAAGTGGTTCAAAAATAAAGACCTTGACAAATCCGAGTGGATCAGTATAATGAATTATATTTTTTCAACCTAGACGAAGTGCTTCCTTACATCTGATAAGTCACAACTCTAAGCATAGAACCTACTTGTCTTCTAGTACTTAATATTCTGCATCCAACCCTTTTGTCTTCCGTTGGTATAGGAAATTTCAAAGGCAATTAAGGTCAATCGAACGCTGAAGCTACATGAATTGGACACCACGCTTAGACGGGGTGCTTTGGCATTGAAAAACCCGATTTCATTAGTTGGTTCAAACGCGGTACTTGTCCAATTCATGTTAAATAACGTCTCGTTTGATATGCTAGCTGTAGGGTCGAGATGGGGACTAGAGGGGGGTGAATAGTCCTTACTAAAACTAATTGCGCCCGGCTAAACAAATATAATGCGGAGTTGAAACTATTCGTTTAGCCAAGACTTCACCCCTCTAGCTATGACTCTAAATCACCTCGAAAAAAGATCCTACACAAAGCAAATGAGGTGATAAGCCTAGCTTGAGCTCCTAACGTTTCTATTGCAAGGTTACACAAACCTATGCACTAGTACTTCAAACAAAGGTGAGCTCCTACACAATTCTAATGAGCAAAAGCAAAAAGCCAATCCTAAGCTCACTAGATGCACTAAGGACAAGGCGACACACGCCTAACCCAAAGGCTCAAATTACTTAGCTACACAAACTAAGCAAAGCATCTAACAAGCTACACAAGCTAGTAATTGCAAGAGCTACTCCACAAGCACAAGCACAAGGTATATATATAAATGTAAATACAAAGCTTGTGATTTGGAGAATGCAAACCACCGAGAAGAGTAGACAAGTTGACACCGTGATTTTTTACCGAGATATCGGGAAGCTTGCCAACTTCCCCCTACTCCTCATTGTGTCGACCAACACCTTTGGTGGTTCCTTTGGTGTTTCACCTAGATGGTTCTTCGGTGTGATTCTCCGATCACTTGCCCCTCAAGGCACACCCCGCAAGGCACCGCAAGACACCACTCTCAAGTGAGCCTCTCAAGGCACCGCCAAGACACCACACGCACAAGGGAGGTACTCACCGAATGGCTCTAGTAGTGTCGCTCTTTGCGATCCCCGCGAAGTGAGCACGAACCTCTCATAAATCCTCCTTGAAACACCGCACAATCTCCGTTCGCGTGCTTCACGAAGTCTCTTGCCACCAAGCCGTCTAGGGAGGTGGCAAACTCCAAGACAACAAGCACACCGGCTTGCAACACGATCACCTAGTGCCACGCAATCACGATCTCTCAACGTGAATGCACTAGAATCACTCCTCACTTTGATTTGGATGAACACTATCAATCACAAGTGAGTGGGAGGGCTCTCAAGCACTCTCAAGCATGGACACAAAGTCCCCAAGGTGCTAAGCACCTGCCATGGCCGACCACATCCTCTATTTATAGCCCCCAAGCCAAATAGAGCCGTTGGGCTCCAAACCCGCGACCTGGCCAGGGCCCGGACGGCGCCGACCGGACTCACCAGCGAGTCGGTCGCGAGTCCGGTCATAACGTCGATGTCGACGCGTCGGCAAAATTCAGGCTGCGAGCTCTGCCGGACGCACCGGCCGAGCCTCGGTCCGGTCGCGTCGTCGCCAGGTCGTCGTCCGGTCACCGCGTCGATCGCACCCACCGCTTTCGGTAAAACGGCGATATCTCCTTCATCCGAACTCCGTTTCGATGATCTTAGACTCTATGGAAAGCTTACTCAGAGGGCTACACAACCCACATGGTTACTTGATCCAACTCACAAAGGATCAAAGCAGTATTCCACTCTAAGAGCAGTCCAAGAGTCCGAGAAACACCGAACAACTTCTCCTTTGCAAATGTGCCAACACCACCAAGTGTACATCACCATGTGCATGTGTGTTAGCATTTTCACAATCATTTTCAAAGGAATTTTCTCTTGATCTCACCACGCCACTCGATCCTAACACATCACAAAGTTAGATCGCACAAGTGGCACTAGATGACCGATATGCAAACAAGTTTGCCCCTCTTGATAGTACGGCCATCTATCCTAAACCCGGTCATAAACTTCTCTAAGCTCCAATGACCGTAAATGAAATGCCCTATAGGTTATACCTTTGCCTTGCGCATTTCCATTCCGCTCCATCTCCAAGTGCCGATGCAACACATGCACCAACACGATCACCAAATGATATGATCCACTTCATATCATCACGCGACACACTATTGGTCCATCAATCTTGACCTCACTTGCTCTTCACCGTTGCGTCGGTCCATCGGCGCCAAGTCTTGCCAAGCTTCACCGCCTCGCGGTCCATCGCTTTCACCGCCTCGACTTCCCTTCACACTTGCAACCAGTCCATCAAGCCAAGCCTTGTCTTGATCTTCACCACCTTGGTCACATGACTCCATGTCATGTCTCATATGCAATAAAGCTCCTTCATTGTGTCATCTCATGTGAACTAATCTCCTATGTATTATCTCAATCACACATTATTAGTTCACCTAATGTTGTCACTCAATTAACAAAAACCAAAGGGACCTTTCAATCTCCCCCTTTTTGGTAATTGATGGCAACACTACAAAGATATGGAATTGAAGATTAAATTCCAAGCTAGCACTTCATACAAGTATAAATTGCTAACTTGGTTTGGATTTTATGTCACTTATCCAACATTTAAGCACTATGTCAAGATTTGGATAAGCACCATAAAACCCGACTTGGTAGTGGTAACTCCCCCTATATGTGTGCCCAATTGATTTGAATTCAAGGTTTGCACACATACATAAATATGAAAATTTTGGGAGGGTTAACACTACAAAGTGATGCTAAGGTGTATAGGATAAACCTTTGAAACGTGATACCAATCGGAGTTGCAAATTTGAAGTTCATCCTTAGCATCATCCATGTAACTAGACATACATCAAAACTCAAGATACCATGTGAGATCAACATTATATGCTATGGCTCTTGATCCACGAAAAAACTATATATGTCTAGCTACAACCTATGCATGCTAGTAACCAAATCATCAAGCAAGTTCTATAACTAGCATACACCACACAAGCATTGCATATAAAATTTAAAACTTATGCAAATGCAAGCAAGCACATGAATATGCACATATCAAATGCAATCAAACAAGTTCATGAGCTTGCTCCCCAACTTGTGTGCTTCTCTTTTGTCCAAGAATTTTGACCCTCCTCTAATCTTCAATCTTGCTCCCTCATGATCCATGTCCATGTTCCATTCTCTCCCCATACATATCTTTGTTCCAATCTCTCCCCTTTGTCATCAATTTCCATAAAGGGTATGCCTCTTTTGATACAAAGGGTGTGACTAGGGATAGATGGTTGATTGTTGAATCTTCATTTTTGATGGGCACCACCATATGTTGGAATGACACCACTTGTAACAACCACATGTGGAAGCATGAAGACCACCTAGAAATGCCACATGTAGGTTACTTGTAGGATCCTTGACCTTGATCTTGAGGTGGGGCACCTCCCCTATGTCAAAGCATATGTCAGTCCATTTGAATTCTTGAGGGTAGCTTTCTTGAGTTGAATTGATCACTTAAAGTTGAGGATCACTTATGGAACCACCATTGATACACTAAGTACCACTTGTGTGTGAGCAACAATACCACATGAATGAAAAATACCACTTGTAGGGATATGATATATCTTGCAATGTGGTAACCACTTCTTGAACTAGATTGTTTCCATGAGCTTCTTTCTTGATGACTTGAACTAAAATGAATGGCCTTAGCTTGCAAGTCCGGTTTGATCCAATGACAAGCTTCTTCACACCTCATAAAGTATAAGGGTTATCTTGCCAATGTTGTACTTGTCACTTGTGAGCAAACCAAAATAGATCAAGTACTTAGGATCACTAGCTCATGAACAAACTCATATACAAACCACTAGATCATCAAATCATTCAAGCAATAGTGTTAGTAATGAATTTAAAACTTTCATTTGTCATGCATGACCCTAATAAGCATGTACTATATGCACTAACCGCATACTAGTAAGTGATGAAATGATCATACACAATACAATGATACCTTTGTTATTTTGGAGTAGAGGATAGTCAATATGATTCAAATTTCTCGCCGCAATAGCAATGTGAAGTCCATTTCTTTTAGCTTGGTGAAGACCAAATATATATCAATATGAATTCCATGCTTCACCCATAAGAATTGAAAACCACTAATGATCAAGTGTACTATCTTTATATTGTGGTTGGCTTGCTTTCTTTTGATCTTTGCTTGCATGAGAGAATACTACTTGAATTTGCATGAATGTCTCTCTTTTTGAGTGTTGCTTGCTTTCTTTTGATCAATCCTTTTGATTTCTTCAACTAAGCATCTTGAATATCCCTAGATCATCACTTCCATGTTGGCCCCTCCAAGCATCCCAACTTGTCAATCCCACTCATGGGCGGCTCGCCCCTCTCTAGGGAGAAGTGATCTCACCGAGAACTATCTTTGACACTCACTTGAATTGAATTTGATTGATTGATCTGAGTGATGGACTTGATATGATGAGTAATCTTGATTCTTCTTTAAGTCCTTTTCTTTCTTTTTGAAGAGATACAATGATCATTTGAACTCAAACTTGTCTCTCCATCTTGAGTTTGGTCTTGATCTTCAACTTGAGTACCAAAGGTGTATAAAGTACACTCCCCAAATCATTGGCTTTTGTACTCATTGCTTGTCATGCTTCTAACTCAATTCAAAACCAAACTTAGGTGCCTCAAACACTTATAAATATGAATCCAACTTGAGGACCTTTCAATCAAAGTGACTCTTGATCAATCCAATGTTTGTCACTTTTCTGGCAGATTTTGTACATCTCAAAGAATAAACTGTATCTCACAATGTACTTGTTGAAACGCCATGAAATTTGGTGGAGATGTGCAACACTAAGTCATTTGGCAGCCATAAAAATTTGAGCTTCATACTCCTTCTAGATTGCTACCAGTTTTCACATCTTCCCTCACTACTACATGCTGAAAACTGCTGCATCATAGTTGATAAGTTTCACTCCAAAACCGAAGTATCCCTTATCTTCTCATCATGAAATTTTTACAGCAACTTCTACCATAAGTATTGAGCATGCATAAAAAATTTCAAGCCATTCCAATAAGGTTTGATCATCCAAACATGACTACGTTCACAGCTCACTCAGATTTTGCAATAGTGGACAGATTTGAGCAATTGAGCTATGCTTCACCAATTTGAATCAAAATTGATGCTAACTTGTTTGAATACTCTCACAAGACATATATCCATTCAAACCAACTCAAATTTGACGACTAAGCATTTGAACCATTCAAGCATCTCATAGCAAGCAACATATGCATATATATCCAATTCAATCAACTCATATGCACCCAAATATGTGTGATCAACTAGAAGTATACCTTTGTAGACCATGATCATCACATAGCAAGCTTCATCTTCAAATATTTGCAAGCCTTCAAGTATTCCAATGAATCACCACAACTAGAATCATTGCACTTGTATGTTGTAGCTCATTTGGACTTCACTTGTCATGACTTGGCATTGGGATGAGATAGCAATAAGCTTCAATACTTGACTCAATGAAATGATGAACAATATGAATTCAATTGAATCAAGCCTCCAATACCATGGTACCTACAAACAATCATCCACTTTTTGATGGTACCCAAACTTGTTTGGGTCCTCTCAAGTTAGGTGCAACATACTTAGGCAATGCCTTAGTATGAGTAGCGGGATGTTTTGCAATAGCAACCAATGAGGTACCATTGTCATCCTTTCTAAGCACATTATTATCATCAATTGAAATGGGCTTAGAATCGTTACCTAGGGACATGAATGAGCCATGTGTCCCCTTTCCCGCATAAGTAGCATCTTCTCTTTTGTTGAGCCCATTCTTCCTTGCTCATTCGATGCTTCTTCTTGCCTTGCCTCTCATGAGTTGCTTGAACCTCCTTCTCAAGCTTGTTAGGACACTCCGAGGCAAAGTGTCCCATGTCTCCACATTCACGGCACTTGATGTGAGCAAACTTTATTTTCTTAGCTTGACTCTTGCTCATCATCTTGGCGTCTTGGATATGAGTTGGATGTCTTGCATAAGCTCTTCCACCCCTTCTTGTTTTTCTTCTTTATCTTCAAGTCATCAATTTTATCTTCATGGTTGATCTTGACTTGATCTTGGGGTTTTCGGTTGAAGCTCTTCTTGTTGCTTCAACTTGAGCTTTTCTTCATTTGGGCAAGCCTTTGCAAGATGTCCCATTTCATGGCATCGGTAGCACATGACATGAGATAGCTTCTCTTGTTCTTGCTTCTTCATTTCTCTTTCATATCTTCTCTTGCCCCATCTTTTGCCTTTGATCTTGCTCTTGTTGAAGCCAATGCCACTCTTGTCACCGAAGCTTCTTTTGTTCTTCAACATATGCTCAAAGGTGACTTGAGAGTTGTAGCACCTCTCTAACTTATTGCTCAAATTCTTCACTTCATTTTTGAGCTCATTGTTCTCCTTCAAAATGTTAGTCTCACAAGACATAGAAGAAGAGCAAGCATCTAAATATGAAGAACATGACATAGCAAGTAAATTATCACAAGAGGTGGATACATGCTTCTTGCCTACATCACAAGGGTTAGCACAAATATGTGATTGATCATTTGACCCAAGTGATGAGCTCTCACTAGTTTTAGATTTTCCATTTGAAAACATCTTAGTGAGATGAGTAACACTAAGTTCCTCATGAGCCAATTTTAGCACCACATGTGAACAAGTAGTAACATAAAGTAGATGCTCTTGTTGTTCACATGTTGTCTTAAGCAAAGAGTTTTCATATTTCAATTTCTTGTTTTTAGCATACTCTTTGTTTAAACCATGGATGAGACTATATATGAGCTCAAAGTTTGGATCATCACAATCGACAACTATGTCACCACAAGGTACCTTGGTGTCACCAAGTGACATAGAGCAATCCGGTGATGTAGATGAACATGTAGAATCATCACTCTTATAGCCATCATCCTCACCATCAAGTGTGCATGGAATAGCACCATCGATTGCATCACTTGTGGCGTCCATATCAACCTTGTCAAGTGGACTTGGAGTGGATTGATCATCATCATCATCTCCACTTGACCATGAGGTTGAACCATCCTTCACAACCACCGAGGTGTGGTCATGCTCAACAACCTAGATTGTCATTGGAGATCATCCCATATTTCTTATTGAGATAAACCCATATCTCATGAGAGCTTTCAAAGTCCATGATCTCGCTAAGAATGCTACTATCCAAAGATCGATAGAAAATGTTAGTAGCTTGGCAATCTAGATGTAGGCAATTTGATTGTGCTTGAGATGCATCCTTGAGGTCAATAGCACAAGAAAAAAGCCCACATCTACGATCCACCACATGTTAGGAGAAATATACTTGAAATTGCATATATGCCAATCTCTCCAACGTGAAAAAGTGTGTGCCATCAAAAAGGTGTGGACACTCAACATCTAGCCCACTAGTCACCATCCTATCGGCCTTCGGTTAAGACCACTAAATGAGAGACCTAGCTCGATACCACTTGTAGGGTCGAGATGGGGACTAGGGGTGAATAGTCCTTACTAAAACTAATTGCTTGCCGGCTAAACAAATATAATGCGGAATTGAAACTATTCGTTTAGCCAAGACTTCACCCCTCTTGCTATGACTCTAAATCACCTCGAAAAAAGATCCTACACAAAGCAAATGAGGTGATAAGCCTAGCTTGAGCTCCTAACCGTTTCTATTGCAAGGTCACACAAACCTATGCACTAGTACTTCAAACAAAGGTGAGCTCCTACACAATTCTAATGAGCAAAAGCACAAAGCCAATCCTAAGCTCACTAGATGCAAGAAGGATAAGGCGACACACGCCCTAACCCAAAGGCTCAAATTACTTAGCTACACAAACTAAGCAAAGCAACTAACAAGCTACACAAGCTAGTAATTGCAAGAGCTACTCCACAAGCACAAACACAAGGTATATATATAAATGTAAATACAAAGCTTGTGATTTGGAGAATGCAAACCACCGAGAAGAGTAGACAAGTTGACACCGGTGATTTTTTACCGAGGTATCGGGAAGCTTGCCAACTTCCCCTACTCCTCGTTGCGTCGACCAACACCTTGGGTGGTTCCTTTGGTGTTTCACCTAGATGGTTCTTCGATTGTGATTCTCCGATCACTTGCCCCTCAAGGCACGCCCGCAAGGCACCGCAAGACACCACTCTCAAGTGAGCCTCTCAAGGCACCGCAAGACACCACACGCACAAGGGAGGTACTCACCGACACGCTCTAGTAGTGTCGCTCTTTGCGATCCCCGCGGGTGAGCACGAACCTCTCACAAATCCTCCTCGGAGCACCGCACAATCTCCGTTGCGTGCTTCACGGAGTCTCTTGCCACCAAGCCGTCTAGGAGGTGGCAACCTCCAAAACAACAAGCACACCGGCTTGCAACACGATCACCTAGTGCCACGAATCACGATCTCTCAACGTGAATGCACTAGAATCACTCCTCACTTTGATTTGGATGAACACTATCAATCACAAGTGAGTGGGAGGGCTCTCAAGCACTCTCAAGCATGGACACAAAGTCCCCAAGATGCTAAGCACCTGCCATGGCCGACCACATCCTCTATTTATAGCCCCCAAGCCAAATAGAGCCGTTGGGGTCCAAACCACGGCTTTCACCTTGGCCGGGCGACGCCGACCAGACTCACCAGCCGGGTCCTGGTCGCGAAGTCGATCATAGCGCCCTGGTCGACGCGATCTGGCAAAATTCAGGCTCTGAGCTCTGCGGGCCTTGGCCCGGAGCCTCCGGTCGGTCGCGTCCCCGGCCGCGCTCATCGTCGTCCGGTCCACCGTCGGTCGGACCAACGCCAAGATAAAACGGCGATATCTCCTTCATCCGAACTCCGTTTTGATGATCTTGGACTCTATGGAAAGCTTACTCAGAGGGCTACACAACCCACATGGTTACTTGATCCAACTCACAATGGATCAAAGCAGTATTCCACTCTAAGAGCAGTCCAAGAGTCCGAGAAACACCGAAACAACTTCTCCTTTGCAAATGTGCCAACACCACCAAGTGTACATCACCATGTGCATGTGTGTTAGCATTTTCACAATCATTTTCAAAGGAATTTTCTCTTGATCTCACCACGCCACTCGATCCTAACACATCGCAAAGTTAGATCGCACAAGTGGCACTAGATGATCGATATGCAAACAAGTTTGCCCCTCTTGATAGTACGCCATCTATCCTAAACCCGGTCATAAACTTCTCTAAGCTCCAATGACCGGTGAAATGAAATGCCCTATAGGTTATACCTTTGCCTTGCGCATTTCCATTCCGCTCCATCTCCAAGTGCCGATGCAACACATGCACCAACACGATCACCAAATGATATGATCCACTTCATATCATCACGTGACACTATTGGTCCATCAATCTTGACCTCACTTGCTCTTCACCGCTTCGTCGGTCCATCGGGCGCCAAGTCTTGCCCAAGCTTCACCGCCTCGCAGTCCCATCGCTTCACTACCTCGACTTGCCCTTCACACTTGCAACCGGTCCATCAAGCCAAGCCTTGTCTTGATCTTCACCACCTTGGTCACATGACTCCATGTCATGTATTATATGCAATAAAGCTCCTTCATTGCATCATCTCATGTGAACTAATCTCCTGTATACTATCTCAATCACACATTATTAGTTCACCTAATGTTGTCACTCAATTACCAAAAACCAAAGGGACCTTTCACTAACGAACTGTCTCATTTCATATATCCCAGCTTGAGCTTGCGTGCACCGACCGATCCGGGTATGCATCTCGAGCTCATACAAAGTTGCCAATGGCTTTGAGACCAGGGTTAGGTCATTTACCGGTTATGACGTGAATGGATATCGCTACCACACAACGAGCTATGAGCGAATCGACCAAACCGAAAAACCACAAATACCGGAGTTTTCACTAAAGGTGATGATGGAACTAGCACTAAAGGTTATTATGGAAGAATTGAAGAAATATACGAGCTCCATTTCTCCGGCTCTAAACGGCTTGCTCCTATCGTGTTTAAGTGCCATTGGTTCGATCCTGAAATAACAAATTCGGACCTCGAACAACTTGGGATTGTTCGGATTCGACAAGATTCCCGTGATGGTCGGAGATGATGTCTACATTGTGGCTCAACATGCCACACAAATTTATTATCTCCCATGGTGTTGCCGGTGACGAGCGGCTTAAGGGTTGGGATGTTGTGCGGGAAAGGTATTGCCACACGGTAGACTACCTGTCCCAAATAGGGGCGATTACCATTTTAATGCAAACACATATGAGGGAGACTTCTTCCAAGAAGAAGGGCTACAAGGTAAATTTGTGATAGAATTAACCGGGTCCAACGAAATGGAAGTAGACAATGAAAGTGTTGTTGATGATGAGGAGGACGAGGAGGTTCGAGATGCGAAGGACTTACAGTTACTTGAGAAACTACTTAAGGACAATTGCGGTGTTAACGCGTCGTTCCTCCTCCCATGGATCCTGCCAATCTTCATATGTTGGAAGACGTGACATGGATGATAGTGATCATGAGGATTATGATCCGACAAAGGCAAAAAATCGTGGCGGGGATGAGGATTATTTCTAATACATGTAATACTATGCATCTCTTAATAATTATGTTACGATTATTGGTTTTCAAATCTTCATAATTATTTTCTATTTAATTTTGTATTTTTACTAATTATCTACATCTAATTGCGGGTGATTCAAAAGATGCCTCGAACGAATGTCCTCAAGAAAATGACCAGGTTGACCAGGGAAATTCAGAAGTGTATCCGAGCTAGGGCAAGGGCAAGATGAAGGGGAAGCGTCGAGCCACCACCACCGCCACGGGGTAGGGGGGCGGCGTCGTGTGCACCCCGACCACCGTCGCCACCACCAGTGGTGCACGAGGAGGAGGCGGAGGCGGAGGACGTGGACCTCTCGGCATCGCGAAGACGCGGACCGCTCGGCGTCGCACCACGCGGAGGGACTAGCCGGGAGTACGGGAGAGGGTTCCTCTTCCTGCGCCGGAGGGTGTGTCTACTTGCGAGGCCCCTCCGGACTCCTGGATCGACTACTGCTGAGGACCGAAAACCGACCATAAGACCAGTCTGACCAAGGTAATTTACTTTACATTTTAGCACTACTTTCTTATTTTTTCGGTTTCAAAATCATAATAGGAAGTAATCATTATTCTTGATCATTTGGGCAGGTCTTTTGTTGTCACCGCTAACTCGATTAAAGGACGCCTTCCCAATGGCATTCTTGGTATTACGGTCAAGAAGCACTACCACGGCCTTGTTACCATCGACGGAGTAGAGCACGCCACCCGCGTCGTTCCACCAATCTGACGTGGACTTTGAGGACAACTATGATGAGAATGGCATAAAATATAGTAATAAGGCAAAGGCGTGTGATCAAAGAGTTTGGGTAAGTCTATGTCGCCTTTGTAGTGTACAAATACATCGCTTCAAATTCTAATGTTAGAAATAATGACTTATTACATTGCTTCTATGTGTAGAAATACTTCAAGATCGAGGAGGGATTCGAGGTGAGGAAGGATGAAGTGGCTCTAAACGCCTGTTTCAAGCTTGTGTCGGACATGTGGTACGCAGGCACGCCGCCGCCGCCGTCGGGACGTGGTGCGCGACATACGATAAAAAAGGAGGCTCGATAAGGAGGAATGGAAAACGATGAATCGACCAAAGCACAATACATGCAGGTAAATATTGAATGGTCATACTAAGTTTAATTATGCTTAATGTGATTTTTATAATATGTGTTATACTTGGTGTCCTGTAGGTGATTCCGCAGTGGTGCTTGCTTCATAGGCGTTGCTGGGAGCTTCAGGTGGACAAGTGGGTCGATACAGATTATGAGGAGGTCCACAACGACTACCGAGAACGGCGTGCCATGATGCCAGGTGTACCACACCATCAAGGCAGCCTTAATCTCGCGGCCTACCAAGCTAGATATGTAAGTGTTATCCAATTCTTATTTTCTGATGTGCAACTCAATACTTTCTAAGCATTCTAGCTACTTTTCTTTTTCTCACATAGGAGGAGACACATGGCGTGCCAATCAGCACGCTCGAGGCCTTTGCTTGCTCCCACACGGGCAAGTATAAAGATCCCGATCGCCTTCAACCCCGAGGCCGGGCCCGAAGCCTACACCAACCCGCCGCCTATGAGAAGATCGGTAGGTACACCAAGTGGCGAGGGAGCAGTATGGAGAAAGCTTCGATCCCCGGGCCCACAACATTGAGGGGACATCGCCATGATCGCCGGAGGAGGCAAGAAGCAGGGCGGTACTATTTGGGTCATAGCGTTATCAACCCGCACCACACAAAGAAGCTATCGAGCTATCAGAACGCTCGGGTGGCCCGTGATACTGTGAGCGGCAACCACTTACCGGGCTACGGTCTCCCGGACTTGAGGTTTATTTATTTTATTTAAGGTTCATTTATCTTTACATCTTTGTTTCACTTGTGTTCTAACTTTGTGTTGAAATAGGCCCGGATAGAGGAAGAGAGGAAGCGACGGGAGGAGGCCGAGGAGAGGGAGCGGGCAAGGGCTCGAGGCGAGGAGCAAGAGAGGGCTGAGCAGCACTAGAAGAGTATGGAAGCTCTCTAGGGTACCTCCGTGTTGGTGGCACGATTGGTGTGGAGCTGCCACCGGAGATCGCCTTCCCTCCACCACCACCGCCCGTCTTCATCCCACCGTCCGTCTACGGTCACTGGCCGTCAATCTTCCCTCCACCGCCTGGAGCCTCTTACGTGAGTTTGTCTCCCTTAACTCGAAATATGCATAAATGAATGTGAATGGATATGATGCGGAGTTTTGAATGCACCATGAGATGTGCACGTGGACATGTGGTTGTCGGCCATCGAGCCGTTCTTTTCTTGTAGGTTGGAAACCCCTCCGTGCGGGGAGGTCTTTGCCGAAATTTCTAACAATTTATCTTGCTTTTTCAAATCAATAGAATCTACCTTGAATTTTGTCTAACAAATGCAATATCTTTGTCTACGTGCGGGGATCAATCTCATGCCTCGAACCCAACTCCGGAGCGAACGCTTGGGGACGAAAAACGAGCAACAAGACGGTTGGGGTAAATGGTTACGAGGTTGTGATGATTTAGGTGAAAACCTTGTGAACTTGATCTTAGAGCCTGTCATTGTGATGGTTGAACACATGCTATTGTGAACTTGAACTTGTGACTTGTTGGATTTTATGTAATATATGTGGTATTGTGGAGATATGTGATATGTGAGAAATCTGTGATATGTGGTGTGTGTGTGTGTGTGTGTGTGTGTGTGTGTGTATATATATATATATATATATATATATATATATATATATATATATATATATATATATATATATATATATATATATATGTCGATATTGTGTGTTGGAAAAAAAAAAAAAAAAAAACAAATAATTTCCGTGAGTAGCTCACGGGAAAGAGGCAAACCTTTCCCGTGAGTTGACACGGCTCACACGGAAAAGAGGCCAAATCTATCCCGTGAGCACAATTCGACTCACGGGAAAGTGCTGGATATCCCGTGAGTTACTCCGTTACGCTCACGGGAAATAAGGTAGAAAAGCGCCGTTTTGTAGAACAGGGCCACGTAGGCCATAACGGGTCCCCCCCCCCCCCCTGTTAAGTCTATCCCGTGAGCTAAACAGGGTTCACGGGAAAGGATATCCCGTGAACATCTTACGTGTTCACGGGAAAGGATGATTTCGGCCCTTTTTTTCCCGTGATCGCTATCTCGTGATTTACCCCGGGAAAGCCTTTCCTGAGGGTAAAACGGCCTTTCCGTGAGGAAGCGCCTCACGGGGAAAGCGCCATAAATCCGGTAGTGTAGAGTCAATCATGTAAGAAATCAATTTTCATCTCCAATCTTATGAATTTGAGATGTTATATCTATGTGAACTTTGGAATGTTGTTGACTGTGAAATTCAAAGCCAAATAGTCTAGTCTATTAAGTAGACTCCAATTCCACTAAAATGAAAGGATCAAAACAGCACCGTACGTGAAGATATCTTTATTTCAGGAAACTCATAAAAAAAATGATTCTCTATCGAGCTATCCTTGCCAAGATTTGCATATAGGTTGCCCCACAAAATTGATTTCCTTGATATTTTTTTTTTTCCTTGTTAGTTTTCTAGCACACAGGAATGCAATTTCTAGTAGTGACTCGAACTTTTAGTTCTTTATTACATGGATTGGAGGAGTATCCA
This sequence comes from Hyparrhenia diplandra, assembly GCA_015847255.1. Taxonomy (NCBI): domain Eukaryota; kingdom Viridiplantae; phylum Streptophyta; class Magnoliopsida; order Poales; family Poaceae; genus Hyparrhenia; species Hyparrhenia diplandra. The sequence continues at coordinate 268,778 of JADLZK010010127.1, read as the reverse complement.
TCATATTTTTGCAAATGCAAAACCATACCTTTTTCACAAAAATATCTATTATTTGTTACATAAATCCACACTTGTTTTTGCTAAAGTATTAGGAACCTACATTATTTTTAAATTTCTAAATTCTACATAGGATTCGGTTACCCATTTGCCTAATGAAACAGTTTGGTGTCATACAGATGCATTATGGGTGTATGCCATGTATGCGCACGCGGCGGAGGGGTAGGTAGAAGTTATTCAAATTTGTTGCAAGCAATTCAATAATGGAAAATGGAAATAAAGGAAAGTTCTTTGATATTTCATCTCAAAGAAATGTGGGGACATGTGAAACGAAAAAATATAACAGTATACATAGTATGTATTAGTGTCACATCAACGAGCGAGATTCTGCTGCCGCTATTTTGGAGCTTGTTGCGCTTCTAGACCTATATCGTGTACACGTATCCAACAGGCGCCAGCAGGGTGTACTGCCAGGCACTAGCACTGGCGCACACATTTCCATTTCCATCCAATAATAAAAACTAGCCAGAAATGCAGAGCAAAGGGGTCTCTTGACCGCGTGCTTCCATCGATTCAAGCACCGCCGTCTGATTCAGATCCCGTGGTGGCGACGCTATGGGAGTCAAAAACCCTAGAAAAAACGTACACGCCACCATCAGGATACCCTTTACCCCTTGTTCTGTGCTATATAAACAACCCACCACGCTCTCGTCTCCATCAGACACAAGCCACATCTCAAACTTTCAACAGTATGGATCACCGTACCACCACCATGGCCGTCGTCGTTAAGAAGAGGAGGAGGAAGAGGCAGGGTGCACGCCTGCAATGGGGTGTCATCCGTACCATGCTCCACATGCGGATCAAGGATGTCGCAGCGGAGCTGGACGTCCCCATCTCCTACCTCAGGAATCTCTGCCACCAGAACGGCTACACTACATGGCCAGGAAAGATGGTAAGGCTAGCTAATACATGCAAGCATAGTTATATTCAAGCGAGCAGCAGCAGCGCTATTTCAAATTGGAGTTCCTTATATTATTAACTTGTGTCTGACTTGCCTTGAGCTTCCATTGTTGATTTATGGCGCCACACAGATCCGGTCCATGAACAGTACAGGGCTGATGCCGGGGGTTGATGCGCCGGAGGGCTCACCATGGGCTTGGTTAGCTGGTCTTTCTCAGCTGGCCAAGGTCGCTGAGACCAAGAACAAGGAGGAGAAGGACATCACTGGGATCCAGGAACCAGTTGCGAATCCTCCTCCTAAGAAACAACTCGTCACTTTAAACCTGATAGACAAGGTTGGATCGTCCTCCAGCAGCAAGAGCAACTAGTTTGCCAAAACATATTATCATCTGTATGTATTGCTGCAAAATACAATACATGTGGATGATCACAAGCTTGATCTATCATACCGGCCGACTATGTATTACTGTGAGTCTGTGATCAGACAGTTCGCAAACATCAGTTATATTTCTTTTTATGAACCAGAAAAACACCTATTATATCGATTGTGCTTTGTTGTAAACTGCAGAATGCCTTTGGTTCAGGCACTTGCAAAGTTGCAACCCTTGTCATATTGTCTGACAGTTCCCATGGATGCTCTCTAAACATCTATTGAATATTTGTGGTTTGTCAGAATGGCTTTGGTTAAGTCACTTGCAATTGTTATTATAGGATGAAACTTGACAGTGCCCATGGATTGCCCCTAAAATAGGGTTGAACAGGATATCCGCCACTACGGAAACTGGATCTTCATCGACGGTACTGCGTTTTTGCCGACAGCCCAAAAAAAAAACTTTCGGCAAAGTCTTTCTTCGCCGACAGCCGCCTTCGGCAAAGAAAAACTTTCGGCTAAGCTGCCTTCGCCGAGTACCCGTTTCTCGGCAAAGAAGCACGCTAGGCAAAGGGCGCCCACGGCGAGTCGGCGAAGGGCGGCTGTCGGCGAAGCCTCTCTTCGCCCGACGGCCGACTGTCAGGTGTTCGGCGAAGCCGGAGTAACGGCCGTCAAAGAACTCGGTCCGTTAACGATTACTTTTCTTCGCCAACAGTTGTTTTCGGTTCTTCGGCCGACCGTCAGGTGTTCGGCGAAGGCGGAGTAACTTAGTATTACCATCCTTTATTTATTGATAATTTTTTCATATTACATGAATGGAAAACAAAATATGGGGGCTTCCTGCCTAGTCTAGTCCATTGTTCAAATCCTGCAAAATGGACACCAAAAGCAGGGGTAAGTGTCGGAGGGTTCATCGGGGTGGTCGCCGGCAGCGGCGGCTAGGGAAGCTGAGGGCGGCGGCTAGGGGTAGCGAGGGATGACATGGGGGTGGCGTGGCAGGAAGAGGGCAGCAGCGTGCAGCTATGATTGTGAAGGAGATTTCGCTCTTCTATTACTTGATTCAATCTGTTACATCTCCCTCTGTATTTATAGTTCTCATGAGTTTGATTCCTAAACAAACTAGCTAAACTGAGGGACAGTTTAGGAGGGTTTGGTATTACTTATCAATGACTACTTTTGCATAGTCATAGGCATATACCACACAAGGCGATAGCAATTCAACAGCAACACATATCTCATTGCTCATGTTATGATGTTTTCAAATCCTCCTATGATATCTTTTAGGAATTAGGAGGCAACAAACTAATGCATATACAAATACTTCAAAAAAAAACGCCAATCTAGCCCCCATGGGATGAAGTTCTAAGCTAATTTTACAAAGAATTTAATAAATCTTTGCCAGAAAGTTTGAGTGTGCATTTTAAACAGCTGGGAGTTATCCTCAATCATATCCCCTCTCGTATTTTGATTACATGATGCCTATAGCTTCCGATGGTTGAAGTTCCTGATTTTATAAATTCAGTGATTTCTGCTCAATTGGGTATGGTTTATTGCAGTCTTGCTTTATCAGTTCTTGGACACAACAAGTAAATAGAAGAAAATTTTTTATGGACATTTTACAATGGAACCAGTGAGCTAAAATACTCTACAGGTGTGACAAATCTGCCCTTGATATGTTAATGAATTCAGATATATTAAAAAGTTCATGTTTTAATCATTTATAAAAAAAAAAAAGCTTCGGTGGTTTGTATGGCTAGCACAAGCCAAAATTTGTCTTTTTTCTCAAGCCAAATCATGTGCATCAGTTAGAACGAGGAGATGAAACTTTCGTTTGGTTTATGTAAGAAGGTCCAAGCAAAACATCCTGCAAACAAAAGGGATCAGATTTAGATTCAAATTGATCAAATTTGAGTAGGCAAGGAAAAAACAGCCCAGGCTAGTTTGGAGAGTTTCAGCTAGGATGACATATATGTTTGGTTTGGTGGCTAACACTACTACATAAGCTTACTATAGGGGCGGCTTAAAAGCCAATGAAGGCATGGGTGGCGGGAGGGTATTCTCAGGTATTCCTTGGAATACCCAAGATTTTGGTAAAACTAACAAATTTACATATGTTAAGTTTTACTAAATCCTCCATATTGTTGTAGACTTATAGTCCTGTGTATTGTTCCATATTTACATTGGCACAATTTTGTTCACATGGAATTACCCCTGGTGTAGTTTCCCGACTCCGCCATTGACTGTAGGGGTGGTTTTGGAGCCGCCCTAACGCCGCTCGATTCCTACAGTAGTAGGGGCGGTTGGGGATGCAACCGCCCCTACAGTGGGTTTTCAAAATTCAAAAAAAAAAAAAATTTTATTTAATCGGGCGAGGCCCCCACCGGTCAACCACCCCGCCGCTCCTCGTCGAAGTTGTAAGTCGTGCATTTTTTTCGCATAAAATCACGCTCCACGCCCAAACTAGGTCTAGGGAGCCACTTTTCAGGTAGTTTTTGGTTGGCTCTTTGGAGGCCCAAACTAGGTTCCATGAACCCATCGACCACCACCCGTAGCCTAGCTCCCGACTAACGCATATAGGGGCTAGTCATTCTATGGTATCTAGGCTTGGCTAAGCTTGCGGTGAAGTTTGCTCACCTCCCAAAACCTTGCCATCTGCTCCTCTGCGGGCACACCATTTCGGTGGCCCTCCCCACTCACCTCCACCACGTGCTCTGCCCATGACATACGACGGCCTCAACATGGGATGCCGGAGCTCGCGAGTGAACGGCGGACTGCGGGTGCCGCGGCCTGTTGCTACAACTACTACTGATTGGATGGGCCTATTGGAGCTCACGACCAACGGCCGGCTGTGGGGGTGCCGAAGCCAACTGCTAATCCTACTCCTACCGGCCAGCAACCTACCTAGAAGTTTGGAGCTCCCATCTTTACGTGGGGGTCTGGACAACGTGGCCGACGGGATGAGTGGCGGTGCCGGAGGAGGTGGTGGCTGGGTTCGATCAACGGAAGAGCGGTGCTCACCGTGGTGCTAAATTATAGTCAGGGGATAGCGGTTCTCTCAGCATAGCCAGCGAGAAGATAGTCAAGGAAGAGCGGTGCTTGGCACCAGCTGGGGCTTGCTGAGCATTGCTCCTACACACCTAGCACATGTTTGAGAGCAATTCTACGCAAATCAATCCAGACAATCAAACACAAAATTTGTTGGCCAGGTTTAGGTCGTACACACAACTAAACAATTAGAGGTTGGCTGGATGGGAGCAAGCTAATGCTAGCCAGGCTTAAAAGCTAGCCAGGCTACAAACCGACTAGGAATCAATCACACCTATAAACACCTACCTAGGCCAACTTGTGCAGACTCCACACCTGTACTATTCAAACTACCCTAGGTTACATTTAGAACTAGCTTGAGCTAGCTCAGGAAGATCCAAGGACAATTCATGATTTTCACTTAATAACTCTTTCGGTCTAACGGAAAACTTGTATAATTAGTATATGATTATTTATTTTTTTTACTAGGACAAGACAACCCCTCTCTTTATATATGAGAGAATCACGGTGGAATGAAAGATCCATATATCCAATCATCAAAAAATCAATCTATGTCTTTTTTAATCTTCTAATTCAAGCTCTTCCAACCCACACGCCTTATTGCCCAGCACTTTATCTGAACGAAATTTTCTGACGTTAGGTGACCTTGATAATCCTAGAACACCCGTTGTAGGTCTCCCCAAACAAAACTGTTTAAGAGGGGTTCATGGGTTTTTTGACAAAGAACTTAGGTCGAATCAATCTTGCTAACCTGCTTGATTCCCTTCATTTTTTCGATCTATCACCGCTAGTGTATTTTGGACATGTCTTGTCCAAGCGATATTGCCCTTTATTATTGACATATTTGTCAAATTTAACATTATCAGGCCTTGACAACCTAAAAAGAAATATGAATCTATGTGTGTCAATGTTTTGTAAACCGTCTGATATGATTATAATGTCACGCTGCTCTAGGAAGATTTACACTATTTCAAGTCAGAGCCCTACGCCTAGGATTAGAGATGATCAAGTCGTGTTCCTCACTTGAATGCTCTGAAGTTCTTACAATGGGGGTGCAGGAATGGAGAATGACGTAGGAGGTTGGAGCCTATGGATGAACTCTTGCCGAGTGGCCCCTACCCAGCCCTCGGCATACATGCATGTTTACCGAGAGTCTTTGTTTGCTGAGCGTTTTATTGGTAGCCCCGGGCAAATGAGTTGTTTGCCGAGAGTCCGTGTTTTGGCCCTGGGCAAATATTCGTGCACTGGGCAAACGTCTGGAATCCGGTAGTAGAACCTCTATGAGCAGTTCTGAAAGGGAACCCATCTATTTATATGAGAGGATCACAACCAATCAAAAGATCCATAAATCCAAGCATCAAAAAATCAATCTATCTTTTTTTATCTTCTACTTCAAGCTCTTACAATCTCCTTATTTTGTCGGGCACTTCTTTCCAAGGAGGCGCTTGTGGGTTTTTCTAGACAAAAGAACTAGCATCTAGCTGACCTGCTGGTTCGTCTCACCATTTAGATCTATATCTTGCCCATATGCGGTCTAGAAAACCTTGTCTTTGTCGGTGTGTGGGATGAATTCAAATTAACGGGCCTTCACAGCTAACCAGAAATATGAATTTTTGTCTCCAATAAACTTTACTAATAAGACAAGCATTCATTATTCATATAGAAGTGCATGAATATATGATCAAGAGGGATATAATCATGACAAGAAACATTGAGATAGCAGAAGTGCCCTAGCATATACTCCTACTGACGTGTTATTTTCTTTTAGACACAAAATAAGAAGAATGCAAAAGAAAAATTAGGAGCCGTAATGGGCCTCCGTATGGGCCTTAATACTTTTTACATGGTAGAGTACCATGGGCCTGTTGACGTGGCTAAGGCCCAATAATTGTTCTAATCTGCTTCCTTTCAAGAATGACCTAGTGTGCTTGCTCTCCGGCGCCGTCATCGTCTCCGCCGCCGTCATCGTCTCCGCCGCCGCCGCCGCCGCCGCCTGCTACGGGTGTTTGTTTGAAGGTTCGGTCGCCGAAATCACACCCGCTTTCTTTCCGGCAGCTTCCTGTTTTGAATCTCGCCTTCTCTTTCTCGTCATCAGTGTCTATATATAGGGGCTCTCGTCGCCTGACCCGTCACCACCCAGATGACGACGCCGACAACAGTTTCTACGTGTACCGCGGATACGGAGCAAGGCAAGCATGTCTTTGAGATCTTTGATAACAGCCAGCACAAGGGTCAACAGATGCTCATCAGGTCCGGCACCTTCACCGTCGGAGGCCACGACTGGTCCATCCTTTTCTACCCCGATGGCTTCACCTCGGCAAACAAAGATTTCATCTCTGTTTATGTCGAGCTTCTGGGAAAGGAAGGCACGGTATGGGCGTCATGCGTTCTGAACCTGGTCGACCATACCAGTGGGTTGACGTTTCCTGTGCACAAGACAGAGTTCAGGAAGTTCAATTCTGCTGATAGGAGCAGGTTTGCTCCACAGGATGGCTCGTTTATGAATCGGAGAGAGTTTGAGTCGTACCTTAAGAATGATAGTCTCACCATCGAATGCATTATCAGTGTAAAGAAAGCACCTCGGGTATCTACAACCAAACTCCTAAACAAAATTGAGGTGCCTCCATCCAACATCACGGCGCAACTTGGCAAGCTGTTAGATGCAGAGGAAGGTACAGATGTGACATTCATTGTTGGCGGAGAGACTTTCGCAGCACATAAGATTCTGCTCGCAATGAGATCACCAGTTTTTCAAGGCTCAGCTTTATGGGCCGATGAGTGAGGCCAAGGCGCAGCATGTGACAATCAAGATATGCAACCTGCTGTGTTTAGAACCCTGCTCCATTTTATCTATAATGATTCCTTGCCTGTGGACTGTCATGGTGGAGGTGGAGGTGGAGGTGGAGGTACTAATTACTGTGAAATGATCTGGCATTTACTTGAGGCTGCTGATAGATATGCTGTGGACAGGCTGAGTTTAGTATGTCAAAGCATTCTTTGCAACAACCTTGATGTGGAAAATGTGTCAACTACATTGGTTTTAGCCTATCAACATGGCTGCAACAGGCTTAAGGAGGCTTGCCTTGAATTTATCACCAGTAAAAGTGTGATGGATGCAGTGGTGGCCACCCAAAGTTTTAAGAATCTCAAGATATCCTACCCGTCTGTGCTGTTAGAAGTATTTGAGAAGAAATTGAAGCTGACGCTAGAGTGAGTTCTTGAATTATATAAATAGAGGATACCATATTTTGCTAGAGCAGCTCATATATTGCTGACAAGCACATGTTTAGGAATCTAAGATTGGATATGTTAGATAGTTCTTATTTATGATATAAGGCTCTAATTGTGTTGCAAAATCAGTACTCCTTTGCTTGGTCTGCTAATGTTTATTTGTAATTTCAGAACAATTTTCTGGTTTAATTACTTTTCAACTCCCAATGTGTGAGTAATTTTAGTATACATATTATTCTTGTCTTAGTGGATATGCATGCAGACAAGCCATCTTTACATGCAATGCTATGAACTCATCCATTGCAAATTGTTGTTAAAAGTAATAGCATCATTTTGTTGTGAGCTGGCATTATAAACAGAAATATAACTAACCCTATCACCATGTTATTTTATTCCTCCACAGTACTTAATTTAGACCATTTTTTTTTTGCTAGTACACTCATTCAGTTGCATAATTTTAGAACGCTCATGTTGTTACCACAAGTGGAGCCAGCCCGGGGCCCACACAGGTACTGAAGTGCATGAATTGCATCACATGAACAGTACCAGACAGGTTAGATTAGATTGGTTTGATTTGGTAGGAAAGAGATAAGTTAGGATTCGGTTAGGATATTACTTAGGGGTCAAGTAAGTTGTCTCATAAAAAAAGACCATCATGTATTGGTTAGAGTCAAGCAACAAAAACCCTAAGATTCCCCGGATCAGAACACCGGCTATTCGGGGTCCTCTCGATCTGCTAATCCATCTATCCATAACCTTTTTCAGTAACACATGTGCTTTGGACATATACTTGCACAATAATTATGATTTTGTATTTTAATGTTTTAAATTAATGAATCAAACTTCTAATTAAACCAATGGAAATTATGATTTTTCTAGTGCACTCCATTCCATGCATCACCAAAAGCTGTAATTTTTGGATGGCATTGACCAGTAGCTAATTGTGTGCTACACAATAACAGTTTGGGATCTGATCTTTTTATTGAATTCAGTATTTAATTAAAACTAAACTGGTCTTGACTATTCTTTTGTTTTTGTCGCCAGTTGCCCTGACTTTTAGATCAATTTTTGGAAAGTCACTAGGTACTTTGCATTGCTGTGGACTTTTGTTAGTCTATATATAGTTAATGATGTCTTAGTTGGGAGTGACTTAACATGCATTTTTCACTCAAAAGACATTAACAGCCATTGTCCATTGGTAACAAATTGGTCTAAATAAAAGTATTGGCAAGAAAAACATTGTTACTCTATATATTCAGGTTTTTTACATGTATAGTGGAGATATATGTTTGAATCTCTATGCTTGTAGCTTTAGACTTGACATTCCATGTTTAAACTCGTTTGCACTGTATCTATCTTTCCTTACCGCAATCCTCACCATTTATATGTTTTAGTCACCTGTAGTTTATTTGTAGCTTTTTGTTTTTCATAAAAGTGATTGATCAAACTTTTATACTGTGCCATTGCCTTTTAGCAGAAAAAATTGTTGCATCTGCATTACAATACCGACTGTAGTTTTTAATTGTTGTGTTCGTGTAGATCATAGTAATTTGGTAAAAACATACAGACATGTTCTTGCTCGCAAGAAAATGTTTATATTAATATTCATGATTCCTCCTTACAGTCTTAGCATATGTAATATGCATCGTGCCCTAATATGACTTCTGTTTTGCTGAAGTTATCATTTGTAATGGATGATTAAGGAGAGGGCACTTAGCTCCTTAATATTAATCGAATGAATTTAATGTTATGTTATGTAGGACAAGAAATCATGAAGCGAACGACTGCTCGGTGTATCTATTAATGTTGTTGCTGTAATCGTTACATTCAGTAGCCATTTCTCATTGTGTCATATATTTAATATGTGGGATGTTGTCTATAATCTCTTAGTGATTATAATTGTTACATTATATATTGCTACTAAATTCCTAGTAATGGTCATGAACTGTGATAGTTACATTACCGACAGCATCTCTTGCGTGAACATTAAATTTAGTTTGGTTGTCTATGACGAATACCGAGTAGATTGGAGTAGACATGGCAATCAGTCATTTATAGTTAACAAGATAGCCCTATATTTTGGCAGCTTTCTGATGGTAGAAACCTTGTCTATTATTCAATGCACATGAACTTAGCAATATATATGTTTGTCGACAGGCTGCTTAATACCTATAGCTGAGGGCATGACTTCGGCATGCAAAGCCACATTAGATTGGTGAACATGGCTGCTTGTTCTTTGTGATTTTCAGATTCTCAAAAGTTCGCATCGGCTTGTTTTACCTCTGAGTGATTATATTATTTTGTACTCTACAAATATGGAAGTATTTGAAATTTTGTTCTGAACACTGTTTGCCCTCTTGAGTAGAATTTTTCCTTTTTTCAGTCAATGTCTCTTAAGAAGAACTTTGTTCAAGACATTGTTTCCCCTCTATCATCCAGATAGCGCTGATGATTTGGGGCTACAGTTGCCATTCCTGTCGGCAGTGATTCGGATCTTCATGATTCATCATTCTAAATACATTTATTTTCCACATTGTCATAATAGTTTTAGCATGGATTACAGTAGAAGCATGAGAAGGGAAAATTCGCATGAGCTTCTACTTAAATTTGGTTTCTTAAAGTAAGTGCCAAGTAGAGCAATCATGTTTTAACCTTGGGCTTGCATTGTGCACCTCCTCTTTCATTACTTTTGAGAACATTGGAAGTTTTAACTGCTTCAAAGATTGTGAATCAGCTACATGTCAGCCGTATATTTTGTCTGCCAAGTATCATGGATTAAGCAGTTTGTGCAAAAGATGAAATTCCAAACTGAAAGAGTAGGTCCATGAATCCTCACCTAGCTAGCATGACCTACATTTCCAGAAAACTTAGCGTATAAGCTAGGTATAAGAGCAGGATCAATGGTCTACTATTTTACTATAGTGAGATGTAGCAGGAAACCTCATCGAAGAAAATGTCTAGTGTTTTCATGTGTTACTTTTATTTTGGGACAAAGAAATGTGATATGTGAATGAAAGAAGAGAGGTGTTGCTTTATTTTGGGACAAAGGAGGTAGTATAATATACCAGTAATGTCATTTTCTAAGAATTGAAAACCAAAGGCTGGGCCTCCAAATGTATTGAAGCCGTCGAATGCGCGAACGGTTGGAGATTGGAGAGTGAAAGAAAATTACAACGTGACTGCCATGTAAAGTTACTCAGCTGAGCAGGTCTGAGATGGATGGGCAGGACCAGCGCCGTCGCCGCCCCTAATCCTAGCGCATGCTACCCAGCAAGGAGGAAAATTGACAGCAAGGAGTAAAAGAATCCAAAGGGTAAGTTTCATAATGATTGACACATTGCTAATTTCCTCAACTTGTTGGTTCCACAGGAGAAGCACCTCTGGGCCTGCTATAGGAATTGAACTAGGGAGGAAGCCACTTTTCAGTTAGGAGCACCTCACCTATATGGATTCTCACGTCTCCGGTTGACTTCTGGATTTTTTGAAAGTATAAAATTAGCCGCCTAAAGCCCAATCAATGGTTAAAACTGCAGGTGCTTTTTGAGAAGCAACTGCTTTCGTGTGGTATAGTTTTAGAATATACCTTCCCCGCTTTGGCTTTTGACCTTTTGCTTTTCAAAATGAGGGGAAATAAAGAGCTGTTTCACAACAGTTTTAAGGAAGGTAGACTGTCGAGGCGGCAACTCACTTTAGGATATCGAGGGTGGTGATTGAGACGGATTCGTCAGTGTTGCTGGAAGCGGTTAAGTCATCGTATCAAGATCTGGCTATCGGTGGTGGCCTTTTCGAGGAGACCCGAGACCATATGAGTGACAATTTCATTGTCTCTAGTATGAATAAAATCCCTAGATCTTGTAACTCTTGTGCTCATGAGCTAGCTCAAGTTGCTTTGAATTGGGACCCGGGCCAGTACCAGGTGTGGACTGACCCCCTCCCGTAGTTTGTATGTTTGATGGATTTTTGGCACATTAAAATCCATGTGTATACATATATTTGTGTGTTACACCAAAAGAGTTGAAAAGGAAGTGAAGGAAATGCATATGTATATGTGTGTTTGTTACATACAACAAGCAAGGTAGAGAAGCTAAGAAGCTAATAAAGCTTCGTGCTGCGCAGCATATGCATATATATGTTTTGACGTGCTAAGAAGCTAATATAACTAGCTTTGACACACTACAGGACCATGTGCACATGCATACACTTGGACGTGCAAGCAAAGAAGCTAGCATGTGCGGTTACGAGACGTGTATGTGCCCTCGTATACGCTTACGTTCAGATAACCGGCCGTAGAGTTTGCAAATACGCCGGTCTGCATAGTGTATATTCTTGAGATTCTACAACTTGCGGTATATACGGCCAGCATGTATGGATTCCCAGGCGACGTACGTCTATCAGCTGCAAATTGTTGAGCCCAGATGTATATGCGTATGTATATCATCTTCAATTAATTCAGATTAATGAATAGCCCTCCATCTTGCTGGGCCCGCATGTCATGGGCTGCATGGGAGAGGTGCTGATGATTGATCTCGCTGTTAAATGGAACGCACAAGCGCCGTGTACACGTACGACTACGCGGCCTAAATATCTTGGCTTCTAGAAACTCGATCAGGATAACTATCACGTGGATAAGTACGAAGGTGGAATCGATTCCTGATATCTCGGACGTGCCCAACCAACCCCGGCGGCGCGTGCGTGCATCCCAGGAAGTCTGCCACAACCCTAACGCTTGGCCTATATATATAAAGACACACCCCGGCTCCATCTGGAGGGAGAGACTTTGCATCAAGGCGCCGTCAGGCTGCCGAGCAGGGACTGCACGTCCGCAACCATCGTCTGGCATCGCCGCCGGCCGGAGGAGCGCCCAGGCGCTGGCTTGGTCCAGCCCTGCCCTTGAACGGGGAGGACGATGGACATCTAAACCGCATCCGCCGGCACGGAGCCATGTATCCGGAGGACCCCAAGGGCCATGGCTTTGTCCACGACCTGATCTACGCCGGCAGCCGGTCTACCTGAGATGCTGGCCAAATCACCACGGCAACGCCGCTCCCGGCCATTGTCAACATGAAGGACGCCCGGCTGATTCGATCGCTGGAGCAGATGATGGCAGCCCTACCAGGCGCCCAAGATGGAAGGCAGGCAGCCGCCGCCGAGAATGAAGTGTCGACAGGATTCAAATCCGTCCATCCATGAGCAGACCAATGTCGCCACGTTTGGCTGTTTGCCTACGCCACGACAGGGCTGGAGGACGCCCGGTTCATTGGATCAGCCGCCGCCATGGCACCATCTATCATCTATCAGGAGCACGGAGCGGACTACGGCGCCGACGAGCACGGATGTACAGCCCTGGCCTCAACTCTTCTGCGCAGGGAGGTTTGTCATCGTCTACACGTTAGAAGGACTCGTGTTATCAACATGAGGGTGGAGATTGCCGATCGGCACTCCTTGAAGACGAAGGCAGCCACCACTACACGGCGCACACCGTCCTGATCGCCACCACGGCGCTGAGCGGCAACGAGACGCCGGCAGATGGTCTACCAGTACCGTCCACCAGATGGGATCGCCACCACACCGCCGTCGGTCAAGATCCATTCACGGCCAGGGCGCCGGCTTCTGAAGGCACGTACGTCCGTCGGCGTCCAGGAAGGTGTGCAGTACGTACATCTTCATGTAGAGGATGACTCCCGAGCAGCCAACACAAAGAGATGGCGTTCACGTCTGGGTGAGCATCTAATATAATCCTAGCCCTGTACAGTTGCATCTGTGCAGTGGCATCGGACGAGAAGATGAACACAGAAGCCGGGCGCTTGACGCGGCTGCCTGGCGCTCATGATCGACGAGGGCTGGAGTCCGAGGGCAGTGTGCATCCATCACAAGAGGATGCCAAACACATCCAGTGTGTAAACTCACGCATGCATATGTTATTCACGTGTGTGCTGATGGCATCCAAGATGCAAGCCAGGAAAGGCAAAGAGACGACATGCTACCATGCACGTCCCGGCGATGCTTGTGCACGTCTTCGTCCGAGCACAAGTCTGCATCAACGAGTCTTCAGCCGCTACTACGACGGGCGCCAGGCACCTCACCTCGACCACGGAGATCCCCGTGCGGAGGCAGACCATGCATCTCGTCTGCTGATCGGAGGAGACCGAGATTGGCGGGGGAGCGCTGCCGCTCGCACCTCGGCTGCGTCAAGGCTACCACGCCGTCCCCGGCCTCCAGAGCCAGTCCATCCTCACGTCAAGAGGAGGGTTCCATCAAGCCGCCGGCCATGATCCATCCATGGCCAGACCATCATCACACCAAGGGAAGGGCGCCATGAAAGGCAACCTGTACGTTTGATCTACATGGCGCCAGCGATGCATCCATGAGCAAGCCGCCGGTCAAGCCATCATCAAGTCACAGAGGGCGTTCGTCTTTGTGCGTCCCTGGCCAGTGATCCAAGGGAGGCAGCCGCCACAGCATGGCGAGATAGCAAGCGGGAGGGTTGCAGGGCAGCCTGCGCCCCAGGGATCAGAGTGCATCTACTATGCGCCTCTCGACGCCGGCGGGGCAGACACCACACCTGGCTGCGCCAAGTACACCCACTACGCCGACTATACACCGGGCTGTCGACCAACATCTTCATCTGCACAGACGACCTCGCCCCACTGCGAGGGTGAGCCCGGATGCCATCGACGACGGCTCCATCTACCCCTACGTTGCTGCAGTAGGTGTTGAAGAGACGAGCCCGGATGCTGTCGACCCGGGAAGGCGAGTGCACACATCGTCGACCACAGCTAGATGTACGTGAGATGCTGTATGCTTCACATGAAGCTAGCCTGGACAAGGGCCGGCAGTGGTGCATGAGCATGTTTGCTTAACTACCGCGCCAATGCAAGCTGCATATGTATATGTGTATATGCGCTTCAATTACTTCTAATAAGAGCGTGTGCACATGCACGTGCTAATTGTATAAGCAAACCACAGGAGCTCGTCGAGCCCTATTCATATAATTTTATCTTTTCTATTTTGTGTGCATCAGGTAAAGCTGTTCAGGCAATGGAGCTAGCCATGTACATCCACCTACCACTTCCGCTACTATCACACCACCACGCGCCAGCTCACGCCGACGAGGCGGACGCCGTAGGCGAGTGCAAGTCTTCATCAAGCCTACTACGACTTCAACAACTCTACATGACCAAGTTCCACGGCATACCACGATGACGCTGCCGAGGAAGTCCAAATCAATCCAAGCTACATCAACCATGCAAGTGCTTCTACCACTACAACTCATGTGCAGTTCGACACCGACGAGGCGAACGACACAGGCGGCGTGGCTAATGCTCTAGCCACGTTCTACCGCTCATGACCGACGAGGCCATGGATACGCCGACGCCAATCCATCTACACCAACACACATGCATGGAGACGTGAAGCGGCGATCGGCGGCGGCGACTACAGCAGCTTAATCGGAGGTACTCGTGAGCCCCACTCACGGGGGTAATTAACTAGGAGCTTTCCGAGGCCCTAGGAACCATGAAGACCACATCGCCTATGTCGATTGCCGCTAGCGGGCTACCCATGGAGCGCACATGTACTAGGGAACATATATTTGTATTTTCATTAAATATGAATAAAGTTTGTGTTCCCTCTATTTATTTCTTTTGTGTACTTTAGTACACTGCTTGGCACGCCCCGCATATTTATTTTTATTTCGCATAGAGAGATCCTCCCCTTCTTGAGTGATTTTTTTCTCAAGAAACATTGTAATAAACATGATGGCTCGTGGATTTGGCTGAGCGTCCATTTGTTAATGCAATGCAGTAATGTTGTCAGCAGGATAAAAAAAAAAAAAAGAGGGAGGATTGGTTTTATACATGTTTCAATCAAACAGTTTATAACACTTTTTCACAACACATAGCTCACAAAACTTTTTTTTTTTCACAGCTCACAGCTCATAATAGATTTTTCACGGCTCACAACAGCTTTTACACAGATCACATAGCTCAGCTAAACAGACCTTAGAGCTATGACAGAAATGCACTTTCATCCTAAAAGCGCATTGGTTATTTCCGCTCTACCATAAATGGACGAAGGCTTACTTGCTACTGATATGACATGAATATATGTCAAAGGCATAACGAAGTGTGACATCAACCATTTTCCATCTTGGCTTACAAATTTCTTTTTCTTTTCTCATCCATCGCCAATGAAGTAAAATCAATGTGCAAACCATTCAAAACCATTGTTGCAGATCTATATAGTTCGGAAACAATAATGCATAGAAGAAAATATGGAATTTTCTTTTCTATAGACAAATGTGTCCTCAAATTTCCTTTGTTGCCTGTTTTGTTCCCATAGCAACAAACATGTATACAAACCTAGTACAACTTTCTAAAATTCATTTGAGTTCAGTACAACAAAACTGACTCACACCTAGTTTAATTTTGCATTGAGTACTGAGTTCAATAAACTAAGAAAACTCCGCTTCAACATTGTCTTGTCAGTCTTGAATCAACAATTGGTTAAAAAGCGAGATTGAAAAACCAACTACTGCAGGGACTCCTGTGCCTAATCAAATAAACATACTAATTTCCCATAATCTCCCTTCAAAATATTGATTTGGTATGCTTAAGGATTGAGAAAAACAATACTATTTAAATACAGATGCAAATATAAGCGCATAAGAATGTTAGTTATGTAATCGAGTGTAGCTCAAATACCGATATAGAGAAATAAATGGCAAAAAAATTATTACTATAAGAGTTAAATGCACTTGTAGCACCTTAAAGTTGTCATGGTGTGCCATCTAGGCCCATCATCTTGCAAAACACACATCCGGCACCTTAAACTTGTCATGGTGTGCCATCTCGGGTCCATCATCTTGCAAAACGCACATCCGACACCTTAAACTTGTCATGGTGTGTCATATGGGTCCATCATCTTGCAAAACGCACATCTGGCACCTTAAACAACTATGCCGATTACTCGTGAAATAAACAACTAAGGTTGTGCACTCGGATAGAGTACGCACGCGAGTCAAGCGCGTCCTCCCGGCGCTTCCTGGGGCGGAGCGACCGCCGACGTCCCGGGAACAAAGCCTCGTAACCTCCTTGTGCGAAGGTTCAAGGTTGTCGCCGAACAGATTCTCGTATGCTTGTTTGCCCTCCTCCGTCGGGCGTGCCTTTGATGAACCCCATGCGTTGCATTACAAGGATCTCCTCCGTTTGGCGACCGATACCTTGGTGAGTGGCTGCGCGGGCGATCCGCCGCCCGCAGCGGCGGCTTGGCTGATGAGGAGTCTTGTGCCTTGTAATATAGCAAAGTGAAGATGTCGCTTTCTTGAGAACCGCCTAGCGAAACGCTTAATCCGGCCCATCAGTGAGGAGGGCTGCTCGGAGGTTCGTGGATCCGTTGGTTGGTGATCGTCGGTCTAAAAATAGAAAGAAGTAGGACATTATAGTAGAGATGATGGACCCAGATGGCACACCATGACAAGTTTAAGGTGCCGATGTGTGTTTTGCAAGATGATGGACCTAGATGGCACATCATGACAAGTTTAAGGTGCCAGATGTGTGTTTTGCAAGATGATGGACCCATATGGCACAACACGACAAGTTTAAGGTGCTACAGATGCATTTAACTCTTACTATAATGTAGATGTTCTGTCTATACAAATTCATGCCAAACCTCTTGCCATCTTTTCAAACATTTCCAATTTATGATGATAGCCTTCAACAATAATGGACCAGTGCATCACAGAATAAGAATGTAGCAAGTCCATTATTTAAAGAAAAAGGTGAGCAAAAGGAAAAAGAAATTATCTACATGATAAAAAAGAGAAACTATATAGAGGGAGTACCAAGAATTCAGAAAAGTGGACAGTTCACACATTTAGTTGTTCATTTAATAGATAAAGCCAGCAAGTTGATGAGGAAATTTAAATGTGCGACTGCACATTACTAGATTGATGACAGGATGGATCAACATAGCAAAACAATGACAGTTCTCCTTCCTGAAAAGAAATATTTAGCCTAACCATTTTAAGATTCATCTAACACTAAACTGCTGCTGCTAAATGATATATGGATGTTATGAGTTGCTAGAGCAAACTCTTTAGAAAGTTTGTGCAACTGGAGAACTTGGCCCATGCACAGCTTCAAACAAAAAAACCTTATGTTTTTCGAACCTCTTTGACGACTTCTCATATGCATCTACTAGCGCAGAAGGGCAAGTTGCCTTAAGATTCTGATAACCTTGAGTTGCCACCACTGATTCCATCACGTTTGATGAACTGGTGATGAACTCTAGGCAAACATCCTTAAGCCTGTCACAGTTATGCTGATAAGCCAAAGCCAAAGTAGCAGACACCGTCTCGACATCAAGATTCTTGCAAAGGATGCTTGCACATACCAACTTCATCCTGTCCACAGCATATCTATCAGCAGCCACAAGCGAATGCCGTATCATTTCTGTGTAACCTTCTCCATCTTTATCATCCATGTCAGGCAAGGAATCGGTATAGATGAAATACAGTAGGGCCCTAAACACATCAGGCTGCATGTCATGTATGGTCACAACCTGTTCCTTCGCCTCCTTCATTTGCCCAAACAGCTCTGCTTTGAACACTGGGGACCGCAGACCGAGTAGTATCTTGTGTGCAGCAAAATTCTCTCCTCCAACACTGAAAGTGACATCAGCTCCTTCCCCTGCATCCAACAATTTGCCAAGAAACTCAGCCATGTTTGATGGTGGGACCTCAATTTCATTCAGTAATTCAGGTCCAGACACCTGTGGCTGTGTCCTTACAGTTGTGATGCATTGGATGGTGAGGTGATCATCCTTAAGGTAGGATGATGCCTCCAACTGGCTCCGATTCATGAATGAGCCAGTATTTGTACCAGCTAATCTAGAAGAATCACTGGAGTCGAACACCCTCATCTCAGTCTTGTGCACTAGCGTCGACAGTCCAGTGGTTTGGTCAACTAGCCTGAGTTCACAGCTGGCCCGCACCCCCATCAAGAGCTCGAGATAAACTGAGATGTAACCCGAGTAATTATGGTTCCCGTCGGGATAGAAGCGGATGGCCCAGTCGTAGCCACCGACAGAGAAGGTGCCGGATCGGATAAACTCGCCGATCCCAATACCCTTGTGCTGGCTGTAATCAAAGATCTCAAAGACAAGCATGCATTGCTCTGTCTTCACTCTGCACGTAGACACGGCCGTCGGCACCGTCATGTGGATAGGTGTTGAACTGCTGCGACGGCGATGTGCAGCAAGGCCGGAGCTGAATGAATCGCCGCGACGCCTTCCCTCGACTTCCGATAAGAAAAAGAGAGAAGGGAAAAATTAAAAGGGGCGATTAATTCATAAACAATTGCAAACGCTGGGCAGTGAAGAGATCGTGGCAGTGGTGAACCAACCTTCTGAAGATTGCTGGAGAATCCGCCGGCGGCGGCGGCGGGTGACGGAAAGAAACTGGCGGCGCCTAAGAAACCCTCGATACGTGAGTGCAACAATTTGCTGGTAGGTTAAAGAAAAAAAATCTTTGGTGGTACTAAATTCGGCCCATACGCAGACCATTATTGCTGGCCCACTTTCCCAACCAACACACCCCCTCTTTTTCCTCTCGACGGCGGTGCCACCACAGGTGCCGAGCTCGATTAGACCTAAGTGGTTTGGCTAGTCCAAACGGTCCAGCACCGGTGGATTCAAATTCTGGTGTTCATATTTGTTTTAGGATTTTTCGGCGTAATGTATTAAGTGGTAGGCGATGTCCCCGTCGACAGCGAGGCGTCTGTGGTGACTTCATGAACTTCAATATATGCCGGCACAGTCCTTCGAAGGTGCTCATAGGGGTAGGGTTTACGTACATGTGTTGGGTGAGTGCGTGTGCATGTTGGGCGTCTACGTTGTACTATGTAATCTCAAAAAACAAATCGGCTAAAATCAACATTGATGCAGAAAATGTCGAAGAATGCAGGCCAAGCGGCGGCAATAGCAGTGGTCCGTGATGAAGATAGCAATTATCTGGGGCATCTGTCCTGGTGATGGTAGGGCAGTCAGACCCTCGCGGCGATGGAGGCAATGGCATGTCGTGAAGTACTTGCGCTGGCCAGTGACCTCGGTTTGCATTCTTTCAGAGTTGCGAGCGATTGTGCCAATGCAGTGAGGAGTTTACTGGACAATCGGTTCAGCAGATATGGACCAATTGTCCGGGAGATAAATGCAAGATGAAAGAGTTTCAATGGATTTCGTCTTTGAAGGCGACGCCCATATTTTAGCTAGAAGCTATGTTTATTTATCAATAGGCAGACATGTTTGATTTTTGGAGCCTCCATATGGAGTATGTAACTCATATCCTACTGAGGCCTCATTTAGTTGGTAAGTTTTTCTAACCCAAATTCCAAGTTTTTAGACTCTCTCTCCATCACGTCACATTAAATACACCAAAAGACATATGTTCGGGGCAGTAAATGTAGATAAAAAAATAACTAATTACACAGTTCTGTTGTACATCACGAGACGAATCTTTTGAGCCTAATTAGTCCATGATTGGATAATATTTACCACAAACAAACAAAACGTGTTACATTAGTGTTCTGGGGAGTTCCAACAGTGCTTTTGGGAAGTGTTTTGCCCAACTAAACAAGGCCTCAGGTAAATAAAGTCAGTGCTCCCCTAAAAACCTCTTTTTTCCCTCTCCGGATTCCCGCGCATTGACGCGGGTTTGAAGGAGAAATATAAATAGGTTAGACTATTAACTAATAAGAATTAGCTAGGTGATGTATATTTAGAGTAATGTGTTGGTGCAGGAATATTTATTAGCGAAGATTGTATCTATAGTGGATGATGTGTCTTGATGATGTGGATATAGTTAACATTAATTGTAAGTAACAATGAAGTGTTGAGGTGGACACATAGTAAACGGCTGAGTTGGACGCTTTGCATGTGTCAAGAAAAAATAGATAGTGGGGTTCATATTGGACGACTGAGGTGGACGATATGCATCATGCATGTCAAAAAGAAGTAGATAGTGGGGTTGATGGTGGACTGCTGAGGTGAACTCTTTATATGTCAAGAGAAATAGATAGTGGGGTTTTGTTTTACAAGATTTATAGAAACTTTAATTGCAAATGACGGTGGACCATTGAGGTGGACACCTAGACAAATGAGGTGGACGTTTTTGCATGTCAAGAAAAATAGGTAGTAGGGTTCATATTAGATGGCTGAGGTGGATGATATGCATGTCAAAACAAATAGATAGTAGGGTTCATAATGGACTGCTGAGATGAACATTTACATGTCAAGAGAAGTAGGTAGTAAGATTTTGTTTTATAAGAGTTATAGATTTTTTTACGACAAAAAAAAAAAGGAAAATAAAATAGAAATGCACATTTAACTGCTGTCCGATTTTGATATTATCTACCTAGTCTCATATGTGGTTTATTATTTTTCAAAGAAAAATAAAAACGTATAGTTTTAAAAATTGGAGCTGAATCATTTTAAATAAAAATAAATGTTTTATAAAACTATGGCATTTCTTTTGGTCATCTATTTGTAGTTTATTTGTATATCTTATCTAGGAACAATAAAACTATGGCATTTCTTTTGGTCATCCATTTGGAGTTTATTTGTATATCTTATCTATAATTGTTCCTAACGTTTTGATATTACACATAGTCATGTTCATTATTTATTTAAAATTAGCATTTTTCTTGTGAATTGCACAAGTATAGGCATAGACGTTGAGCACGCACGTGCACTCACTCTTATGAATACACGCACACAAACTCCTCTATAAACACCTCTGAAAAAGTGCTGGCACATCTAGAGATTGGTGAAGTCACCACAAACGGCTCGTTGTCAATGGGAATATCGCCAACCGCTAAAAGCACAACGTCGTTAAATCTTGAAATAAATAAATAAAATATGAGCACCCATGCCAAGGTCGAAGACTTAAAACGGGGGAGGTTCCATCACGAGGAACCTAGCCAACTAAGATAGGCTCAGGTTGCAAATTATCACGAGAAACCTAGCCAACTAGGAAGTAGGTAAAAATATTTCCAAAGAAAAACGGTGGGACCACGAAGCCATAGTGAGCTTAGGCATGGGCCTAGTCGAACCGGGCTATACGGTACTACTGGGCCACCTTGGCCCCAAGTGGTACACTTTAGGAAGCCCATTGCGTCATCTCCCTTTGCCAAAGCAAAACAATACCTCATTGTAAGTTTAATATAAAGAAACAAAGAAAAAAAAAAGCCTTATTGGCTTTGCCTTAGGGCAACTCCAACCAAACTCTCATATGGACTCCCATCCTTTGTTTAGGGGCTTAGGATTTGAAAACATAGCTTTAATCGAAACCTCATCCGGCCCCTAATGGATGAGGGACTCTCGTTCCTAACTCCTAGGATTCCGTCATCCTCTCCCCTACTCCTCTCTTCTCAAAAGCTGACAAGTGGGGCCAATTAATAAGTGGGACACATGACAATATAGTGTAAGAGTAGGAAAGTTTTAAGAGATCGGTTGGAGTATGCTGACAAGTGGAAGCTTAAATATGGATGAGGGACTCTCACCGTAGATACGTGGGGCCAAAATTTGAGGGATAGGTTAGAGTTGTCCTTGCTCCCAAGATCCCCTCAGCTTTCTCGTCGCGCTTTCATTTTCCAGTTCATCGTCGACGACGCCAACACCCATCTTCTGGAGGTTTGATTTTACTCCACAACCTCATCTTGGTTCCCCTTACCTTATTCAAAAAAAAAATGCAAACATAGTCAAATTTAAGTTATTCTTGCAGAGCATTTACTAATAAAGCAAGCCACGACAAGAAGAAGTGATATTTTATATAAAATTTTAAATAAGACGACTTGTCAAATATGGTGTCAAAAAGCAAGTCAGAAGAAAAAACAAATTTTCTACGATCGACCATGAGGACAGTGAACTTAGGTATGGACCTAGTCGGACCGGGCTGTACGGTGCTGCTGGGCTATCTTGGGCCCAGGTGGTACGCTTTAGGAAGCCCATGGCGCCATCTTTCCCAAAGCAAAACCCTCATTGGCTTCCTTTGCTCCCCTGCATCTCCTCACCTTCCCCGAAGCGCCGTAGTTGCCAGTTCACCGCCGCCGGCGCCGACGCCGACAGCCTTCTTCGGGAGGTTCGATTTAACTCCACACCCTCATCTTCGCCCCCTCGTACATTGAATTCTAATTGATTTGCGACTCTTAATGCTGCCACTGCGTCGATTCTGTCAGTTCTTGCCGTGACCATCGCCCTCGATGGCTCCCCATGTTCCGACGACGGCGTCGACGTGCACCCCGGAGACGGCGCAAGGCAGGCACTTGTTTGAGGTCACCGGTTACAGCAAGCACAGGGGATGGGCCACGACAAGTTCGTCAGGTCCAGCACCTTCTCCGTTGGAGGCCACCAGTGGTCCATCCGCTTCTATCCGGATGGGATCCTCAAAGACAAAGACAAAAGATTACATCTCAGTTTATCTCGAGCTCATGAGGCAGAAGGGAGGCGCCGAGGTGCGGGCATCCTGCGACCTGAGACTGGTTGACCTGAGAACAGGGTTGTCTGCTTCAGTGCATAAGACAGGGCCTAGAATGTTTAATTCCAATGATGTCAGTAAGTATGCTCCTCAGGGTGGCTTGTTCAAGAAACGAAGCGAATTTGAGGCGTCGGGGTACCTTCAAGATGATCGCCTTGTGATCGAATGCATTGTCACTGTTCTGACAGAACCGAAGGTATCTGCAGCCAAATTGCCCAGAAAAATTGAGATGCCCCCATCAGACATTGGAGATCATCTTTGCAGGTTGTTGGAGGAAAAGGAGTGTGCAGATGTCACATTCAGTGTTGGAGGAGAAACTTTTACAGCACATAAGCTTGTGCTCGCGATGCGGTCGCCGGTTTTCAAAGCTGAGTTCTATGGTCCGATGAAGGAGAGGAACGCGCAGCTTGTGACCATTGAAGACATGCAACCTGCTGTGTTTAGGGTCCTGCTTCAATTTATCTATACTGATTCTTTGCCTGACATGAAGGATCTTCTGGAAGATGTCAACTGCGAAATGATCCGGCATTTACTTGTGGCTGCTGATAGATATGCTTTGGATAGGCTAAAGTTGATTTGTCAAAGCATCCTTGCTGAGAATCTTAATGTGATGACTGTGGCAACTACATTGGCTTTGGCTTATCAGCATAACTGCAACATGCTTCAGGATGTTTGCCTTGAATATATCACCAGTTCAAATGTGATGGATGCAGTGGCGGCAACCGAAGGCTATAAGAATCTCAAGACAACCTGCCCTTCTGCACTAGCAGATGCATTTGAGAAGACCATGAAATTGCGTAGAACATAAGAACAATAGCTTGTCAGAATCTGCTACAGCAGCTCATGATAATTGTAACATAGGGATGAGCAGCCCAGTTTAAGGTGAATTGATTGACAACTATCAGGTCTCTCATACTTAGTCCTTAATCAATATCATGAGCTGCTCTCAGTATAAGATGGACTCATAGCTTTATTAAGCATAAGACTAGTACTGGTGAGTAAATATGTCTACTTAGTCATATTATCTACATTTTCATTAGAACCTTGATAAACCAGTGGTGAAATCTACTAACCTGTGACAATGAAATGGTAAAATCTACTTTTTCATATTATGTTTGTAATACTGTGAAATCTACTTAGTCATTTATTTACTAAGTAGAATTTAAGTCAGGATCAATGCACATGAAAATGTTTGTCTACTTATGGTCACCACACAAAGCAGTGGTGAGATTACTGTAACAAATATGAAGTAGTACCTTTTGAACAGTCACAATTTTACATCATTGGTCATTAGTTTTTTACGATTTATATATGCTGACAGTAGTACAATGTCTGGTGTTGCGCTTGTGCATGATTGTGGCGGTTCGTGTGCTTTCAATATATGATTGAATAACATAATTATCTGTATTACTGTTTCAAGTGGGTTTTGATTTTGAAGAAATAGGCACCAAATTTTGCCTCAATGAGGACTTCAACTTGGTTGGTCTGCGTGTACATCCATGCCCTCGAGAAACCATGTTTACTCAGTTGTAATTTTGGATGGTCATGTTAATTACCAACAACTGATTTGACAACCATGCTACTTAGTGCATAGTTAAAAGCTACTTTAGGATCGACTTTGAATTCTGTTCTATTAACCTTACTCGAAACCTATGTAAGGTGAGGTACTTGCCTAGTTCCTGGTTACTGTCTATGCTATATTTTTTTTTTTTTTTGTGCGTGTTAGAGTTCTTAAGTTATGAATAATCACCCAAAATAAGATGCATTGGCAAGTAAAATATTGCCTCAATTTGGTAGTACTTATTTTGCTAGAGACAAATTTGTATCTTTCTTCAGCACTCTCAGCTAAGCCATCCTCACCTTTTACGTCACCTGGTACTATATGATCTTTTGTTAGCTTTCATCATATTGGTATCTTGTATTTAGGAGTTAGTCTCATGATGCCTTTTGGAAACAAAGAAAAATGGTAGATGCATTTCCAGAAAAGTAATTTAGCCAAGCTTTGCTAATGCTGACCATTGAGGGAAATGAATGAAGGTGCTTTAACCCTGAACTTTCCTAACTGTGATTTATTATTTGCATCATATTTTTGTATAGGGTATGTTTCTTGATTTGTAGAAGGGTGGTGTAAATATCCACTACTGATTCTTATATTTCTGTTCATCCTATCTAATAAGTTGCCCACAACTTGTGTTTCTATTTATGCATTTGGCATATCTCAGTAGAACAAATTCTACCCCCCCCTTTTTTTTTTTTTTTTGCGAAACTAGTAGAACAAGTTCTACGATGCCCATGAGTCCAGGAGTTGACACGAGGTTGTGAGTTTTGCCTATTTGGTACCCTGCTTCTAGGTAGACCAGCTGACCTGTGCAGCGTGTGACATGTTTGGTTCCCTGGACGGCCACCAGGGCCTGACTAGCTACATGCAAGAAAACGTGGAATGCATTGCCGTTCCGTTTCTTGCAGGACCTAGGAGGGCCGTGCACGAGGGTGTGCAACCCGTGCGATCGAACAGGACCTCGGATTAGTAGGAGCCTCAAAAATTAATATACTGTCAGGTGATAAGTTCCAATACTCCCAATAGCTAAGGATCTATTTGAATTGAGTTTCCTCGAGTCCTAGGCAGCTCTAAAGTTAGACAAGCATCTAAGCCTCATGCACTCAAAACGAATGCTTGGGATCACTTAAACCGCCTGGCAAGTATTCAGATATGTAGGCCCTAACTTACTAGTACTTATTTTTTCTTCTAGATTTTGCATGAAACTGGAGAAAAAACATCTTGATTATATATGGATTTTTTTTTTGAGAGAGGGTTCACTGATCTTGGGCCGGGGCATTTGCTTAGTGAAAACTTGTGACTATTTTTTTTCTTCACCTGGATTTTGGATGAAATTGGAAAAAAAAAAAAACATTTTGATTATATACGGATTTTTGAGAGGGTTCACTCACCTTGGGTCGGGGCATTTGCTTGCTGAGAAGTACCGTGGCTGCTAGTTCATTCCCGATCATCTTGGCATATAGGAGTTCAACTATACGAGATTTTTGAAAATTGAAAGGAGTGGGAGAAAACCTCCCAATTGATTTGTACGCCTTTTCTTCGATAATGGTTGAATGTTGCTACTATCTATCTATATACCTATAGCTAATAATAAATTGACAAAATTTCCATGATCCATTTATTTATTTTTTCAGGCCGGCTCCTAACTACCGGACAATGGAGAATTTCTTACTTCTGGAGTTGTATATATAATGCATGCTCATACGAATTAGAATAGCTGGGGATTAATTAATCTTGAAGTTAGCATTGATGGAGTTCTTGATAACCTTGACGCCCTAAGAAACCAGCTCCAGACACAATTCTTCATGGAGGCCATCATTCTGATGTGTTGGAGCATCTGGAATGCGCTTGAAAATGCATTGATCTTTCAGGGTGCCCAAACCAATACTCAAGATTGTAAAAGAAGATTCTTCAAAGGGCTACACTTGGTGGCTTTACCGGTCAAACCCAGTTCATCTTCAGTCTATTTACAATGGGTTCAATGGATACAGCCAACCTAAGCAGAGTCTTTAGTCTAGTTTTCTTTGTTTCCTTCTTCGTTTCTTAATTTCTCAGTCTTGATCTTGTCTTGTATTTTGTAACTGTACTTTTATCTGTTTTCTATTAATAAAGCTCGATCTGTAGGGGCCTCAGCCCCTCCAGCCTCTTCAAAAAAAAAAAATTCATGATGTCAACTAAGTATCATTAGATTCTTTATTAATTTTATTTTTTTTATATAAATTGTAAGTCAATCCAAGAATTTTAGAGAGCCAACGCTTCTCAAGTTTGACCAAATTTATATAACAAGATAATAACATTCATGATGTCAACTATGTATCATTAGATTCTTCATTAATTTATTTTCATAATATACTTATTTGATATCACAAATATTTGTAGTTTTTCTATAATTCTAGTCAAATTTGAGATGCTTTGACACTTTAAAATTCTTAAAAATTACTTACAATTTTGAATGGAGGAAATAGGTCATGTTTTTAATAAAATAGAAGAAGAAATATTTGAAATAAAAGGAATCGTTATGGACTATGTTACAAACTCCCTCCCGAACACACACAAAAAATGACATATATAGAGAAAAAAAAAAAAAAAGAATAGAAATAAAAGGAAAAGAAATGGACCCCGCCACGAACTCCTCTAATTTGTATGAAAAAAAGCAATGACACATATTATATAGGGCATAAAGAATGGGAAGAAAAAGGGTATATCAAGGACTCCATCACGGACGTAAATTGGCTTGTAGTCCAATGGTAGGACGGTCCAGTGGGACGCTACCCACCAGGGTTCAAATCCAAATTTACCGTCGTTATGCATTCAATGGTAAGCGACGTTCCCGTCAACGACGAGGCGCCAATGGTGACTTCTGAAATCTCCAAATCTGTCCGGTACTCAGTCCGAAGTGCTCATAGGGGTAGGGTTTGTGCACGTGTATTCATAGGGGTGAGTGTACTTGCATGTTATGAGTCTCTACGTTGTATTGTGTAATTTTCAAAAATAGACTCCATCACGGACTCTCCTTATTCACGATTCTAAAAAGACCATGTATTTAGCTCAGAAAAATAAAAATGATATTTATTAATAAATATGGAACACTATGGGTCCTCGTTTTCTTACTGTCGTTAGGTTTTTCTTTGGTTGCTTGCTAGAGTGTTATTACGGTAAAGATTTGTCAACCTTACGGGCTGAGTGGTAAAAAGATTGCCCCCTGTCATTGACTCAGGTGGCTCCACCTGTAAGTGAGACAGAGCGAGTTGCATCCCTAAGATGGTAAAAATATAATTTTTTTTTTTTGAGAATTACACAATACAACCACAACATGCACGCACACTCACCCCTATGAACACACGTCACGCAAACCCCTAACTCTATGAGCACCTCCAAGGGCCGGGCAGCCGCGGTCATCGGAGATTCTCGAAGTCACCATAGGCGCCTCGTCGTCGGCGGAACGCCGCTACCACTTAATGCATAATGCCGTAAATCCTAGAAAAAAAATCCCACGAAAAAGGTGCGAGCACCGGGATTTAAACCCTAGTGGGTAGCATCCCACTGAACCGTCCCTAGACTATAAGCCAATTCGCTGGTAAAAAATATAAATGTCCCCCATTAAAACAAGGCCCATTCTCCTTTTGAACAGGTAGACGGAGGCCCATTTAAGCCTGAAATCTGATGACTAGAATCACGACGAGGCAGCTTCATTGGATTTGGGAGATTTTGAGCGTACGATTCCACAAGCATACAAGATCGTCGCCTTGTTCGCCGCCGTCGCCGTCTCCTCCGGCCGTCCTCTCAGGTTCGATCGCCTTCACAACCTCCTTCCATTCTCTTCCTCCTCCCACCCCATCCGATCCCACTCCCGGTCCAGGATTATTGAGAGCACGGCACCTTCATTCCTCAGATCCGTGTCGCGCCGCCGAACCAAGAACGGGTATCATCGGATCCACCGATTACGCGCGCGCTTGCACATAAATGATAAATTGCCTCTGCATCGTGTGAGCAGGTCGCAGGTCCGCCGTCGCCGCCGCCTCCCCGACGGCCACGGCAGCATGATGACGACGACCCAAGCGAAGACGGCGTCGGTTTGCCCGCCGCCGGAGACGGCGCAGGGCACGCACGTGTTCGACATCCTCGGGTACAGCCAGCACCGTGGGATGGGCGTGGACTACTTCATCAGATCCGGCGTCTTGAACGTGGCCGGCCACCAGTGGATCATCTTCTTCTACCCCGACGGCCCCGGCGAGAAGGAGGGGGTCGGGGCTGGCTTCGACTTCGTGTCGGCGTTCCTCCACCTCCTCAGCACCAACGGCAAGGTGCGCGCCTCCTGCGACCTCCGCCTCGTGAACCCGTCCACGGGGGTGGCCACGTCGGTGCACCCGACGCCCCCTCGCCATGATGGAGCTGGACCCGGACAAGAACAAGGCTTGCCGCTGCATGATGTACATCAGCCGCGGCGACCTCGAGGGCACCTACGTCAAGAACGACCGCCTCACCATGGAGTGCGTGGTCACCGTCCGGAAGGAGCCCAAGGTGCCCAAGTCCAGGACCTTCCCCAGCATCCGGGTGCCGCTGTCCAACCTCAAGCGGCAGCTCGCCGACCTGCTGGAGAGCAGGGAAGGTGCCGACGTCACGTTCAGCGTCGCCGGCGAGACGTTCGCGGCGCACAGGCTCGTGCTCGCCATGCGGTCGCCGGTGTTCAAGGCGGAGCTCTGCGGCCCCACGAGGGAGGTGGGGATGGAGACGCGGCCCGTCGTCATCGAGGACATGCAGCCCGACGTGTTCAGAGCGATGCTCTACTTCGTCTACACGGACTCCATGGATCACAACGAGGATCTCTCCAGAGACTATCACAGCAAGAACTGCGACATGGTCCGGCACCTGCTGGTGGCGGCGGATAGGTACGCCATCGAGAGGCTGAAGCTGATATGCCAGAGCATCCTCTGCAACAACCTCGACGTGCAGAACGTGGCCACGACGCTGGCCTTGGCTGATCAGCATCACTGCGACAAGCTCAAGCATGCCTGCGTGGAGTTTATGTGTTGTTCGAATAATGCGCAAGATGTCGTGGCGACACAAGGGTACATGGATCTCGCCAAAACTGCACCTTCTGTGCTAGCCGATGCAATGGCCAGGATGAGTAAGATCAACAAAAAGGTTATGACAAGAGCACTGCAGGCCAAGATGGATCCATCTGATATATAGTGCCTAGCTTATCAGTTTTTTTTTGCCTAGTTTATCACTTCTTTAGTGAAATAGCAATAAAATTTAGCTACCAAGTTATCACTTTCTTATGTAGTTTTCTTGTGAACAGTTTATTTGTAACTGTATTAGCTACTAGTGGTATCCTAATAAATACTCCTATGTTAGCTGTGTGCTTGATGTTTTCTACCATTTCTGAGACATGCACTGCTATTTTTCAAAGCAAAAAACAACAAAAACTGTACTATTTCTGTCCATGTTTATATATGTATATAAATATCTGGTACCCGTACAGTCGAACATCATTTTTCTTATAAACATTACGATCGTGTTTACTTAAGCTAAAGAGGAGCATTGCACACTAATATATGAATAATAACTTTTTAAATAGCATTGGCACTGTTAATTGGTTTCGTATTATTAATGGTACTAGGATGCTTGAAAATATATTTGATTTTTTAGTCTACAATATTGTATAGTAAAAAAAAAAAAAGAAACTGAGTAAGGTGCAGACTGCAATTGAATATACTGAATAGATATCTTCATATGAATTTGGCTACCTAGATCTGGTGGTCCACATTTGACCGTTGTGTGTGATTCTTATATGTGTATTGAGATACTTTGACTCTATTTTTTGGAATGATCTATAATTTTTATAATTTGGAATGGATTATATTATATTCTCAGTTCTGCCCTCCAAAGTGTGCTCCTAAAGCAGGGTCCAAATCCAGCTCTCTGCTAAGTGTCTAAAGATTTGCCGAGTTTCTTTTAGCGCTCGACAAAGTAATTTTTCTATTGTTCAAAAAGACAAAGTAGTTTTTCAAATCAGTTTTTGAGGCCCTAAATAAGTTCATATGAAAAAGTTTTCAACTATAAAGTTTCATAACTTCTCAAGATCTATAAAAAAATTATTTTGGTCATTTCTATTTCATTTGTTACTAATTTGGTATTTTGGGCGATTAAATATTTATGAAACATGTTGTAATGTTGGTATTTGGTAATTGAGAGAAGGTAATGTCTCGGTGATCAATTAATCCTGAGAGGAGGTGCGTGTACATATAGTAGGCACGGAACAATCCTGGCCGGCCATGCCGATCTGCATGCCTACACATACTCTCACACACACACTATAATGGGAGGCATGCCTACACATACTCTCACACACACTATAATGGGAGGCCCGTAGGCACTCCTCTCACCCGCCACTAGTCTAACACTCCCCCCTCGGTCGGAACGTCGGCCCACCGTGCACGTTGAGGGACCGGACCTAAACTCCGTGAACACCGAAGATGGCAGCCCTTTGGTGAAGATGTCCGCATATCGTGTGCAGGTGGGAACATGCAGGACTCGAACATCACCAATAGCAACTCTCTCTCGGACGAAGTGAAGATCAATCTCAATGTGCTTGGTTCTCGATGTTGGACTGGCTTGGAGGTCATGTAGACTGCCTTTGATGTTGTCGCGCAATACCGGCGGTGTAGCCAGCGCCCGGAGAGGGGTGTACAAATCTAGAAAATAGGCGGCGTAGCCCGGTGGCCTCACAGTAACTCCGTTAACCCGCCCAGCGATACTCGGCTTCGTCACTTTCGATCTTGACAGCGTATTACGGCGGAGGACCGGGGAACAAGGTTATCACCAAGGAACACCGCGCAGCCGAGGTGGATCTACGAAGTCCGGGCAACGGCCCGGTCGGCATCGGTGTATACCACAAGATCTGTCATCGAGGATGGCCGCCTTGAAGACGAGGTGGAGAGTGCCTCGAATGTAGCGAAGAATCGCTTCAAGGCTGAAGATGAGGCTCACGGGGATACGTGCATGTGAAGGCGGACCTGGCTGAATGCGTGTGATACGATGTACGGAAGAGTGAAAATCGGTGCGAAGAACTCCGGCAAGGACTGCGAAAGTCTGCAGAGCATCAAACACCGGGGCCCCTCGAGGTGCAACAAACTTGGATTGGTGTCAATCGAGTGAGCAATCAGGATAAGCCGGGATCAAAGTGCTACTGTGCCTTCAAATTAAAGAACCCCACT
The DNA here is from genome assembly GCA_015847255.1 of Hyparrhenia diplandra. Lineage (NCBI taxonomy): Eukaryota > Viridiplantae > Streptophyta > Magnoliopsida > Poales > Poaceae > Hyparrhenia > Hyparrhenia diplandra. The sequence continues at coordinate 236,868 of JADLZK010010127.1, read as the reverse complement.
GAGGAGAAACTCTAGTCCTACTGGGTTTCCCCACTTGTAATCTAGTAGAACTCTTATGTAATCCTACTGGAGACCCCTCGCTTTTGTAACCGGCTAGGTGACCCCCGGGACTATATAATGGAGGAGGGGCTCCTAGATCGGGCAAGGGATTCTGATTACAACAACTCGGACCTTTGGGTCTGAACTCCCAGCCGCCAGGCGCCATATATTCCACCACCACAAATGACGTAGGGTTGCCCATCACGCACGCAGAACCAGTATAAATCTGTCGTCTCTGTTTACCGCCCGAAGTTCCTACATTCTACCGCCCCCTCCAGAACAAACTCCACCTCGGATGAACCACACAGAAGGAGCGGTCTCTAAAACATCGACAAATGGGCGCGCGGTAGGGGCTCTCGCCGGATTCAGCACGAGGTCCGCAGACCACGACATCATGAGTTCACCAAATGGGAAGACCATCATCTTGGAACATGGGCTTGGGCGGTCGACGACGACGACAAGACTCGAAGCTACACCATCGGGAACCCAAGATCGGCAAGAACCGGAACTCAGCCGAGAAGCTCCAAAGAATCGACGCATCGGCGGCCTTCTAAGACGGAGAACGAGTTGAAGCTTGCTCGAAAACCCGCCCGAAGGGCCCCAAACCCGAAACCGCTCGGGGAAGGTGGACAAACCGGGGGCTCCCGGTACGGACTCAAGGCGGCTCGAGGTTAGCTCCTACTCGGAGCTCGGATAAGGGAAAATACTCCAGCTCGAAACTTTTTCGACCAAGTCTATCTCGATTCGGGGAAAGAAGGTGAAGGTCGGATATAACCACGGACACCAGTCAGTTACCTTTTTCAGTTTCCTACAAGATTACGCAAATCTCGGCGTTCGGCGTATTCGAGGAGCCAAGACAACTACGAAGAGAAAGACGGAAATTCCTTTGGGAGGGCGCACAAAAGAGGGTTCATCTTGACAAGAACCCCGGAGGAATGCATCATCCATCGCCAAGAACCCTTGACCCGCCAATCGTCGAGCAATAGCGGTGATCGGAAAGGACCGGCATCGCAAGTTCTACCCCGGACGGAGGGAATGGCGCGGCCCAAGGCTCGAATAGCCAAGGAAATCTTCATGGTGGCAACAGCTCGCGCCCGCTTAACCGTCCCGTGATGCCCCCGACATGAGGTCCAGACGAAGGCCTGTCAACATCTCGGCGACGAAAAGAACCCCATTTTGACGACGAAGGAGAACACCAACGTCAAGAAAGAATTTGAAGAGAACCAAGCTAAAGGGAGGACGCCGAATCGGGGCAAACATACGCTTACAAGCCATGAACAAATATCAAGAAGCGATCTACACGTCTGAGAAAGGCTAAAATCCGAAAGAGAAGGCGAGAAGACGATCAAAGAGCAACCCGGGAAAGGCTACAAGGGTTGATTGACCGCTGAAGACTGCAATAGACCTAAATGACGAAGAGAGGCTCATCAAGGAGGCCTTGCGAGAAGGTTACCCTCGTGAAAGAGATCCTAGAGCATCACGGTCAAAGGCCAACGGCTCTCATGCACCAAGAAGTCGATCCAACGTCTTCCGAGAGGTTGGGAAGGCCGAAAGGTTCAAATAACTCCCGAAGCCACCGGAGGGATGGTAGACGGTACCGAGACCACCAGGGGGAAAGTCCCGCTCCAAGACCAAGCCGACGAGAAGAAGTCGCGAGTCAACATATCGACCTCTTCGAACTCATCCAAGAGGAGGAAGAACCTCGGGAGGACTTGAGGAAAGAAAGGGCGGCGGGAGCTACGACAATTTCCTTTGCTTCGGAAAGATTGCAAGAGGTCAAACTACCCCCAAAGTTCAAACCTTCAAACCACTCAAAATACGATGGGAAAACAGAGCCAAGACAATGGCTCGAGTCTACTCGCAATCCATTGAGCTGGGCCGGAGGAGATGATGACGAAAAGCCGTTTTCTTTCCCATGGCCCTAGAGGCTCTACCGCTCCAATGGTTCGACAAAAATCGAAGGGGCTCAATCCGATCGAAGACTTGCGAAAGCATTAAAGCGAAAGAACTTTGCGGAATCATCACCCATCCTATTACTCAGGCGAAATAAAAGCCTCAAGCGAAGCGGGAGAATCCTTGAGAGTTACTACCGAAGATTTGGGGAGATGAGATCCCAAGTACACGATATCACGAAAGGGAAGTGATAGACGCCGCCGGTATTGAATTTTCTCAAGATGGTCGTTCTCGGATTTCTACAAAGACAACCCAAAGGACAAACGAAAGTTCAGAAAAACTATTGTTGAGAAGATGATCGGAGCCGAAGAAAGAACCGAGATCGCTTTCAGTAAAAGAAAGAACTCGAGAAGGCCCGAGAAAGAGCGAGAACAACTCTCAACAACAAAAGAAGCGAGGTGACAAATAACACCGCCGCAATGGCGGAAAAGTCAAAGAAACCATACAAACAAAGGTTCAACAACAATAACAACAGCGACGGAAGCGAAAGCAATATCAAGCTAGAGGACCTACCTTGCATCTATCACCACGCTCTCGACACACGCTCAACTGTTCCACATTCCGGGAAAAGTACAAGGGAGGAAACAACTCGCTCGAGAAGGGGAACAATCAAGAAAACAGAGAAGAAGCCGACGAAAGAGCCAAAGACGGGGATTTCGAGAAAGCAACGAGACCCTTGAACGTTATATTCTCCGAGTACCCGGATCAAAAGAGCAAGAGACAAGATAAGCTAACACTTCGATCAATCATGGCGGCGGAACCCGCCACACGGTACCTCAATTGGTCCCAATACCCGATTCAATTCACGGGGGGAAGATCAATGGGCGAGTGTGGGCAACGCCGGGCTGGCCCACCCTTTGGTACTGGAACCTACAATAGCCGGAGTAACCGTCACCAAGGTATTGATCGATGGAGGAGCGGGGCTGAACATCATATTCTCGAAACACCGGACAAGATGGGACTAGACCTCTCCGGGTTAATCGCTCCCCTCCGGCAGACTCCTTTCCTACGAATAGTTCTCACGGACGAGCAGCCATACCCGGTTGGACAAGTCACCTTGCCGGTCACATTTGGATCTCCATCCAATTCCGGACGTAGTACATCAAATTCGAGAGTGGCGGGTCTCGAGTCACCATATCACGCCATCATGGGAAGACACGCTATCGCAAAATTCATGGCTATTCCACATTACCGTATCTTCTACTAAAGATGCCGCACCATTTTAGGGGTTTTCTCCATCAAAGGGGACCTCAAAAAGGCTTTCGAAAGTGTGACGTACAAGCCGTGGAGATTGCAAAACAAGACGGGAGAGCTCTTGGAAAAAGGAACTCAACCAAATGGCGGAGACAAATCGGGGGAAGAACTTGAGATACCACCAAGAAGCAAGCAATCCGATCCCACCGAAGAAGCCAACGTTAAGCACATCGACCTCTGAGACGGAGATCCATCCAAGGCACGGCGAATCATCGGCGCCCATCTATCTCAAAAATAGGAACTCGCTCACCGGCTTCCTAAGGCAGTACGTAGAAATATTCGCTGGAAACCGGCGGACATGCCCGGTGTCCCCAAGGAGAACTGGCTAAGCACGAATCGACATCAATATGGGATCCAAACCCATCAAGCAAAGACTAGAAGGTTCTCACCGAGAAAAGAAGGAAGCCATCAAGAAGGAAATTGAGAAACTACTCGCGGCGGGGATTCATCAAAATTACATCCTCGACCAAATGGCTAGCCAACCCGGTTCGAGGTTCGGAAGAAGAACACCTCGGATTGAATGTGTGTGGACTACATAGACCTGAACAAACACGCCCAAAAGATCCTTCGGGCTACCAAGGATCGACCAAATAGTGGAATCCACAAGCGGGATCGGCTCTACTATCATTCTTGGATTGTTATTCGGGATACTACCAGTCGCGCTGAAGAAAGAAGATCATAGCAAAACCTCTTTTATCACCCCCTTAGGCGCCCTCTTGCTACAAAACAATGTCCTTCGGATTGAAGAACGCCGGAGCAACGTATCAAAGAGCGTCTGAGACTTGTTTAGGAGGCCCGGTTGGCAAAAAATGCCAAAGCATAAATGACAACGTAGTGGTGAAAACAAGAGAACCCGAAAAACTCGATTCAAGATCCGAAGAGACTTTCAAGAACCTCAACAAAGTGGAAATGGAAGCTCAATCCAACCAAAAATCGTCTTTGGAGTACCATGCGGGCGGCTATTGGGTTTCTTGGTCGGCAATGAGAGGCATTGAAGCCAGCACCAAAACAAATCAAAAGCAATCAGCGAGATGACACAACCCAAGCGTCAAGGGCGTCCGAGGAAGCTCCCGGGATGCATGGCGGCACTCAGCAGATTCATATCAAGCTTGGAGAGAAAGGGCTACCCTTTTTCAAACTCATCAAGACCGGAGGAGGAGAATTCAAATGGACGGATGATGCGGACGAGGAACGTTCGAAGAACTCAAACAACACCTTACAACAGCTCCGGTCCTAACACCCCCAAAGGATCAAGAAGAACTCTTATCTACATAGCGACAACAAATACGGTGGTCGATTCGGCAATCATCGTGGAGAGAAGAGGACAGCTCGGCCAAAGTTCGGGGAGCCGGTTTACTACGTGAGCGGGGTTCTATCCTAGTCCAAGGCTCGATACCCCCTCACGTACAAAAACTACTCTATTCCATAATGATCACATCAGAAGCTCGACACTAGCCGACAGACCACAAGATCACGGTGGTGGCCCGACTCACCACTAGGCGATATCCTGAGAAACGTAGAGGTCAACAGGCCGTATTATATCAAAATGGGCGTAGAAATGAGCATTAAATCTAGAGTTCACCCCAAGAAGAGCAATCAAATCCTAGGCACTTCCGGATTTCATCGCGGAATGGACCGAAGCTCAACAACCCATATTCGAGCGACTTCAAGAAAGCATTGGAACATGTACCCGATGGATCGTTGAAGCTAGAGGCGAGGCGGGGATTTTATTCATATCTCGGAAGGAAGACAACTCAAGTACGTCTTGCAAATCATGTGGCAAGCTACAAACAACGAGGCTGAATATGAAGCACTCATCCACGGCCTCAAGATAGCAAAAACTCTAGGAATCAGAGACTACAAGTATCCGGCGACTCATTTGTTGTCATCGATCAAGTCAACAAGGACCGGGACTGCACAAAGGACAATATGGGCCTCTATTAGTAGAAAGTACGCGGCGAGAAAAAAAAGAACTTCCAAGGCCTAGAAATCCTACACGCGTGCTCGGGGGATGCGAACGTGGCCGTGAGACGTGCTAGCCAAACTCGGATCTGACGAGCACAAGTCCCACCAGTATTCGGTCGAAGAGCTCTTGAAACCATCTATCAAAGGAACCCGGAGAAGAGAAAGATGGAGCAATCAGCCCTAAACGGCGTAATGATAATCTCACTAGGTCGCGGAACAACTCCCCCGGATCGAAGACATCATTAACTTCATCAAGAATAAGACGCTACCCGATGACAAAGTTGAAGCAACAAGGATCTTAAGAAGAAGCAAGAACTACGTCCTCTCATCGAGACAAGCTCTACAAGAGAGCATCATCATCGAGTACTACTCAAATGCATAAGCTCTCAAGAAGGAAAGGACATCCTACAAGAAATCCACTACGGATCTGCGAAACCACACAAAATGTCAAGAAACCTCGTGGGGAAAGCATTCGTAATCCGGGATACTGCCGCCAACAGACTCTCAAAGACGCTTGGAAGAACTTCGTCGAAGATGCAAAGGATGCGGATGTTCGCAAGACAAGCGCATGTGCCACTCACAACTTAATCAGCATACCACCATCATGGCCTTTTTAAGTGGCCGGGGACCGATCAAGTCGGACCACCATAAAAGAGCAAAGGGAGAATACGAATACATCTACGTCGCCATCGACAAATTCACCAAATGGATAGAATACAAGCCATTGGTCACCTTCGACTCCACCAAGGCGGTCGAGTTCATCAAGAGATCATGCAATTCGGGATGCCCAACAGGATCATCAACGACCTCGGATCACCGTTCACGCAGCTAGAATTCGGATTAGGCACAAGATTGTGGTATACGGATAGAGCCCCTACGCCTGCATTGGCACATCCTCGAGGCTAACGGACAAGTCGAAAGAGCAAACAGACTCATCCTTGCCGGACTAAAGCCAAGACTATATGAAGAACTCAAAGACTACGGAGCAAAGTGGATCGAAGAACTTCCAAAAGTCGTCTCGGGCACGAGAACTCAAATCGCCAGAGCAACAAAGCTACTTGCCCTTCTTCCTAACCTATGGATCGCTGTCCTACCGCAAACCTAATTTGGAGCTCTCCAAGGGTCGAGCAATTTGAAGAAGAAGGAGAAGGAGGAATGCACAAGAAGACTAGAAATCGGCGTGCGAAGAAGTCGGATCGAATGCGGGATCCTCTAGAACGCAAGATATGCGCAGGATTAAGAAGGCATTATGACAAGAGCACACGTCCAAGAAACCTCAACCCAGAGATCAAGTACTCAAGAGAAATCAAAAGACGGAAGGCAAGCACAAATTGCTCAGCCCATGGGAGGGACCATACATCGTCAAAAAGTACCGGGACCGGGAACCTACGAATCGATGACCATGCAAGGAGAAGAAATCGAAAACTCTTGGCACATAAGCCAACTCGAAGGTTCTATCCGTAATCGGAGGAACTCAAGGCAACGAGAGAAGAAGCGGAAACGCAAAAAAACAACTCTCGACACTTCAAAAGAAGACCAAGCTTGAGAAGAACTACGGACCAACCAACAAGGAAAGGTCACCAAATACGCGGCTACCAAAGCACTTCAACCAAAACAAGTCCCAAGAGTAAAGAGTAGCATGCCTCCCAAGGGAGATGAACAAACAGGCCGAATTGGGCGCTTCACGGAAAGAAGTCGACCAAAAAGAAGGCAACCTCGACCACCCGAAGCGGAGGTCAAATTCCAAGGGTGGAACCACGCGACGTCCTAGTTTCCTCGGGAATAGCGTCCCACACCTTTTAAATCCTAGCGGAAGATCTTGAACTTCGACTCTTGAGAAAAGAGGGGGCGTTGGGATCGCCCGTCTAGGTTGCGGAGGCCATCGAGGGGTCTAGAAAGTGCCACTATGTCCAATGACGGGGCGGGACGGCCTTCAATCGAGCATGAACGGTGTAGTGTTGTGAAATAGAAACCCATCGTCTCACACAAGTCTCTCGAAGCGAAAGCGCCCAAACCGTGCAAGGTGGATTGCGGTGTTATGAAATAGGAACCCAACCATCTTGACCTTCAGTCCATGATGCACTTAAATGGGCCCCGGACCGAGAACCTTACAAGGGACGTCATGTGAATAGTCCACCGACGGCATGGGAGAGCCCTAGCCCGAAGCGGCAACCCGAGTTAGAATAACTCTTTTACGAGCACGTCTCCACCAAATTACACTAGCATGTCTAAGAAAAGACAACGCTAGAGGGCCTAAAAGGAGAAACCAAAACGGCCCGGAGAAACCCTCCAACAATCGTGACAAGTCTCGAAGAAGAAGACGCACAAGTCACATGCCGGAGGAAAACAACCCCGGCAAAATGGGGACGCCCCAACCACCATCGATAAGTCCACAAAAGGGACGAGCTGAATCTTCGGAAGAAACAACTCGAGGATCGGAGCAAGACTCCACTATCATCAGCTAGTCTACGAAAAAGGCGAAATGAAAACTCGGAAGAACAACTGAGAAGACCCGGGAGCAAGACTCCACCATCACCGGCCCAGTCTGAAAAGACAAAATGGATCTTGAGAAAGAAACAACCCCTCAAGACCGGGAGCAAGACTCCATCACCCTTCAACTAATCTACGTAAAAGACAAGGCGATACTCGGAAAGAACAACTCGAATTCAAGAGCAAGCCTCAATCATCATGACAAGTCCCCAAGAAGGAAGACGTAGAAGTCATTTGTCGAGGGATATGGACAACGACAAAAGCGGAGCGGAACCTCTACAACTATCCTCTCAACCAAGTCTGAGAAGGCGGGTGATACTCCAAGAAAAAAACAACCCCGGAATTCGAGGAGGAGAACTTGAACTATCTACGTAAGTCAGTCTACGAAGAAAAAGGTGTTTCGATTCCTTGAAAAAGAACTCGCTAATGAAGCAAGACTCAATCTACTACGCAAGACCTATGAACAGAGCTAGCCGACGCGCCATGGAAGAAATATCCCAAAGGCGCTGGGGACAAGATCCTATGCTACCTCAAATGGTCTACAAGAAGACAAGGGGCAAGTCGGAAAAAAACCCCCGACGACTCGAGGCAAAGACTTCAACCTATCTACAGCCAAGTCTATAGAAAGGCGAAATGAATCATCGAGACGAAACAACACGATGTCATAGAGCATGACTCAAACAACTCAAGACGAGTCTACAAGGGAGACAAGAGCCGAAGCCCTGGGAAGAACTCTAAAGGCACAAACACAACAAGTCATCCGAGGAAAACAACCCTGATGACCACTTCAGGAGCAATTTAAAACAAATCGCAAATGTGTCTGCACGAAGGCGGTCGAATCATACAAGAAGTAACAATTACAAGATGGATAAGGAATGGACATCTTTATTAAAGCATCTTGAAGACTACAAGTTACATGGGAAACAACGACACTCCCTACAAGATACAAAGAAGACTCGGATGCACAGAGAGCCCAACAAGAACTCCCGCGCCGTACAAGATACAAAGAATACACGGGGCCCTATAATCCTAAAGAGTACAACACCAAGCGAGCGGGAGAAACCGCATCCAACGGCAAGAAAGAAGACGGAGCGCTCGGACGTGATCTGAACCCCAAGAGTCTGAAGTCTCAACAACTCGGGGCTACTTCGAAGTCAAGACCACTTGCGCCCAAGTCCATAAACACCAAGCTCGAAGAACCCCGACGACGGCAAACAATGGACCCCGAGAATCAAAGATAGCGACCTGGCGAAGAAAAACCCTCTAAGAAGGCTCGAGTTCACCATGTCGCGAGCGGGATGAAAAAGAACCCAAAAAGGCGCTCAACTCCACAAAAGAGTAGAAGGAAGCCCCCCCAAAGAGCACTATCTTCAGCAATCCCCAAAAGGCACAACCTTCCCGAAGACGAGCGGCGACCAATACCGGTTGGGAAGCGGCATATGTCTACCCAAGCGAGAAAGCGGACCAAGAGGCTCGGGGAGGGTAGCGGTTGACGGTCACCAATCGACATATTTTCCGTCAACTTACTACCATAAAGGAGTAAAAACTATACATTTTTATACTCATATGCATTTATCACTAATAAAATTCCACTTGTAGTGTCTAGTATTTTATTTTGCAGATTTATAATAAAAAGCAAGTGGAAAATCGACCAAAGTACGCCATCAGGAAAGCGCATTATTGCAAAACACAAGCCCGGGAGGAAATCGACCCAAACCATCAAAATTGGGCGGGGCCAAGCCCGGCCCACAACTTTTTCAAGACGAAGGGCGACACCCCACCGAGACCCGGGCGGGCGAGCCCGGGGGTGCGGCCGCACCTCCTGGCGGTTTCGGCCCAACCTCGGGGAGGCGGTTCATGAACTTGCCAAATGGGTGTTACCGCCGTGGGATGGTCGGTTTGCTCTGATTAGGAAGGTTTACAGTGTCGATTTTGGTGTAATTTAGCACTTAGGCCCCTCCTCCAAGTGTATAAGTAGACCCCCTCTCCTCCTCTCTCTCAACACACACCCACTTGAGTCCAAAGAAATCAGCAATCTTTTCTCTCTACCACCTCTACCTCTCTCTTTCTTCTGCTTCTTCTTTCTTCTCCTTCTTAGTTCTTGGTTAGCACTTGGGTAGAAGAGCTACAAGGAGGGGCTTGTCTCCTAGAAGAAAGTGCCTTGGTAATATATCTTCTCAATGGAGCATTCTTCTATTTGCATGTCTTATATCTATGTTCTTGGCCTAACTTATGAACTAGAGTATAGTCTTGTTCATGTTCTTGTGTTGGTATATAAACTAGTATATAGTTTATATATCATAATCTTGACATGTTCATCTCGGTTCATCATCGATCATCTTATGCCCAACTTGATTAGAGGTGGATATCGGTTCGTTGTTCCTTCGGGTTTGCTCTTGTTCTAGTCCGTCCATTCGACGAGTGGGGATCTGAGGGGACAAGAGTAGTGCTCGATATGCGTGCATGGTGCCCTGGTATTACGACACCGCGGATATGAGTGCATGCCACGGTTGAGGGGGTAGGCGGCTTGGTCGTGACAAGCCTTGGCCGTCCCCTTGAAATCCCCCACGTTCGTATGTCTTTGTAGGAGTTCGTAAATGCTTCCCATCGGGCCGTATGGTGGTATCAGGGGAGTCTCCCCGTTATCCTAGACCTAACCATGCCTAAATCGGTTTGCATATGATCCTAGCTATTCATTTGTATGGCCATGACTAGATACATTAGAATTACTCCATTAGGTTATTCATTTATTCTTTATCTATTTTCTTTATCCTTTTGTTGGTGGATTAGTAAGTGTGTCACACTATCCATAAACCGTTATTGCTTACCCCTGTTATGAAAAATTTGGTCTAAGCAAACACATGTTCCTCTATTAGAGATGCCATGCTAACTTATTAATCACATACCTTCCTTTGGAAAAATATAAATAACGATACCACCACGAATACTTCCGGGTGAAATACTACAATGATAGATCCGTGCGCACAGCGGATGAAATATCTAAGATGGCAAGATCTATCCCATTGACAATCTTGTTCGGATCACCAACATGGTGGTTTTACTCGAATGTCGGCGGCACATTTAAGAAAGCGTTATTGGGGATGGGTTTTAAACTTTGTTTCCTTTGATTGCGCTAAGAAATGTCAACGGTAACAAAAGAACCCTACCCACCCACCAAGAAAAAAAGGGAAGGAGGAGAGTAGATCATCTTAGATCACAAGACATCCCGCACTCCTCCTCAAACTTTCCCCGTGTGGAGGCTAGCTGCGAGGAATAGCCTGGCAAGCTATTCCCGATCACAAGACATCCCTCACTCCACGAAGAACCTCAGAGAGGCTCAAAAGAAGCCCGGAGGCTGATCTAACTCACTCAAGAGAAGAACCATGGATCGGGGAAGCTCACGGTTGTGCTTTTTTTTTTTGTACAAGAAGAGAGATAGTCAAGAGGAAGAAGAAGCGAGAGAAGAAGAAAGACACTTCGGTTTTCAAGAGAGCAAGAAGGGCCATATTTATAGGCAAAACCAGGCATGCCTATGGACCGGGTCCACGAAAGACGCAGGCAACCCGGCAAAAAGGAGCGGTCACCTCAAATAACGCGGTATGGAATTTATAGCAATGACTGCGCATGCAATCGACGCGTTTCATCAACAACGGAGCGATAAAGCGCCTTAGCTGACTCTCCCATGGACCGCCGCGGAAAAAGAGAAACGGTCAAAATCCGGGAAGAAGGAAGAACCTCTAAGAGCTCTATCTACAAAAAGAACTCTTAGATGCTCGGGGGCTCTGAGGATACACAGGGCCACGATTTTTCAAAAGGAGCTCAGAATTTGAGGGGAACTTCGAGAGACGGAGGAGAGAGAACTCAAAGTCCTTCCGGCTCTTTGTGCCGAAAAGCAAGAAGCTCGGGGCTACACCCCTACGGGTGCACTTTTTTACAAAAATGCACACCGCCGCGAAGAGCGACAAAAAACCGCGTCAAGGCCACATCCAAGAAGAAGCGAGCGGCTCTCATGACTCAAACTGTGAGATGCTCGAGGGGCTAGCGGAACAAGGCTCTCCTTTCAAGAAAGAAAAGCTCAGACGGCGAGAAGAACTCGAAGACGGAGGAGAAGAACTCAAAAGACCTTCCAGCTCTTTGTGCCAAAAAGCAAGAAGCTTCGGGGGCTACACCCTACGGTGCACTTTTTCAAAATTGCACTCCGTAAGATGATGACGAAGACCATATCAAGGCCTCCTCCGAGAAGAGCAAGACAACTCTCGTAACTTCGACCTTGAGATGCTTTCGAGGGGGCTTGTGGATACAGGATCACCAAGAACTCTACTGAGTTGTTCACGGGGGGTTCTATCCTAGCCTGCGGCCACAAACAACTCCCGAGAAGGCAACGGAAGCATAGCTACGGTGACTTACGTTGTGATTAGGATAGAACACTAGTCGGATTACCTTGTTTAGAGTTCGGGTGTTAGGTTCCTCTACGGACAACCCTCTCTCGTGATCCGACTAGGATCGTAGCGGTTCCTTGGCTCCTTAGACTATAAAAGGCGGTCAAGGAACATCTCGTAGAAGAGAGCACGAGCAGCTTAGAACACAAGTTTGGCCACGACCAGCTGCGCTGTAAGCTTCATAGCCGATTCGGGCTAACCCCATCAATCAAAAAACAGGCTCACGCCCGGCGGGGCGTAAAGGTCTTTACTCGATCCTTGATCGAGGGCCCGGCTCAAAGATAAAACCCCACTCTCAATGTCAGGCTGCGCAACAAACGCCCGGGCTCGAGGTTCATCGAGGCCCAACAAACTGTCCGGTTCACCCGTGGCGAGCTCTCCGGTCGTAAAACATCGGCGGCTGGCGTGCCAGGTAGGGGAGGAAATTTTCTCGGCACTTGCGTTCGGGAACTTCGGTGGACCTCAAGATCAAGATTCGCTACAGCGCTTGTCGGCGGTCGTCGACAACATAGCGCCATCATCAGCGTAAACTTTCGTGCAAGATCAACGCACCAGAGATCAAGCGGCGAACAACATACATCTCGTCCCCAAGCTACCAGGCATCTCGGCTGGATCGGTCAACACAATAGGAGATCTCCAGCACCGGCGGCCGCGAGACGCAGAAACAGTCCAGACAAACAGAAGACGAGCAGGCCACGCGAAGCAAGCAAGCTAATCAGCATTTGGATTTTGCATATATGCGTATACAGTACGCATGCAATCCCTTGTGACCTGCCTCCAACTCGAGCAAGAGCAGTTCGCTGTGCGTGGTTGTCGCAACTCGCCGGCTTGACGACTTCCTGAAGGACTGGCCACCGGACGGCTCAAACTCACCTCGGATCCGAAGTGCGAGTCCGACTCTTGATCAAGACCGGCCAGATTCCAACTCTGACTCCAATTCCGAATTGAGGAAGCAAGCAAGGCGAACGTATACACATATACGTATACATCCACATCACCATGACGTATTGGTGACACAAGGGAAGCAAGCAAGGCCAGACTACACACATATACGTGTACATGCATAAACACGTATCCAACGTCTCCTCTGGTTGTCTCGCCTCAAGTACTAAGTACGTCTCAACTCGAGCACCGTTTCCTGGACACGCCCGGATCAGAGGGCAGCCCAGACTATAAGTCGGATTCGGTTGATCTGCGAGAAGCAACGGAAGACGCAAAGGCTGTACCCGGCGGTAGGCATACGAGACCGATTCGCCAACAACTTCCAAATAGAAGAGGATTACGTGTGCAACTCTACGACACACACACGCGTTCAGAACAGCTCCACATACCAGACGGCGCCGACTCCGATACAGGCTCGACTTCACAAGAAGAAGCTATCGACCAACAATATATACACCAAGACTGCAGCTGAAAAGGGACGAGCTCACGTACTTGTGTAAGACCTCAGACCAACCAGATTAAAGCTCAAGTACAGGGAAGACGCCTATCCAAGAAGGGCCTCAGCAGATAGCAGCTGAAAAAGATAATCAAGGCCAAGACAGTGCATACAAGCACGTACAAGACTGCGTCGAAGACTCGACGACGACTACTCCAAGATGAGCAACTACCTCCGAGCGGCTCAAAGAAGAGAAGAAGGCTCGCACAGACAAAACGTCTACAGAAACCAAAAATCAGCTTTCGGACAGCTCGCCAGCACAGAGAGCAATAATATGAGGAGCCAATCAAGGCAACGTCGCAAGGCTGATGAAAGAGCTCAACGACAACTACGAAGGAGCATTATTTCGTGGCCAAGTTTCAGAGAAGAAACGGCTGAATCAAGTACCAGACTAGAAAGTACTTTCAGAAGAGGAAATGAAAGAACTCTCGACGTATTTGAAAACAAGCGGGAGGAGGATACGACAAATTTTCTTGCTTTACTTGAACGGCTACAGAAGGTCAAGCTACCCGCCAAGTTCAAGCCATCAAATCACTCAAAAATACGATGGAAAAGCAGAGCCCAAACAATGGCTCGAGTCTACTCACAATCCATTGAGCTAGCGGAAGGGGCGATGGCCTTAAAGCTGTTTTCTTTCCCATGGCGTTGGAGGCCATGCGCTCAATGGTTCGACAAGCTCGAGAAGAAGGGTCGATAATATCTTGGGAAGACTTGCGAAGGCTTTTTTTAGACAACCGCTGGAATCATAACTCGCTCAATCACTCGAGGCGAGAACTCAAAGGACTCAAGCGAAGCCTGGAGCTCTAAGGGATTTCTATCGAGTGAAATGAGAGCTCAAGTTCATGATATCACGGAGGCGAAGTGATCGAAGCCTTCTCGAGATGGAATCTATGCAAAATGGCAGTTTCGAGGACTTCCTCGAGAAAACCGAAGACAAGCGAGCAGTTCAAGCGGACTGTTGTGAAGATGATCGGCTGGAAGAAAGAACCCAAGAAGGTTTCCAGAAGAAAGAAGTCAAGGCAACTCAGAGAATCAAAGAAACAATTCTCAGAAAAAAGAAGAGGGCCTGGACAAGCGCAATGGCGGTGAGACAAGCCAAGAGAAGAAAGCATGATGTGTCCATTTCACCCACAGGCAAACATACCCAGGACAATGCTTCACGCTCCAAAAAGACATGTATAGGCTACATGATCAAGACATTGAAGAAGTCTTATTCAAGAGGTCATCACTTCATCAGCTTGGGACCTTATGCAGGACATGAATCAATAAAAGTCTTGGGGACTTAGGTATGAAAAGGGCCGGACTCCCCAAAACGCGAAACCCCTATGAGCTAAACTGGGTTCAACAAAAAATAACCCGATCTCTTACTACATGGGAATGGAATACATGGGCGGCGTGTACTCCATGACCCAAGCGGGCGTTTCGTAATAGAAACCCATGAAAGCAGGGCGTTTAAATAATAGAAACCTGCAACCGATGCATTTCATAATAGAACACTGGATCAAAAAAGGTTGGGCGTTTAAGTAATAGAAACCCCACAGCGGATTTATTAATAGAAACCCGCCGCCGGGGCATTTCATAATAGAAACCCGCAAAGCGAGGGCGTTTAAGTAATAGAAACCTGCAACCAGTGTAACACCCTAGGTGTTAAGCATCTTGAAAGCATGAGCATTTGCATATCATGATCATCATTTCATGCATAAGCAAGTTGATAATAGCATTTACTTTGATTTGACTTCATTTCATGCTTGTTTGATCTAGCTACTATAGGATCTTTGCTATAATGATGTTTTGGACCTAGATTATGCCTAGATATATTTTTTGACATAATTTAGGACCATGTTTGAGCTTTAATGTTTCAATTTAGAAAATTTTTATAAAAATAGCCCTAGAGTGTCAAAACCTCCTTGACCCATTTTGAAACTCATTTCAAAAGTGCTTGATAGAAGTGTTTCTAGCAAAAAGTTTCCATAGATGAAATGAAGTACTTTTGATGTAGAACAAATGACCTTTTATAAGTTTCTTGTGAAAAGGTTTGGAAAGGGTTCAAATAGTGCCCAACAGTTTGGGTCAAATTTGAGTCAAATTCAAACTCTGTTTTGACTAGTTTAGTTTGACCTTACTGTTTTAATTTTTAGTTCCAAATCTAGGCCGAACTAGAAAAAGTTCATATTGAGTGTTTTTGTAGCTTATGAAATTCTCTACAAAGTTGATGTTTTGACTTTTTCCAAATTCCACACGAATCTCGAGGCACAGGCCAAAAACCAGGACTGCTTCAGAAAGCGAGTCGGGGGTATCGGCCAGCCGCGGCCGAGCGGCGCCGATGGCGCGTGGCGCCACGCCCGCCGCCCGTCGCGACCGGACCGCAACCCCATAGCAAAAGCAGCGGCGCCAGCGCGCGCCGCGAAAACCCTAGCTACACTCCCACCCACGCCGCCCGGCCGCTCAGCGCCAAAGCAGCGCCGCCGTCTGCCCCGGCGCCGCCGCGCGTTCGTCGCGTCGTCGAGCCAAACCGCACAAATCACAGCCCTAACCTCATCCCATCGTGTGCTATGCGAGCCGTCGGCGAATCGGTAAAAACCCGCGGTGGCGCCTTGTTTGTCCGCCCGGCGCCCGCGGCCCGGAGCCGCCATGACGCCGTTGGGGGCAAGCGCGCGTAAGCTACGTAGAGGTCGGCTTTGGCCGCGTTTCTTCGTGTTTTAGGTGCCTCGTGATGCTTGAGGTCTAGTGCTAGGTGGTTGGGTAGATCCGACAGCCATTTGGCCGGGGGCGGCGCCGTCACCCACTAGCTGCCCGTGAGCACCCGCCGCCCGTCGGCGTTTGGTTTGTCGCCGTCGTTGCTCCGTTGGGCTCCAATCTTGCTTGCATGTCTTAGTTAGATGCCTGGAGTCGAGGGCGACCTTTGGTTACGCCGTCGATCGCCGGAGAAGGGGCAGTCGCCGCCGTCAGCGCCGCCCTTGAGCAGCCCGTCGCCCGTCATCGCCCGTTCCGGTCGGTTTAAATTGAACCATATGGGCACCTATGAGTCCGTCGTCCGAGTAGAATCCCAATAGTATATGGCCCGGTTGCGATTTGGTCATCGCCGGCGGCGATCCGCCCGCACCGCCGCCGTGCCCTGTTACGTAATAGACACGGGCCCCCGATTTTCTTTTTCCTTTTTCTTTTTACCCGTTTTTTGAATTGAATGAAATGTAGAAAATTCATAACTTGGTCATTTTGAGTCCATTTTGAGTGAAACAAATTTTGCCATGTTTGTTTGATGGATAAGGCTACAGTATAAAAAATATGAAATCCTATTTTCTGAGAACTTTTATATAGAGTTTTATTTAGGGCTAGAAATGCATGGAAATTGAGAGAAAATCATATCTTTAATTGGTACAAGATAAAAATATACTTTCTGTATGAAAAGTGCTTGTTTTTGTGAGTAGAGTCTAGGAAAAATATCATGCATGGTATGTTCTGTAGAAGAAATGTGATTTTCTATTTATGTGCTTTCTATCGTGTGATCTTTAGAATTCATAGAAAAAAATAAATATTAGGGTTTTGAGTGGCAAACTTGATATGCTTGTGTTTGAGAGGTTTTTGAAGCCCTTCATACTCATAAATCTGTTGTCCACGACACTTTTCATAGTACAAAGTATTTTCATGCATGGGTTTAAGTGTAAAGCTTGTCATTTGTGTAGGGCTGTAGGAGCATGATCTTGCCATGAGATTTTTATGGTGGTTGTTATATTCCAGTACTATGCTTTGGTAATTTTTTTTTGTAGAATTTTCTGAAATAGTTGTATATTTATCATAATTATGAGGCATGGAAAATAGGCTAGAAATATATGCTTATGTGAAGATGATGTGTATTAGTACTTTTATTATGTGTTCCTAGCATGTTTATGATCTGTTAGTAAGCTTGGTTTGATCAGCTTAGCAGTTTTGACATTTTCTTGTTCTAGCATTTTATTTTATTTATGGGGGTGCAAGTGTGTGTTTACTAAGGCATATTATTTTATGTGCTTTGGGTTATCTTTTGACATGTCCAGTAGGTTTATTTGGTAGATAATTACTTGATTTACTTGCTGGTTGAGTTTGAGATAATTTGCATAAGTAGTTGGTGAGTTATGGAGGTTGTATGTGGTGTCTGGGTTGAAAACAGAGCCTCTGTTTTTCCCAATTTCGAGGCTGATAGGTTCCGATTCAGCTCTGGACGATGTGTGGAATGTTTTGTAGGAAATTTTGTTAGCTTTCCATAGAGTCCTAGGTCACTGAATTTGGAGTTGTAGAACTCCTTGTGTGACTGTTTTTCGTGACAGCATGTCAAGCTGCCATTTCTGTCATTAGGGAGTTAGGGTGTTGCTTGATGTAGGTTTGTTAGGGTTTCTTGTGTAGATCAAGTTATGTTTCTACGGAAGAGATATGCACTTACTAATAGCTTGCATCATAAAGCATCCATTCATCGCATGTTTCACTTTTCGCTAGTTGTTATTTATGTAATCATAATCATGTCTTTTTCTCCATCATATGCATCATCTCAGGATCGGGGAAGTTACGGAGGAGGGCGTCGAGGCCGGGAGGCAGCTGTTCCATCTAGGAGTGCGGTCGGGAGGAGTCACCGGAGAAGGAAGGGGTCCCATAGACGAGCTGGCCCGTGTCGAGCACGTTCAGCGACACGTTCTGTGAGGCAAGCCGGGGCATTCTACCCTTTCCTATTTCTTCCAATTAATTTGACTTGAGTCTTTTATATGTTTCTGCATTAAGTTTAGGAAATGGTTGGAGCTGTTGATGCATTATGATTCTTATTGAAAGTTGCCCTATCCTATATAGAGGTCTAGGTTAATGCTCAGTACCATGTTTGCAGTGAAGACCGGTGATTTCGGTCACTTGAGGTTATGTGTGAACAATCACATGGGTGATTGTTAAGCTATATATTTGATAAGATTAAAACATGCAAGATTGGGTGGATATTGTGGTCCTTCCACCTAATCAATTAAGGACTCATACTTTGTCGGGCTGTGGTAGGAAGTTGAGCGTGCACATGGCATTTAGTAGGCTCAGGGGGGTCGTGAACCCACGAAGCTCGCAAGAATGTTAGGGGTAGGCCATGCTCGCTTCATCGCTCGTCCTTTTTGGCGATGGTGGATGGGGATTTTTATTGGGTGTAAGAGAGATCGCCTGATGGCGTCGTCCCTCGTTATGCGCTCACTTGGCACCTGAAGGAGGGGGGGTAGCCCGGCAAGACCCGAGACTTTTCCCGTCCTGTAACGTCTTGAGATGTCAGTCTGCCTTTGCAAAGTAGACTTGGTGTGTGTCGGGGTGTATTCGCCCGCAGCTGGTTTGCAATGCGGTCATGAATCGCCATCTCTCACGGATAGTGTGAGACACGGGATGCTTCACGGCAATGTAGTCTAATTACTACAATATATGTTATTATCGTGTTGCGGTGATATAATATTGATCAAGTTACTTATCTTTTATTGTTATTTATTCTCTTGAAGCGTGATTAATCTTGACTATACAAGATCTATGTTATGTAATTAATTAAATACCCTGTTAACTTGAAAAAAATACAGGTAATATGAGTAGGCTCACTACTTAACTTTATTTGTAGAAATAATGTGAGTTAGCTAAAACCCGGATAAAAGCTTATGATCATGGAGTCTTTTATTTTATTTTGGAATGGCGGGTAAGTCTAGGCGGGTATTTTTGTACTCGAGGTTTTATTCCGTTGTTTGCGGTGAGCATATTGTTTACCATGGTTATTGTAAGACTTATCATTTTTCATTGATGAGGTAAAAGCGAGGGCAAGGCAAAATCTATATCCACGTCTCATCGCGCTTCTCGGGATGACTACCTATGGCACTATTTTATATTTGTTTTTTAGCTAAAAGACTATTTGGTTTCGAAACTCTTTTGCTTCGTTACAATGAACTTGAGTTTGTAATAAAATTACTTAGCACTCGTCATTTAATATATATCGAATTTGGGTTTGAAATACTGCCGGTTTTACTACCGAGCTCAAGATCACATTTGTGTTGTTGTTGATGAGTTTGAAATCACTCGGAGATTTAGGAATACCGGGTTTATATGGACTCAAGTGTAATTTGCGATTGCGTTGATTGATTCGCGAATTATACTTGATTTCTTATAAATTGAGTAGAGCTGTCACAAACAGGTGTGTTTCGTAATAAGAACCTTTGGATCCTAAAAAATGGGGCGTTTGTGTAATAGAAACCTAAGCGGGGTGTTCCGTAATAAAAACCATAAGCGAGCGTTTAAGTAATAGGAAACACCGCAACCCGTGTGTTTAAGTAATAGAACAACGGATCCTAAAAAGTGGCCGTTCATAATAGAAACCAAAGCCGGGGCATTTAAGTAATAAAGAAACCATGGAGGCGTTTAGTAATAGAAACACGCAACAGTCGTTTAAGTAATAGAACCTTTGGATCTAAAAAGGGCATTTAAGTAATAGAAACCCCACAGGCGGGCGTTTCGTAATAGAAACCATAGCCGGGTAGTTTAAGTAATAGAAACACACTGCAACCCGATGCGTTTCGTATTAGAACCTTTGATCTACAAAAGGAACCCTACAGAGGAAATAACTGGCATCTATCTATACTAGCAAGTCTAAGGAAAGACAACGCTAGAGGCCTAAAGGAGAAACCTCCACGGCCCGGGAGCAAGCCTCCAGCTATCGCGACAATTCTTGAAGACGAAAAGGGAAAACAAGCCACGACCGTAAGCACGCCTCCAAACTACGACAACAGGTCTAAAACAAGGCGACAAAGACCCGAGTAAAACAGCTGGCACCCGGCCTCCAAACTACTTCACAAGTCTAAGAGACAAGTACGACAAAGGAACCCGATAAAACAACTGCGGCACCCGGAGGCACGCCTCAAACTACTTCCAACAAGAGTTTAAGAAGGCAGTATGAGGCCAAGAGCAAGACTCAACCTAAGAGCTTCAACTCATTTCAAGAAGTCCTCAAGAAGACTAGCTGACACGTTAGGAAAACAACCCCTCGATGATCCGGAGCAAGACTCTAACCTACTTCAGCAAGTCTACAAGAAAACTAGTTGACACGACAGAGAAAACAACCCCGACAATCTAGAGCAAGACTCCAACCTACTCGGCGCAGTCTACGAGAGAAGACAAAGCCGGGTGCCTAAGAAGAACTCCAAAGGCAATATCAGCGACTTCGGTTCCACTCGGCAACATTGAGAGGAAGATACTGTCAAGTCACCGGGGAAACAACCCCCGACCAAGGGCAAAAGACTCCACTTCAAAGACTTCGTATATCAAGAAAAGTGCTCCTCGTCGGGACGTCGAAAAAGAAAACAACTCGACAACCAGGAGCAAGACTCCACACCTACACCGGCAAGTCTTCACAAAAAGTAGAAGTGAGGCCCGGGGAAAGAACCCCCCGCCAACTAGGAGGCGAGATTCCAACTCTTCTGCGACTGGTTGAGGAAAGGAACAACCAGGACATCGAAGAACTTCGACTACAAGGAACAAGCCTCTTCAACATGCACTCGGTAGTTTTCAAGAAGAGCTCGCCCGTCTGAGGAAGGAAAAACAACCGACGACAACAAGGAGCAAAAGCCTCCGCTACTGAAGCAGCATCAAGAAAAGAACTCGAACTGGAAGAGTATCTAATGCAAGGTTCTAAAGAAAAGCTCAAGCCCATAGAGATCGGGAGAAGAAGAACTCTAAATTAACCGAGATCGAGAAAAAGAACCCTACCGATCGGAGAAAAGAACTCAACTACCCTCGGCCTCGACCTTACAGAGAAAAGAACCCTACCGGCCAGGATTAGAAGAAAAAGAAACTCAAATGACAAGAGATGGGAGAAAAAGAACTCAACCCGAAAGCCGTAGGTTCGACCCCTAAAAAATATCCTACCAAGTAGGGATCGGAAGAAAAGAACCCTACCGGTACACATCAGAAGTTTGGGTGCTATCAAGATGCTCCATATTGTTCGTCAGGTGTTGATTTTGGGCGCTCGCCGGGCCTTGATGATGACTTATTTCTTGAACTCAAGCATAAGACTTCTACGGGCGTCTTCTAGCGTGCCTCTGGGGCTACATGATACGGGAGGAGAATTTTTTTCAAAGAACTCCGAAACGAAGAACTTCGGAGACGGAGGAGAAGAACTCAAAGACCTTCCAAAATTTTGTGCCAAAAAGCAAGAAGCTCGGGGCTTACACCTCCTACGGCAGTGCACTCGCATAAAGATCTCAAAGACCGCGTCAAGGCTTCATCAGAAGGGCAAAGGCAGCTCTCATGACTCAAACTTGAGATGCCTGAGGGGAGAGCGTAGGCCAGATTCTTTTTTGAAAAACTCCCTCGAACGGAAGAACCCTCAAGACGGAGCTCCGAACGCGAAGAAGAACTCAAAGACGGAGGAGAAGAACTCAAAAGACCTTCGGCTCTTTGTGCAAAAAGCAAGAAGTTTCTCGAGGGTTACACCCTACGGGTGCACTTTTCAAAAAGTGCACACCGTATGATGATCTCAAGACCATATCAAGGCTTCATCAGGAAAGAGCAAGACAACTCTCATGACTCAACCTTGAGATGCCGGGGGCTTGTGGATCACGGGATCTGCCGAGAAGTACTCACGTACTACCAAAAGAACCCCACAAAGGGAGAAACTCTAGTCCTACTAGGTTTCCCCACTTGTAATCTAGTAGAACTCTCATGTAATCCTACTAGGAACCCTCACTTTGTAAGCAGACTAGGACTCTAACCCCGGGACTATATAATGGAGGCGGGGCTCCCTAGATCGCGAGACTTGATCCACAGCAGCTCGGACCAGATTACACACCGAACTCGAGCGCCAGGGCGCCATATATTCCACCACTACCGGGCGTAGGGGTGCCATCACAGCACGCCGAACCGGTATAAATCCCGGTGTCTCTGCGTTTTACCATCGAAGTTCCAACGTTCGCCCGACCACCCCTCGAGAACAAAAACTCCACCTCGGATGAACCCATAGCGGAGCTGCCGGGTCTTAAAACATCGACAAGCACGGCTTGCACTCTTTCATCCCCTGCAGCGGTCCGAATCTCTAGCACGCATCTGCCGCTGCGAGAGGAGGAGACCATCGCTGTTAGCGCTGAACCCGCATACCAAGGAAGTGATGCAGCTCACCAAAAGTCTTTACGTGGCGAACTCCCCGCTAAAGAGCGGCGATGATCCGTCGAAGGAGGCCGGTGAGGAAGCTGTGAGAACGATGTCATCCACATAGAGCAACAAGTAAGCTATGTCCGAGCCTCGAAGGGCACATCACATGACAAAAAGCATTAAGGGGCACACCACATTACAACGAGGCCCAAGCGGGCACAGCGATGACAGACATGCCCTAAAAGGCACACCTCCGCGACTGGAAACCTCGGTGCAAACCACGAAACACTGCGGCGGCCCCGGATCAAGGTCCTCTTATCACTCTAGTGTTTGCCGGGTTCCCGGTCAAAGGGTTCCACCACTAGAGTCCCGACCCGAAGGTACAGCTACCGATCCCGCAAAACAAGTAGATAAATCGTGGATAAACAAAAGACAATAAAGATTATCGAACCGTGGAAGCTTACTTAGCCAAGATCCCATAAAAAGAGCCAAGTCTGAATCCACCGAGGTACAAGGTTGGGGAGACATCGACAAGTCCGGCGCTTCCCGCTCTCGACCCTTCACATCTCTCCTCCGCCCGATCTCTCTACTACTAATGAGGGCCTAAGCCCATTGGAGTGAAGGGGTAGAGTAGAGGGGAGAGCTCTCTTAGAGGAGAGGGAGAGACTCTTCCTTGGAATTGGTGTGTGTTGAATGAGGGGAGAGAGCCTCCTTTTATAGGTAGAGAGGAGGGGGCTCTTTGGAAGATGGCCATCCCCACATGGAAGGAGCCAAAACCGACACAGGAACACCTTCCAAAACTACCAAACCGACCAACCAACGTCGGCAACGCCGCTTATGGAAGGTAACGAACCGCCTCCCCGGCCGGGCCCGAGCCGCCTCGGCGGGGTGCGGCCGCACCAGTGGTGGTGCGCACCCTCTTTGGGCCCCGCTTGGCCGGGCTTTCTAGCGGCCCGGCGTCTTTGGGCCTGAAAAAGTTGTATGGCGGTGTTTGCTCGGCCCGATTCTGCGTGTTTGGTCCATTTCTCCCTTGGGCTTGATGTTCTTCAGAATGCGCTTTCCGGGGAGGCACCTTTTGGTACATTTTTTCACTTGTTTCTTATATAAATCAAGCACAATAATAATTTGGACACTACAAGTGGAAATATGTGAGTTATAAATGTATATGAGTATGATAATGTATAGTTTCACCCCCTTTATGGTAGGATGTTGACGTTAAAAATATGTAGTTGGTGACCGTCAACAAACTCCCCAAAGCTTACCCTTTGCGCGTCCTCGAGCAAAAAAAGATAAGTACTTGGTTGTTGATCGGGAGTTGCTACTATGCCGATTACATTTCGTGCGTGCCGGGTTATAATAAGATTTTCTACTAGAGTTTGAATAAAATGACACATCTTTTTCTCACCCTTTATTACCTTTCATCGTAGCGGGCTTTTTAGCTTTTCTCAATGTCTTGGGCGGTTGCCGATAGAATGGTTATAAATGAAAATACTTTTCATCCATCCTTTTGATCAACTTTCTCATCCGGGATTTATTTAGATTATATTTGTGTTTTTTTTTTTTTGAAAGTATGGGCTTTATTGCTATATATATATATATATATATATATATATATATATATATATATATATATATATATATATATATATATATATATATATATATATTGGAGAGGTGGGCTCTTCTCGCCCTAGACTTTTTGTCTTTTATTTCCTCTCTTTCTCTTTTTTTTTAGAGATGTGGGCTCTACTCGCCCTCGGACACATGTCCATTTTTCATCTCATTTTTTTTTTAGCATAGCCCATATCATTTCTCTTTTCTTTCAAAGTAGTTTCCCGGATGTCCAGTCTCTCTTTGGAACGAAATCATAGCAAATTTATTTGTACCATATCATACTTGGCAACAACTTAGACTAGATAGAGCCTATGCAACCCACATGAATCAGGTTTTTTCAGGATGAGTTTTTAGACTTAGCTACTAAACCCAAACTTTAGAGAAATTCAAATTATAAACTAGGCCCAGGCGAAACATAAGATAGAGCAACTATTCATCATTTCAACGAGGGACTAAAACTAAATATTTTCATAGCTCATATGTATAGGAGTGGAATTTTGTCTCCCCTTTTTTTTTTTTAGTATAACTCATCATTTCATAAGATAGAGAATATAATCAAAATGTGAGATACACGTTACCTTTCTTGGAGTCCTCCCCCAAGCTAGCTCTTTACTTACCTTTCATGGTTGCGCTAGCTTGAGCACGCAATGATTTGAGTTGTGGTTGGTCGCGTGGTTGGAGGCTCCCCCCAAGCTTGTCTTTTGATGTCATCACAAAAATAGGACAAAGAACTTGGGGTTGAAGGTTTATCTCCTCTTCTCTTGTTTCTCCTCCTCTCTTCTCTCCCCTTTCTTTTTATTATTGTGAGATGTGAGAGTGAGATTTTTGCACAAACCACCGTTTGAAGAGGAAGGAGTTAATGGTAGTCGTTCGTCTCGTCCTTCTCTATCGTGAATTGCTTGGTGCTCGTGCATTTGTGTTGGGGAGATCTCGGATGGGTGTGCTTATATGCTTGAGAGATCTCCCCACACTTATTCTTGTACTTGTACTGTTTATTTTAAACAAAGAAAACAAAACAAAAACAACAACATGGCTCTATCGGCAAGAATACCGTGGAGCTTTTATTATGAGAACTTTATTTTATTTTATTTTATTTTTATTTTTATCTGTTCACCTCATCATGACTCAAGCAAGGCTCATAAAAGAGGCAAAGTAAGCATAACCTTGATTCATCTTCAACATAAAATACTCCCATAGATCATGACAACAAAGCTCTAAGTTCATTAACCAAACTCTAACACCAAGTCAAAGTTTTGATTAAAGGAGATCATTTTTAACCTAAGCACCACGCTCAATTTAAAAAGACCTATGGATGTATTACATGGGCCCATGTAGGTACACCCAAACTCAAAGCATATGTCATGGCATGAGAAGCATAAGGTTTTATTTTTATGGAGACAAACATGAGTGAAGAGTGTTGGTGAACATTTATTTCCCTTGCATACCTGGATATACTTACCGGCAGCATCTACGGATGAAGCATCGAAGTTGTTGCTGTGGTTTGCGTGATGGCTCTGCCCAGGTGCACCTCAAGGCTAGGCCACACATACATGTGTATGGGCCATGGGTCTTGATGGTAGCAGCAAAGGATGAGAGACGAACCCTTCTTGCTTGTGGAAGCAAAGATGGGTGGAGTCGAGCAAAGACTTTGGTATGTATCTTGACCATGCGGGGCCAACTGCTCCCTCTCTTCTCTTATTGACTTTTTTTTTTCTATTGTTTTTTTTTTTCAACAACACCCTTTTTTTTTTCTCTCTTTTTTTTTTTCTATCTATATCTTCTCTTTCTTTATATTCTTTTCTTTTTTTTTTTTTTTTTTTTTTTTTTTTTTTTTTTCGGCAAAGGCGGGGTGACATTATCTTTTATTCACCATCATTTTTTTTTGTATGATGCTTTGGTGTATGGAACTTTGGGAGTTTCACCATCTTTCCCCCACACTTGGACTTTTGTGCAAAAGTCAAGTGTGCAAAGTCCGGGTCTCCTTTTGAGTGTGTTCCACCATCCATGAGCATCAAAGTTTTTTTTTTTTCTTTGATGTCGCCCCCATGTTTTCAAGCATCGCATGCCTCTTTTGATCTTCTTAATCGATCTCCACCTGAAATGGTTAGCGACAAGAATACCCGAAGGTGCATACTAACTTGATAACATGCTCTTGCTTTTATTAATAAGAACGAGAGAAAAACTTTTTACGCTCTTTTTTTTTTATCAGTCCGGTTTATCTCCCGGCAGTGCTTTCTTTATGGTCTTAAGCTTGACCCGGGAATTCATCTTGCAGCTATGAAAGGTGGTGAAGTTCCCAGCCTCACCACTAAGAAGTTAGCGTTACGCTTAAGCTGCAAGGTTAGCGTCATTGTGCTACTACGAGATTTGCAATGTTTATGATAAACATAGGCGTCAACAACCATCCTCTTAAAAAGTTTAGCAACAAGGATCAAGAGGTGGTTGTGATCCTCGTAGGAGCACTCAGCTAGAAGCAAAACAAACTCTGGAGAACCCAAAAGTGAGTATGTATCATGAGAAGTTTCGAATGAAAACTTGACATGCTCAATAGCAGGTTCATGCTTGGTCTCAAGAGTTATTGCTTCGTGCATGTCCATGGCACACGAGTTCTTATCTTCAAAAGATGTGTCATGAAGAACGAACGTTGAATCTCGACCATTGTCAAGAACAACGTTTTGTTGGACAGAGGGACATGTCTTGTGTTCGAGTGAGAGCGACGGGTGCTTCGTTTCATCAAGATGCGAGGGCAACTTAGGTGAATCGAATGGAGTTATGAACGTCGCCTCCTCGAACGAGTTTTGGTTGGGAAGATGCTTCACCTTTGGGATTTCTAGGTGAGAGGCACAAGCATTCTTTCCCAACTTCTCATCATGGCTCTCCTCTATAGGTTTTTCATGAAAAATCTTTTCAAGAGGGTAGCCTACGAGAAGATCAAAGTCGAGGATGGGATAGATATAGAAGTCTAAGTGAACCTTGGTTTCGTGAATTTTTATTGGCACGGCCCTAGCGATCCCACAACATGCAAAGATGAGGCCGAATTGACCCTTGAAGAGTCTATCAGTCGAGGCTAGCGGTATATTACCCAAAAGGGTTTCCGCAAGATATTGTGACATGATATTCGCCTCTATTGTGGGGTTGTGTAGGGCATCTAAGGAATTTCCTCGTAATGAACAAGGTATGGTCGTGGAAGGTGAAAGAATCTGAATTGCTTCAGAAGAACGTTTCACCTCCATTAACCATTCTTTTGAAGGTTTCATGTTAGAGGAAGATTCCTTAGCTGGAGCTGTGCTCCATTTGCTCCATTCGTGCCATAGAAGGTTCAAGGTTCTCCCATGATCCTCGAATTTGATCGGGAACTCCGAAGGATAAAGCATCCCTTCCTTCGGTGTTCGTGGTTCGGGTGAGGGCTCAACAGTCGGTTCTATTGTTGATGTAGGGAATGGTTCGACCCTCAAAACGAGGGCTCCTCAAAACTTGACATGCCCTTGTTGTGGAGGGGAGTAGGTTCTACAACGGGAGAAGCATGCTTCTCTAGGATGTGATCAAGGATTTTCCTCTGTTCCGTTGTAGGTTTGCTTGAAAATGACCCTCAAGACGGTCATGTCAAGGCATAGGGCGTCGTCTTTGTCAAGACCGAACAAAAGATATGCAAAAGCACACTATCGGGTAATGACAAGTCTAGGGCTAGTATGTATTAACATTGTAAACCTAGCCCGTGCTGCACCTATGGACTCCTTCTCGTCCCTCGCCGAAATCGAGGATTGTCCTTGGTAGGGTGTTGATGGGGAAAAAATGCTAGACAAAAATTGTCTTTGAGTTCTTCCCAATCCCCATTCAAACTTCCTACGACATTCGTGTACCATTGTTCTCGCTCTCCCTAAGAGGGAAAAACGGAAACAACGTCCACATGATATTTTCCCCCGTGTCATGCCAGAATGCTTAGGCACGCACATATCTCCTCGAAAACTTGTAGGTGGATACATGGGTTTTCGGTGTGGTAGCCGAGAGAAGGGGTTTGCCCGAACAATGGATTTTAAATACGGATGGAGTTCATAGCCAGATGAAAGTTTTGGTTTTGAAAAAGATTGTGGCTCTGTGAACTCCTCCATTGAAGCAAAAGGATTTTCAAAAGGATTGGTTGGCTTCATTTTGGAAAAAGAAAATAAATAACTATTTTGAATTTTTTTTTTTTTAATGGATAGATACGAGGACTCACTAGGTTCGAAGATAATAGCAACCGTTCCCAAGAACGGGCGCCGAAAGCTTGTTGACGTTTCTTAACGCCGTAGAAGAATCCGCAAGCGTCTGAGAATTGTCGTTGTAGCTTTCATCCGGAAATATTCAGGGTATCGTATTTTCCACAGGGAACGGAGGTACTCTCTCCTAACTAGTTCGCCCAAGGACACACAAGGCCAAAGACGGGGAGGATTATCGAGAAGGGTCCCTACACCTTTAGGGTCTATGGTTAGCCAGTCTCCAGAGCTACTTGTTCACTTCGGGCACCGGCCAACGCCCAACTGGGCAGCTTCCGGCAATTAGCACTGCGCCACACCCGAACGTGGGGGGATTTCAAGGGACGGACAAGGCTTGTCACGACCAAGCCACCTACCCCCCTCAACCGTGGATGCGCCACAAAAGGTAGAAAACCGCTAGCCCAAACACCACGTCTACGCTAGTGATTATCACTCTAGTGTTTGCCAGGTTCCCCGGTCAAAGGGTTCCACCACTAGAGTCCTGACCCGAAGGTACAACTACCGATCCCGCAAACAAGTAGATAAATCGTGGATAAACAAAAGACAATAAAGATTATCAGAACCGTGGAAGCTTACTTAGCCAAGATCCCGTAAAGGAGCCAAGTCTGAATCCACCGAGGTACAAGGTTGGGGAGACACCGACAAGTCCGGCGCTTCCCCGCTCTCAGCCCTTCACATCTCTCCTCCGCCGATCTCTCTACTACTAATGAGGGCCTAAGCCCATTGGAGTGAAGGGGTAGAGTAGAGGGGAGAGCTCTCTTAGAGGAGAGGGAGAGACTCTTCCTTGGAATTGGTGTGTGTTGAATGAGGGGGAGAGAGCCTCCTTTTATAGGTAGAGAGGAGGGGGCTCTTTGGAAGATGGCCATCCCCACATGGAAGGAGCCAAAACCGACCTGGGAACACCTTCCAAAACTACCAAACCGACCAACCAACGTCGGCAACGCCAGTTATGGAAGGTAACGAACCGCCTCCCCGAAGCTGGGCCCGAGCCGCCTCAGCAGGGGTGCGGCCGCACCAGGTGGTGCGCGCGCCTGCCGGGCCCCCGTCAGCCGGGCTTTGGCAGTTTGGCGTCTTTGGGCCCGAAAAGTTGTATGGCGGTGTTTGCTCGGCCCAGGTTCTGCGTGTTTGGTCCATTTCTCCCTTGGGCTTGATGTTCTTCAGGAATGCGCTTTCTAGGGAGGCACCTTTTGGTACATTTTCCACTTGTTTCTTATATAAATCTGCACAATAATAATTTGGACACTACAAGTGGAAATATGTGAGTTATAAATGTATATGAGTATGATAATGTATAGTTTCACCCCCTTTATGGTAGGATGTTGACGTTAAAAATATGTAGTTGGTGACCGTCAACACGTGCCAATCGCCATGCGTCGAACGCAGTCCAGAAGCATCTGCAAACTGAGGGGACCGTCGGATGCGCTCAGCTCAAGCGTCGGATGCGCAGCC
Organism: Hyparrhenia diplandra; assembly: GCA_015847255.1. Classification (NCBI taxonomy): domain Eukaryota; kingdom Viridiplantae; phylum Streptophyta; class Magnoliopsida; order Poales; family Poaceae; genus Hyparrhenia; species Hyparrhenia diplandra. The sequence continues at coordinate 206,863 of JADLZK010010127.1, read as the reverse complement.
CCCAGCGTTTGACGCATGCTTGGTTTTCAGCCATTCTTCAGACGCACCGTCGGACACTTCGGCGGATTTGCTTCGAACGCGCCTCGGAGAAGTCCCAACGTCTGGCGTGTGTTAACTTTGTGCTCTACTGATTTTCCAACTTCTTCACTCGTCGGACGCGCCAGGTCAGCGGCCGACGCTTGAAACTTTGTTTCTTCACGATCTTTGCTTCAGACTCGATCCCAATCTCTGGAAATTTGCGACGCTTTGGTCCAAGTCATGTTTTGCATCCTGTGAGACTACAAAATAGACCCTTGTAAACATGTTAGTCTCAATTGGTCATGTTGGTCATTCAAACTCCAAAATCTATAATAAATGGGCCAAGCTCCATTTTCCTTACAGGGATGATTTCAAGAACCAACGTCAGCATCTTGGTCCACTCTGGCGCTTCGCACAACTATATAGACCCTCGCGTCATCACCACAGCAGGACTTTGCACGTGGCCAGTGCGGGTAAAGGTGACAGCGAGCACAGGCGCCACCTCAACCTGCTAGGCGGCAATCTTCGACGTCCCGATCTACATCGACACCAACATCTTCAACATCGACAGCTACGGTCTACACGTCAGTAGCGACATCGACGTCATCCTCGAGATGCCATGGCTGGCAAGCTTGGGAAAGGGTGACTTGGGACTTCACGACCATGGAGCTACGGTACTACCGCCATGGACGTGCCACCACGTTTAGGTAGGCCCCGCCAACGCGCATCGGCACACGCGTGCTGAGACCTGCACCGGCGCAGTCTTGCTTCTTCACCGGCACCCAAGACATCGCTCCACGTTTCAGGAAACGGCCGAGGCACGCTGGCGCCCTCGAGCTCTATGACACATCTACAGGTGTCTTTGTTTAGCTCCGACAGGCGACATTGGAAGAGCAGCATCTCCGTCGGATCGCCCTCGACATGACCACAGGCGCTGCAGCCCCAGCATAGACGTTGGAGGACGGCTTCCTCCTCTTCGACGGTCGTTTCTACCTCCCAGTTGAATCACCGTTGCTGCCGGATCTTCTGGACGCCCTGCTCCAAGGGGGGAGGGGTGTTCGTAGGACGAACTTCCTGGCCCTTGGCGCCTACACAGCACCCCCGATAGCCATCCTGCTAGGCGGAGTGTGGCATGTGGGAGCCGCGTGTGTTGTCTTCCTCGACAACATGGACCGCCAATTCTTCAGTGTCGACAACGTTTACATCAACTACGACGTCGATAGGCACACCCACCAACTTTCACCATGTGAGTATCATTAGATTAATTATTAAATATGTTTTATAAAATAAGCTTATTTGAGGATACAAAGTTAGTAATATTTTCCATAAATCTAGTTAAACTTAAGAAAGTTTGTCCTGCACAAACCATTTTTTTTTTTGAGATAGAGTGAGTACTAAATATTTACGTGTTTAATAGCTCTCCGTTAAAGGTCCACGTAGAAAGTAGAATTTCACAAGAATTATACATGAAAAAACATAAAAAATAGGAAATTTTTTGTGATTCAATAAAGGGGTCTAAAATTAACCGGCTAGCTATTGGCTAGTATTTAATTAATTCCTGTCGGTTAAGAGGTGGTTGAATGAATTGTTTTTTATTAAAATTGGCTCATGACTTTTTAGACTTTTATACCGTTGATTGACCAGCTAATAATTGTCAATTGGTGGTATGACATGATGCGCAAGGTGATAAATAGCTAGACGACACCATACATGTCCATCCATGTCCTGGCTGCAACTAATCGAGGAAAATAACATACTCCCTTCGTCCCAAAATAAATGACGTTTTCGTTTCCTGAGAAACATCTACCGGCAATTATATATTAAAATAAAATTAACAGAACCTCCTAATTACCGGGCCCACCTGCACCTGTCATTGTCCCAAAGACCTCTAACAACTGTGCAGATACACCCGATAACTTAAGAAGCCCTGTTGATAACTCATACCAGGATCAACAAAGGAGTAGCTACAACATTACAACATTTGTTACAAAAATTATAGATCAGAGTGCGGAAGAAAAATAACATTAATTTTACAAATTGTGAATAAGTTACATTTGAGTAAACTTAACTTATTTGCGGAAGCTAGGTAGAACTAGAAGACACCAGATCATGTCGAGCCCACCGACATAACCTTGGTTAAACAAAGACGAGTCAACACGCAACAAGGGTTAACAACCCCGAGTACGGGAGTACTCAACAAGACTTACCCGACTAAAGAAAATAGGAGAAGACTCGGGAATGCTGGTTTAATAGGATTCAAGGTAAGACTTTTAACAAGAATCAAGGACTCTTTTGTAGAAAAGCTTACTAGTAGTGAGTCCTTACTTTTAATATTTTAATCCCAATTAAGTTTCTCACCTACTCTAGGTGATCTTACACTAGGGCACACACTTCTTGGATATTCCATCACTTATTCCAACTTTTCATTGTTCCATCTTTAAACTACGATGTAAGGGGAAAACCGAGTCTCCATATCCGAGAAGCACGGCGATTTCGAAATCGATTAACCCAGCTGGGGAGTTCTTTCCACACGACATATGTAGCACCTAAGCTTGCATATATCAACCCTTTCTTGGATACTCAAAACGGAACCGCCCTACGTCCTTTGACGCCAAGAAAGGGTTGATATATGCAAGAGATAACATAACCCGGTACACCTCACACCTTGGGAATCTAACCCACGGGCATCCAGGAATTTAACCCACGAGTGTACACGCTACTCCCGCCATCTCTCCACTCCCAGTGCGCGGTTGTACGTTTCCGATTTGACACCCCCGAGATCGGGCTTACCGGAGTATGTGGTTAGTACTAGTTTCGACCGTCCCGGGGCGACGCCGCACGGGCGTGCCATTGGTCAAAAGACCTCAGGCGCGGTGCGTTCCATAGTCTCGATCCACATTGCTTACAACGAACGGTCCTTAATCGACAAGCTGGAAATACTACATTGAGACTCCATTCTCAGTGCAAATTACCCGATCGGTCTCAAATTCAACACCATATCCCAGTATGGTTTCATCATATAACATCCTTGTTCATCAAATGCCCATTCGGGCTATCATAAGAGACTTGTCACATTTTGACTCAAAAGTCTAACTAATTTAGCATGGCTAAGCATTTCTAAGCATTTTACCAAAACGGGCTGCCAAGGTAGATATCGAAATAATCAAGGATTGGTAATGCATCAATTAGGTTATCACACAACTCCTATCACCTAATGCGAGTGTAAAAAGCAAAGGTGATATAAACCTTTGTAAAAACACAAGGAATGTTTAAATGAACCGGGGCTTGCCTATGTGGCAGGGAAAGTCAGATTTCATAGAAAGATTGTCGATGTCAAACTTGATAATATCCTCGTCGACAGACGGACCTTCTCCGAAGCTTGGTCATCGCGAACCATATCAACACCTTCTCCAAAGCTTCATCAACACGATCTGACTCATTCTCGTATATTCTACACGTAGATGATGATGCATGGTTTAGCATGATGGAATGGTAAACATGATGTTTGATGAATGCATGAAATGATAAACACTTGAGTATAACTTTCCTTCACGATAAAGTTGCAACCCAACAAAACCAACTTGTTGAACTACTCTACAAGATATCATCACCATTGCCTAAGGAGTTCTCAAGGACCATTTGATTATGGTATGATCCAAGTTTCACAAAGCAACCCAAAAGTCACACAAAAACCTAAGTCGTTATACACTAAACATTACATTTAACAATTAAATAAATAAAGCATAAAATAACAATACATAAACTTTGTCAAAATGATCTCAAACTTTTTATGTAGAAAAAGATCATAGCATAAAACAGTTCCAAATAAATTTTCATGATTTTTGGATAAATAAAATAATTATTAAAAATCAAGGAAGATGCATTTTTCAATTAAATATTGTATTTTTAAATCATGCCCAAACTACTTAAAATTCAAGTTTCATATTTTTTCTAGATAGTAAATATGATGGGAAGGCTACACAAAAATTTTCATGATTTTAGAACCCATATTTGAATTTATATGAATTTTGGAAAATCGGACACTATTTCAAATAATTGAAATTGAATAAAGCATTGAATAAAGGAAAAGGCACATGGGCGAAACCAGTCCAGCAGACTGTGCGGCTCAGTCGCGTGTACGGCCCGTTACTGTGCAAGGTGGGCCGGCCTGGGTTGAATAGTGATAAGCGACCTTTTGGGAACGGTGTTGGGCGGCTGTTGGAACGAAGGCAAGGCCCGCATCGCTCTTCGTCGGCGTGTCTTGGCGCCGCCCACGGCCATGGTCGCCGGCGGTGGCAGCGTCGCGGGCGCGCGCGCGTTCCCGCGCCGGTGGCACGACAACGGCTAAACCAAAAGCTCGGGCGGGCGGGAGCTCACCGCGGACTCGATGCGCGCTAGCTAGGATGGAGGTGGACCGGAGAAAAGTCGACGGCGGCGACGGGCGGCTCGGCGCGGTGGCTCGATGGCGTTCCAGTGATGCGAGGCGTCGGCTAAGAAAATAAAGAGGTCTATCACGACCACGACCCACGACACTAGGACGGATCGATTTGCGAAGAAATCGATTGAAAGCTCACCGGAGCAAGGCCAATGACGACGGCGGCGCTGCGGCGGCGTCTTGCCGCCCGCTGGGAAGATGGAGTGGCGCGGGCGGTTCCGGCGGCGAGGGCGGGTTGCGCCGGGCTCGAGACGCACACAAGGAAGCTGCGGAGCCGCTGGTAGGGTGGGTTTCGGGAGAAACAACTCGACGACGGCGAACAACGGGCGCGGGCGGAAGTTGGCGGCGGCGGCGAAATGAGGAAAAAGGAGAAAACGACAGTGACGGCGGCCTATTTATAGGAAAGGGAGGATGGACAGGTGGATGGCGACGTCGTGAACCTCCCCTGGTGGCCGGTTTCGCGAGAAGTCGATGGTGGACGGCGGCGCGAAGCTTGACGCCCGGCAATGTCGACAGGGAGAGTGGCCGGGTTACTGTAGCAGATTGATTTGAAACCCTAATTTCAAAATTACTCCCAAAATTTGAACTAAACTCGAAAATCTCCAAAAACAAAGTTTGCTTAAAATTTCAAGATCTACAAATTTCATAATTGGAACATTTTCAAATTCGGCCTGGAAATTGGACTTTTTGAAATGGGGTCAAAAAGTAGGAAACTTGAATTCAAAATTACTTTTAAAAATTATGTAGAAACTTGAAAAACTTTGTACATATCTTTTGTTCATCTCAACAAGATCTACAAACTAGCTTTTGGAAGTTTTATCAAATTTTGCTTAGATTTTGAAATAGAGAAAAGGGGGTAATTAGGGTTTTGTCGAATTCAAAATTACTTTAAAATTTTGAACTAAACTTTGAAAACTCAAAATACCAACTTTGCTCAACTTTGAAAACTCTACCTTTTCCCTTTTGTGACCACCCTCAAATTCTTGATAAATTTTGAATTAAAGAAAAGGGGACAAACTAGGGTTTCAAATCGGGGTTTCCGACAAGGGGGTAACTTCCTGGATTTTGGCTCTTTTCGTGTCTTTTTTAGACCGACAACGTAACCAAACATGACTAAACTTATTTTTTTGTCCAAATCCATAGCTTAACGGGTAAATAACACCTGGGGTGTTACAATTACATAATTAGTATTATTGGAAAGATCTTTTGATCTAGTTTTTAACAAATTTATTTGGAGATTTAAATCTTCTACGTATTTTCTATAAATCGAGTCAAACTTGTGGCATGAAAACCCAAAACGTCGTTTATTTTGGGACGGAGGGAGTAGACTTGACGAGCTGTCCCCATCAATTTCACCCATCTAATAAAACTTTTCAACACTTTATTTTTGGCTACACCTTCTTGTAGTTCTTGGCTTAAGAATAAGAGAAAAAAAAAAAGTAAAATGGTCGAAAAAAACATGAGCTCTCCATTCAATTAGATGAGAGTACTGGGAGGTACCCAGGTAATTTCCCAACTATTGTAAAAGATCTAAAATGATAATTATATTGGTGGTGGAGCTACAAAAAAATTGTAGAGCATTGGCCCGTAGGACTTCACGTTCTCGCTTCTAATTTGTAGAGCCTGCTGTCGCCTAGATGCACCTTGGCGTTAGGTTAGTTTATTTGGGTTGAAACTTTTGGCCCAAAAATAGTTTTCCTAGCTTAGGACTCTTTTGTTTCTATGTGTTTATATTTATTTTTTTATATATAAGTAATAATTGCTAATTGGCTTGTAGTCCAATGGTAGGACGGTCCAGTGAGACGCTACCCACCAGAGATCAAATCCCTCCTTCGGAGGTGCTCATAGGGGTAGGGTTTGCGTACGTGTATTCAAAGGGGTGAGTGTGCGTGCGTGTTGTGAGTGTCTGCGTTGTACTGTGTAATTCTCAAAAAAAAAAAAAGTAATAATTATGCCATTAATTTTTTTCATCCTAGTATAGACATCGACAATCATAGTGGAAAAATCACCCTTATGCAGGGTGGTAAAGGGCCCTCCAATTTTAGCTAGCAAATTTAAGGATCAGGCCATATTAGGATCGGGCTGAAATACTATTCATTTTTGAGCTAAAATTTATTAGGATCAAGTTGGATTGTGAAGTAGGTATTAAGGTCATGATCCATTACCACCCCTATGCATGGACGCATCTTAACTTTTTCTCTCTTTTTTTGAAGTAACAGGGGAGGGGCAAAGCCCTATTACTGAAATTTATTAAAAGACAATATGAAATAGAGAGGTTACAATAGTTTTAGAAAAGAACACTAAAATTTTTGACTGATAATGTTGATTTGTTATGAGAGAAAAAACACCGTTAAATGGCTACCTAATAACCCTGATAAGCACAAGCGAACAGGTTGGACGTGGTCTTTTTCAGTTACACATTAATAACTAGCCGACGAAAATTAGGTGTTAAAATCACCTAGAACATCACTGTTTTACTATCAGTCGAAGAGGGATTCTGATATGATCACCAGATCAGACGTTGGGAAAAGTGGAGAAAATGATTGAACACGTGTTGTGCCGCATGGGCCAGGGCAACTGCTCCCTGTCGCCCCATGTTGTTTCAGGTAAGATCACATCAAAATTTTGGACGCTGGTGCAGGTGTCTCCTGAGCTGTACCGCTCGCTGTACGATCGATCCCTACATGCTGATCGCCATTTCTCTCCGTGTTCCACGGAAAGTGGACGCAGGTGTTCACTCTGTTGTTGAGTGGCGCAACACTCGCAGTGGGCCATTACATCTGTATACATGCATTAGTACTCCATGAAAAAAAAAAAAAAAATAGCATCAGTACCTCACGGAGTCAAACTACTTTGATCAAATTTATATATAAAAAGTATCAATATTTATGATACTTAATATGTTTAAAATTTGTTATGAAATATACTATAATGGACTAATGGTACATCTTGTGGTATTAATGAATTTTCTATAAAAATTTTGATTTTAAAATATTTGACTAAGAATAGACTTAGAACTGCATCTTTTTCAGGATGGAGGTAGTAGTAAATATATTGCAGCTAGCATGATCCAGCCAGCTCGCATGCCGCACTGCCATGTTGTCCAGAAATACATGGTTTCTGCAAAGCATATGCTCTCGTGCTTCGCATAATTGCAGCACGTTACCATGCTCTTGTGCTTCGCATAATTTCTGCAAGCATATGCCCTTACCATGCTGCGATATCAAACAGATACAGCAGCATATGCCCTTACCATGCTGCGACATCAAACAGATACTGCAGAATATACCAGGAATTAAGGCACGAACAGGAATGAAAATGCGTTGCTGTGATCTCAAGCATATATAGACTCATGATAAAAGAAACTGGTGTGAAATGACAGTAAATACTTTGATTTATTATTACTCCACATTACACCCCAAATCTGGGAACTTAACTTCATGGAAAATGTTGTTTCTGCCAAGGACAGACATTAGAAGCAAAAACATAATTTTCCATCAAGTTTCTATGGATGGCTTGCATAAACCAAAGTGAAGACAACTTCGTCCTCACTTGAAGCTACAATGTTCTCTACATATATACCCATGAAAGGGTTTTTATTCCGGGTGATGAACAGTACACAACAGATTACTAAATACACCTCGGATAAGGGTTCATGTCTGCATACTCTACGGAACGTAACTGAGGAACGACGTTGCATCAGATTTTGTCATGAAGGTCAACAACCAAGTGGTGTGCATCATCTAGGAGCTTCCAGACATCCAGCTGCCCAGCCATGCTATTACACTCCCGCAGTATCTCATCCATGCTACTGTACTTCTCGATTATCAGCTTCCTCCTCTGCAAGACACAGGCTGCGATAGCATAGAGCAACAAGTCGTCTGTTGGCGGGGCATGAAGCCTTATCTTTGCCCAAGTGGACCTTCCAATCCCAGCTCGAATTGCGGCCTGGTCAGCCCACATAACCTCCCACAAACACACAGTCTGCTCAAAAGTGAGCTCCCTCCTGAAGAGAACCACCACCATTCTGTACAGAAAGAAGCAGTCTTCCGCCTGAAGTTTCTGCAGGTGCCTATAGAGGTGTGAATCCTTGCGCTTGATGATCTGCGAGACAGTTTTCAGCTGTCTTCTTATTCCAACCTCATCAAGCCTGAAGTTGTGTCTGGCTTTCCTCATGAAACCCACAAAGCACCAAAATGCTTCATGATCTTCCTCCATGACTGCAATTATTGGTGACAAGAGATCACTCATTCCTTGACAATACCCGATCTCTGGATCATAGAGCGCATATGCCTCAAGCAGTGCAACTAATCGCGCAGCATGATAAATCATGTAAGGCTCCAAATGGTCAAAATCTTTCAACCCAACAGATATTGCAGACTGCAGTGCTTTCTCTTTAGAGACTTCAGCCTGGTTACGGGCAAATAGAACCCATTCTGTATTTGCTCGAATAGCATCTAAGCGTATAATGCGCTGCCATGTGGTAAAATCCTCGGGAGTTCTGTCTGAAATATAAGTGTCTGACTTAGATGAGGCAGTCCGGACAAATTTTGGTTTGGGATCACAGTTCTCTTCCATATTGGTATGGACGGGTGTTCTATCAGGGTCCTCTTCATAGGAAGACTCAGATTCAGAAGATTCAGATTCTATCATACATGGATCAACTGAAGTTAACTCACTTGTATCTTCATCTATGCATTCCACAGCATCCCAGTTAGAAATCTCTGATTCTTCTGCCTTACTGCCTAAAGATTTCAATTCTTTGGGCATCACACAAGCCCTCTTACTAACACCATTTGAATATGGTGACTCTGAACCTTCAGCCCCATCAGAAAAGTCCTCATTCATGAACTCATTTATAACATCCAGGCCATTTCCTCTATTACAATGCAAAACGCGGTTGCACTGTCGCCTCAGTTTTTCATATTCTTTCCTGCATCAGAAGTTGAGGCAATTCATTTTATTAATAAATAAAGTATCATTGTGAAAAATACTAGTATTATTGTGGCACTTTCTTCAGAAAAGAGGAAAACACAACATTCCCTATAGCAAAGGTGCACACAGCTGTTATATCAACTTATTTACTCTTGTTCTCTGGATACTAGAATATAAAGATAAATCATCCTCCATACAAACTGGACATTCAACTAAATCAAGAAAGCAAAAGCTAATAGACAAAGACTGGAGTTATGAAAGTGATACCTTTTCTTTATCTTGATAGTATTCCTGTCTTCTTCAGAGCTGTTCAAATCATAGCTGTATATAATATGAAATTGGTCAGTCTGTCGACTTGAGGCAATTAAATATGATAGTAGATATCTAATAGCAAAAGGCTAAGCCTCAATCAACCAAATTAAATGCATTTTTGTTGCTGTAAGTTGCATATATATTTTTTAAGTACAATGGGCTTTTCTTGGCTTTCAGTCTGCCTGAGATAGATGCACAGACGATTCTGATTTCGATTGATTGGCCCAAAAATGTGTCTCAGGAAAAAATAGCAACTTCACAAAATGACACTAGGGAGGACCATAAATAAATAAAAAAATAGCATAGTACCAAAGAGGTATAAATTTAAAAATATCATCAAATATTAGGATGCCATGTGAAGCCTGGTGACGCGTGTCACTGATAGTCTGACACATTGATAAATCACATTTCAGATGACACTTGGCTAATCTAATGCTGATATTTTTGGACAACTGCTGACCTATGAGAGGAAATGCATTTAGCTTTTGGCATGTTTTGGGTTTCTGCTGATCCAGGATGAGCAGTGTTTGGAAAAAAATGAGGTTTCACAAACGTATGGCTTCTGGCATGCTTTTTCGACAAATGCTCCCTCCATTTCTGTTCATTAGGCATGTTTGTCTTAGCTCACAGATGTTTATGCTTCCTCTCTTTTCTGCGCTATGGCTGCTATCGGTGCTATATCAGGCAACGTCAGCACTATACAGCTTAGTGGGCTATTTCTTTAGCAGCGCTAAACAGATTCTACATGTTCTATTAAGTTAAGAACTTCAGCAACTAGCATTTAATTGTCTGGCTGGAGTTTGTGTATTTCTTCATCTACTGGACAAATACTTATGTTATACATTTTATCTTCAACAGTTCAACCTACTTATCTCTTATGTTATGTGAGCAATCATCTGAAGTTCTACTGGAATAATGGTTGTTCTGGCTGGCCGATAAATTGCATGTTTCTCCCAAAACAATAAATGGCTTAGCAGCCAACAGCTGCTATAGTGGCACTATAGCTGTCATAGCGGTCTGAGCAAGACACCGCTAAATTCCATAGCCCACTATTTTCAACTTTGCATATTTTTTTCTCGAATGACGAAGGAGAGCTGCGTGTCATTTTATTATGATAGATTTTTTTTTCCTCAAATGACGTAGGAGAGTTGCGTGTCATTTTATTAAGATAGAAATAGTAGAAAACAAGTTGCATTTAGCAAGAAACCCAACTCGCCGAAAACAAACAACACACACTCCCACCCACACCGAAAACAGGGGAGGGGTGCGACGATACAAGACCAGGACCTGAACAAACTACTCCAAACAGTGGGTAATCTGGACCAGCGACCTTGCGAGCAATTCACTAAGCTTTGATGCTCCAGCCATGCAGCACAAACTGCATTCATCACATATGGTCTGAAGAAGGGTGTGGATGTTAGGCACAGCTCCTTCAAATACATAAGAATTCCGGTGCTTCCACACTTTGCATAAAATTATAGGAGTAATCTATTTCTTAGGGGAAATTATCATATGAGACCACAATTGTAGGTTTGAAATTACTACTAGCACATATGCACCATATTGTTTCACAAGAACATTTTGGCCAAATGTTCATGCTTGACTACCTTCTTGAGCTATACATTAATTTACCACTTCAAACCATGTTAACACTTAACAAGATGATTGCTACGTGATATTTAATACATAAATAAAAATAGGGAAAATCATCTTACACTCCAAGCAGAAATGGCCAAACTTCAGCCCTTATGCCCGGTTCAATCCCCTGGAACATTGATATAAGCGATTCAGTTTACCATAAAAATGGAAAAAAGGCTGCACAACATGCAATAGGATGCAAAATGTGCATAGCTAATGATCCCAACATATATCGGTCAGTGATTGTGTGTATAGAAAGAAAGCCTGGACAGCAATATGCTTACCCCACTGCGAACCTTCTTTAGAAACTTTCTTCCCCCATCACGAAGCTTCCCATTTGCTGAAAATAGACGATTCCAGTGTTGACAAGTAAGCGCTCGTTTCCTTTTTCTTCGAGACCATGGAGATTTAATTCCACCCCTAGAATGAAATGTGGTAGAAAGAAATAATAAGTTGAAGTTGCCTGATGCCCTGATGATTCCATGTTCTACATTATTGCAGCATACCAAAGATACAACTTGACCACAGCATTTATGGATTTTCATTCTCAAATCAAACAATGAATTTAATGCTATCCTTAATAGCTAAAATGTACTGCTTTATTGGTTACCACAAATGTATAAATGTGACCCAAAATGTAGCATTTGAGCGAGCTACTAGCACAAAAGCTGGAGGTATCGAATTCAAGGTTTCAGCAATCAATGGCAAGTTAGGTAATCAACATGATACAAACTCGACTGGCAGAGCATTGTGTGACAGGGAAGACCTTCTCACACAGGTCGAGACAACCCCCGAACCCTTGCCCCACCCTTAAGACAGCGGCACCGTAGCCCTTATGAGACCAACTAACGACCTAGGCCAGGCCTTATACCTTTTATTTGGCATGAGACAAAGGGGGGGATTTTTTTTTTAACCCCAGCTTGAAATTCGCTCCCACGGGGATCGAACCCAGGACCTGAGGAGTGCTACCAGAGCCACTAACCAACTCAGCTAGAGGCCCGTTCCTTCTAACCAACATCATGAAATTAATGACATGGTTTAGAACTCTACCAGGCTACTGCTGCCAGCCTGCCATGGAGCAAGATCCTAAAATGGACCCCCACCCCCTTCCCCTATAAAAAATCTAAAACTGGGCCATCCTAAGGCTAAAATGCTCCTTTGGTTCTTACAATGAATTGAACAAACATCCAATCGACATTTCACACAAATAGCACTGCAGTGAGCCCGAACTTTGTGACTAGTACTGCGAGCTGCTGAGCAAGACTTAACTAGATCAAAGCATACAAGAAGCACCTAGTCGCTGGTTCATAGCATTTGAACAGCAAACAAGTTAGCATTTAAAACAAAAAACAAAAAAAGAGCCTAAAGCAAATCTTATAAGGAAAATAGTAACGAACAAACTACCACTTCCACTGTGCTACCAATAGCACAATTTTGAGAATTAGTGCGCGAATCATCGTTAAGAAATGTCAACAGGTACGGTAGCCAAGAAAAATTCCCCATTTCATTTGCGGCACCAGGAGGAAATCCGGACAGGATATCTCACCGGTCCATGATCGGAGACGACGGAGCCAGCGTGGGCGACGAGGAAGCTGCCACCACTGACGCTGGCGCTGAATCCGAACCTTCCGCGGCCGAATTCGCCGATGCAGGCAAAGAGGACGTCGCCGGCGAGGCCGGCGAGGTAACGGGGAGAGACCGACGGTGGATCCACGAATAAGACCGCGGGGAAGACGGCACCCTTGGCGCCGTCGCCGAGGAGGTGCTGGATCGCCGCAGGGCCTTCATCGCCCCGCCCCGCATCGCCTCCACCTACCGCTTCTAATCTAAACTAGCAAGTCACCGAGCACCTAGTCCACCCCGACCGCTTCCCGCTTCAGGGCGGCGAGCTTCCCCATCCACGCCGCCGGCGGCCGGCGCGGGTGGGCGTGGCCGATGCCCGATGCGGAGCTCTGCGCGTGCGCGACGCGAGCGACGACGGGGATTCTGGTCTCGTCTCCTTCCCTGGAGAGGAAGGGAGTTAAAGGAGTTGGTGCGGTAGGCATCGGTTGCAGCCCGTCGCCTACGCACGCTGCCATGTGGGGCAGGAATAGATGGAGCCCACGCGTCAGTCTGAGTACGTGCGGTGTGCCAGGGTAAACTGCCCAACCACACAGTAGTCAGCACAACCTGACAGCAGTCATTTCTGAAACAAGAAATTTTCTACAGCAGTCGTTTTTCTACTCTAGCGACTGTCTCCGTGAACAAAAAAAAAAAAAAATCTCATTTTTCAAAAGTCAAACTAACTACACATTTAAGAAATATATATATAAACATATTTATTATTTTGAAATAAACTTATTTAAAGATGCAAACGTTGATACTATCTTTTACAAACATTGAACTTTTCGGGAGTGAAATTTTTATTTTTCTTATTAAGAGGGTAAGACCAGTCTCATTGTCTCAACTGAGGTTTTCTGAGTAAATAAGATGATCGTTTTTATGAAGAAAAGATGTGATATAAAGTTTCATAAGACGATCAAGTGAGTTTTTTACAAGGATGAAACTCTTTTACGCTATTTCCAAAATTTAGGAGCCTTGAAAATAGTGAGGTGACTGACCTAAGAGATTGGAACATGTAGTGTAAGGCCTATATGGCTCCAAATGGCTCTTACTTCTTGTTACCATGGACGGATGAGATTAAATTCGTGAAGTTGAAATCAATAGCATTGGCTCTTAGTTTATTTTGAAAATAGTGATAAAGCCAACCCCCTAGCCGAAGCCGGTTGAACAAATCGAGGCTTGAGTGCGTGATCTATGACTAACGAACAGATGTTTTTGGTCTTGTTTAAGCTTTACAGTTTTGTGCTTTTACGTGAGATTTATATGGATGCTGATAAAAGCAAAGAATCCGTTTGGCATCTGTCGATATCTCTCGAGTTGGCCGTGCATTGGTTTCTTCGTAGGATGAGATGAGTGGAGATAGCGAGTGCTGTATCTATCTATCTTTCTTCCTTCACCGTACCGTACGTGAACGTGTGCGAGATATTCTTGTTTTCCTGCTAGTTACGTCGCGCACGCGGCATCAGCAGGAAAATACACAGCGGTTTACCCAGAGTTTTTACCGGTGGATGCGGTCAACTGACCCCACATCATCCGTGTTTTGGTCATCATCGTAGAAAAAAATACTTCAGCGACACGACCGGAGACTTAATTCATCACCAACTCAACGACGACTTCCATTCCATTGTCGATCGACGCGCCATGAACTTTGATCTGAACCAAATCTCGAGAGTTGACGAAATTTGAATACAAATGTAAATATAAACTCAAGTTGATTTGTACTAATATTACACAGTCAACCTGATCGATCTTGTGCATTTGTGCCCATTAAAGAAAGCACTGCCGAACATACAGCATGAATTTGGCTCGGTACTTTGGACCCACCCACCACGATCGATCGACCGAAGAAAACCGTTGATCAAAGATTGGACGGACCGGGACAGGAGATTAGCAGAGATAGAGCAGGGCGTCTCCGGTGAGCTCTCTCCGGCGTCTCCGGCGGGGGGGCCTCTTCCCCGCGGGAAAACTAGGGAGAGGGGATCGAGGTCAGCCCGCCGTACCTTTTCTCCGGTGAGTTTTTTCGCTTTTCCTTGCGGGTTTCGGTGTTTTGGCTTCTCTGCAATGGAGGAGCGCGGTTGTGGGCGGTGCTCGAATCATGGTGATCCGAGCGGCGAGGGTAAGTCTCAAGGTCGTAGGATGTAGCAGGGCAGCCATACCTATGGAGGATCATAGTGAGGAGCGGGTTGCTCGGGGGAGCGGATGGGGCAAATTGGAGGTCAGGGATGACCCGATTTCCCCATCCTGCGCTCGTCAGGACCACATCCAAAAGCAGATGCCCTCTTCGAGCAAATCAAATGGAGATTCTAGGTGTGGTCCGGCCGTCTCTAGCCATGGAGGCCCGGCGAGTAGGCCAGCTTCCATGCCTTGTCGAAGAAGGTAAACATGAACAGGCCGGTCTCTACAGGAGGGGTATTGAGGGCGAGACTAAGGAGCAAAACGGCGAGGAGCTCGACAACAACTCTTCGTATCGAGGCTCAACAATTTGACAAAGACATGATGGATCTAGAACATTCTAGTAGTCAATTGGAGGTTTCAATCAGGAAGATGGAGAACCTTAGAGCCATGGAGGCTGTGAGGAAGACGAAGCAGAGTATGCTAGGGGGACAAGGAATTCCAAATGAAGATGGGCCGAATCTAGGCTTGGGCCATTCTCATGAGACTATCCACCAGCACTCGTGGAAGCCAATCGGGCCGAAATGGATATGGATATCCAAGGCCAGTGCAGCACAGGGTTTTGGATACCCTGCTTCCCGATCTGAGATCCAGCGATTTGGACATACGGCGCGCCGTGTTCGTCGTCTAGGTCCGCCGCCACCTCTAGACAAATCCTTCGTTCAGATTGTCAAGGCT
Source organism: Hyparrhenia diplandra (assembly GCA_015847255.1). Taxonomy (NCBI): domain Eukaryota; kingdom Viridiplantae; phylum Streptophyta; class Magnoliopsida; order Poales; family Poaceae; genus Hyparrhenia; species Hyparrhenia diplandra. Next base: position 191,073 of record JADLZK010010127.1, on the reverse strand, counting down.
GGGATGGCTAGAGGGGATGAGAGATTGGGGAAACGTCGCCCATCTGATCGGATGGATGAGGAGGACTACTTGGGGGAAGATTCAAGAAGGGAACAGGATGTTCGCCAGCAGCTGCTGCGAGGACAGGGAGAAGGATCCTATCGTCAGGGCCAGGGAGGTAACTACTATCCCAGGAATCAGGGTGGGAACCGCAATTATGGGCCTGGTCGTGCTAATGATACTGGTAAAGGTAGAGAGAATTTTGAAGGCCGAAGGGATGGATATGCTAACTATGCAGGGAAAGGAAATTTTGACAGGGAAGCAAAGAAACCCAGAGAAGATTATGGGAAAGGCAAGCAGATTGTGAAGGGGAGTGCGAAAGCGAAAAGGGCCGTGGTCGTGAGTCCGAAACCCAAGGAGCCTGCAAAGGGACCAGATGGGAAACCACTAGAGGTGAAGTGCTTCAGATGTCTGGAATCTGGTCACCATCAATCAGACTGCGAGAATGAGCCGGTGTGCTACAAGTGCAAACAGCAAGGTCATATGGCTGTGGAGTGCAATATGTCCAAACTTAGGATGTTTGGTTTTGGAATTCCATCAAAGGGTTTCTACTCCATTGAGATACCCGTGAGGCCAAAGTTCAGCCAGTTCGAGTCGGGAGTTGTGTTGGTTCTAGAAGGAGAGGCCGATGAGGATAAAATTAATGAGGAGCTTAGAATGGTGATAGATGATAAATGGGATTTCAAACCAAGAAAGATGTTTCACAATGAATTCTTGGTGTCCTTTCCTGACACAGGGAAACTAGATACTTTCTCTAGGGTGGCTGGTTTGCATCTTCCAATCTATAACCTCAAGATCAAAATTATCAAGACCAATGTGGATCCTACAACTTCTTACGTATTGCAATCTTCTGGGTTAAGATTAGCAATATTCCTCCAATTGCCAGGGATGAAGTCATGGTTAGAGAGTTGGCATCTTTAGTTGGACAGCCTATTCTAGTTGATGAACTTAGTCTGATGAGAGAAGAGCCTGTGAGAGTTAAAGTAAACTGCAGAGAGCCAGAAGCTATAAGATGTGTGATTGAAATCTTCTTCAATAAAGTGGGACATGAAGTCAAGTTTATTGCTGAAGATAACTTTGGAAATAGCATAAAACCAAAAGGGGACCCTCCAGGTACAGGCAGAAAGGATGATAAGAAGGATAAGAAAGATCAGTATGAAGCAGAAAGTGCTCAGGGAAGGAAGAAGACTGGCAAATTTGATAGGATGGGAGATATAGACAAAAATGGTTCTAATCAGGATGATAGCCAGGAAATGGAGCTGGATTATGTGGAAGATCAGGAACAGCAGGAATCACCAATTGCAGCTTTTCATCCCACTATAGGTCTGGTTGACCTACAAACAGAGCAACTTTCTAAGATTTGGGATCCTACCACACAATTGCTGGGTATGGAATCTCATCCAAGACAAGCTCAACAAGATCATGAGACAAGGGTCTCTATAATAGAGAAGATAGATACTCAATCTGCTGTCAACAAAAAACCTGAGGAAAAGATTGCTTCCAATATAGAGGCAGACAAGAGTGTAAGGGAATCTACAGAGGTGATCCCTGGCGATAAAATCAGAGTCCATGGAAGGGATGGGGTTTACCTTATGGACAGGGACAAATGGCCACATTTGGAATTGCCCAATGAAAAGGAGACCATGGGGGATATTACAGAAGATCTCTCACAGTTCAGCTCTGTGGAGGAGCCACAAGAGATTGGTATTGCTGAAAAACAACAGATAGAAACCAGTGTCCAGGAAGAATCAGCTGGGAAAAATCTGGAAGAAATGATGAGTCAGGAGATGGAAGGGGTAACACAGGAAGACCTGATTATGGACCAGTTTGATGGTGCAATGGAGGCAACAACCAATGAAGATTGGGAAGATTCTGAGTTATCAAACTGGACAAGCTCAACGAAGAAGAAGTACAACAAGAAGAAGAAAGGCAAGGTGACTATTGCTACCAGAACTAGTAGCAGAGTGAAGAATGATGGGAGAACTATGCTAGAGAAAGCAGCTCAACGCACCAAGGCTAAGAACGATACTTCCAAAGGTATGATTGATTCTAATCGGTTCTTGGTTCTTAATAGCTTAAGCAATGAAGATATTCATGATGTTATTTCTGATTTGGGTATTGAAGTAACTGACATTGATACACAAATTGAGATCTTTAGAGTAGAAGAAAGAGTGAGAGCCTCTCTGGCTGAAGCCAACTACAAGGAGTATTTGGCAGCCATGAGTGAGAAAAATGCCCCTCAAGGAGAGGAGGCTATTCAAGAGTTCAACTTGAGCATTATTGATAATGTAGCAAGGGGGCTTGCTACTGTTGTCAATACTGAGCCTAATAATTCTATCTCTTCCCCTAAAAAGAGGAGAAGACTAAAAAAATATTCTAAATGAGGTTCCTATTCTGGAATGTTAGGGGGTTGGGAAAGGGAAGTAGAAAGAAACAGGTTAGGGAGTACATAGAAGAACACAACTTGCTGATGGTTGGTTTACAAGAAACCCGTCAAAGAAACTTTCTTAGATAAGGAGCTTTTAGAGCTTTTATTCTCCCCGAAGTGGTCACCGGAAAGGGAGGTGCAGTGGTATACTCATGGGAATCAATCTTGAGGTTTTAGAGATGGAAGATCATGAGTGTTTGGACCACTGTATTGTGATGACAATTAGGAATAGATTGACTAATTTTAGATGGGTCATGGTGACTGTGTATGGTCCAAAAGATGATTTGTCAGCAGCCTTCCTGGATGATTTAAGTTCTATTTGTCAACGGTCTCCCCTGCCCATTTTGATTGGAGGTGATTTTAACTTGGTAAGGGAGGTATCAGACAAGAACAATGAAAATGTAGATATTAATCTCATGAACCTTTTCAATGGCTTTGTTGGTAAACACCAGCTAAGGGAGCTTAAAAGATCTGGCCAAAAATACACATGGACTAATAAACAAGATAGACCAGTCTTGGTCAATTTAGATAGAGTGTTGTTCTCAGATGGTTGGGAGGAAAAATTCCCTCTATCACTGTCATGGTGTTTGACTAGAGTGGGCTCAGACCATTCTCCTATCATGGTGGATAACGGGGAATCTCTGAGTATTAGACCCAAATATTTTTACTTTGATCAACAATGGTGGATGGTGGATGGGTTTAGGGAAATGGCCCAAAATATTTGGAAGGAGGCTGAGGCAAGGAGCCCTGATGCTTGCTATTCTCTGGACACCTGGCATGGATGCCTAGTGTGGCTCAGAACAAAATTGAAGGGCTGGAATATTAAGAGAATAGGGGAGCAAAAGAGGAGGAAAAAAGACTTGATTGAAGATTTGGAGAGGATTGATAAACAGGGAGAGGAAAGAGATCTAACTCAAGAAGAGTGGAGACATAGATATCAGCTAGAAAATTCTCTTGAACAATTGTATGCTGAGGAGGAGTTGTATTGGAGACAAAGAATGGGGAAACATTGGTTAGGCTGCTGGGGATACTAATACCAAGTTTTTTCATCGGTTGCCAATGGTAGAAGGAGAAAAGGAACAATTATTCAGTGGAGACTGACCAAGGGATGGTCAATTCTCTAGAAGATATTATGTCTCATGTTTGTAAATTCTATAAGAATCTTTTTGGACCAGTGGAACCAAGGAGGATCCACTTAGCCCAAAATTTCTGGCCTGCTAGCCACAAAGTAAAAGAAGATGACAAGGAGGGCCTTGTTAAGAGATTCACTATGGAGGAGATAAAAAAGCCATATTTGAGATGAAACAGGATGCTTCTCCTGGTCCTAATGGATATGGTGCCACTTTCTTCCAAAAATTTTGGGAGACTATTAAGGATAGATATATGGATATGTTTTCTGACTTCCACAAAGGTGTGTTGGACATCAGAAGACTTAACTATGGGGTGATCACACTGGTACCTAAGGTGAAAGATGCTGAAAATATTAAACAATACAGACCTATATGCCTACTAAATGTGGATTATAAGGGCTTTACCAAAGTCTTGACAGAAAGGTTAACACCAGTGGCAAAGGATGTCATTGGCAAAAACCAGACAGGATTCATAAAAGGGAGGAACATTCTGGAGGGGGTTGTAGTTCTCCATGAGGTGATACACTCTCTTAGGAATGGAAAAAGAAAAGGTATGATTTTCAAGATTGATTTTGAAAAGGCTTACGACAGGGTAAGGTGGGACTTTCTAGAGAAAGTTCTAACAACTAAGGATTTCCCTCCTCAATGGGTGAATTGGGTGATGCAGACTGTCAAGGGTGGGCAAGTCTGCATCAATATCAATGGGACAAGGGGTCCTTACTTTAGAACTATGAGAGGATTGAGACAGGGAGATCCTCTTTCCCCACTATTATTCAATTTGGTAGCTGATGCTTTAGGGACTATGTTAGACAAAGCTGTAGACAAGAATCTAATTGTTGGGGTGTTGGACAATATCATCGAGAAGGGGATCTCTCACATTCAATATGCTGACGATACTGTAATTATGACAAATGGTGATGATCAGTCTATAACAAATTTGAAAATTCTACTTTATTGTTTTGAGTGGTTATCAGGACTTAAGATCAACTACCATAAAAGTGAGGTTGTTTTCTTTGGGTTCTCCAAGGAGGAGAAGGAGAGAAAAGCTAATATGCTAAACTGTAAACTGGCAGAGCTCCCTATCAAATACCTAGGAATCCCTATTTCTGACAGAATGTTGGGAATAAGGGCTTTTCAGGATTTGCCAGGAAGAATGGTGAAGAGATTGGACCCTTGGAAGGGAAGTTCATGACATCAGGAGGAAAGTTGATCCTCACTAACTCTTGTCTTACCAACCTACCTATGTATGTCATGGGATTTTATAGACTGTACAAGGGTGTACATGAGAGTATGGATTCTATCAGAGCTAATTTTTTCTGGCAAGGGGCTGGGGATGTTTTCAAATACCATATGGCTAAATGGATATCAATGGCAAAGCCCAAAATCCATGGTGGACTAGGGATTATTAATACTCAGCTCATGAATGATTGTCTGATCACCAAATGGATTTGGAAAATTGATCAGAGACCTGATGAGTTGTGGTTTAAGCTGCTAGAGGCTAAATACATGAGGGGCAAAGATTTTCATAATTCTGCTGTTGTGGGAGCCTCCCAATTTTGGAGAGGTCTGCACAAAGTCAAGCATCTCTACCAGTGGGGGGCTATGTATAAAGTTCATAAAGGTGATAGAGCTAGGTTTTGGCAGGACACATGGTTGGGGTCTGTCCCTCTGAAATTGCAATTCAGTAAAATCTATGAGATCACCCTAAAACCAAATGCTAGGATTGAGGAGGTGTGGACTGACAATGCTTGGGTTATTCCACTAAGGAGGAGCCTACATGGAGAGGCTCTTCAGGAATGGAATAATTTGATGCAGATTTTACAGGAAATCAATTTAGACAGGAATGGTAAGGATGAGGTTAGATGGGCTTTAGAGAAATCTGGAGTTTTCTCGACAAAGTCTCTTTATAATTGTCTAACACAAGGGGGTGTTAATGATAGCCTAACTAACCTGCTGTGGAAAAGCAAAATGCCCCTTAAAGTAAAAATTTTTCTCTGGCAAGTCTTTCACAAAAAGCTTCAAACTGCTTCTGCCCTGAAGAAAAGGGGTTGGAAGGGCAGTCAGGTTTGCTGCATTTGTCCTCATAATGAATCTGTTAATCATATTTTCTTTGGTTGTTATATGGCTCAATATGTGTGGTGTTGTATTAGAGATGCCTTCCACTTAAATGGTTTTCCTTGCTCAATCCATGATTTTGAAACTGAATGGTTGCCAAGGAGGCTCAAAGTTCCTAGAAGCGTTTGTTTAACTGTTTTTGCAGCAATTGCATGGGCAATCTGGAAAAACAAAAACAAAATGGCTATTGAAAAACGTTTTCCTAACACTCCTGATGAGATTATTCATGTGATCATTAATTTGCTGCAGCAGTGGGCGGATTTACAAAAGGAGAAAAAACAAGCAATGCCTGCTGCAACTGGTGCAATCTTTGGAACAATGGATGCTGAAGAAGGCTCAATATGAAGGTCCCCAGCCGGATTGTGTCGTCATCTGATTACTGGAAGACATGTTGCTGTTAGCTGTGCTTAGTCTTTTTTTAGCTCGTGTCTGGTTCTTGTCTTAGGTGGTAATGGTTGTGTGGCCTGAGAGTCACCTCTGATGTTTAAGTCCTCCCAGTCACAGGGTAGTAGCTGGTGATGCACTCTGTTTTTATTCAACTTGTCGCTTGGTTTGTGCGTATAGGTGAAAACTGGTATCCCCAGTTGTAACAAACCTTGTTATTGGCTTTCTTAAAAGCCGAGGTAATCTCCTTTCAAAAAAAAAAATCGATCGACCGACCGTCTTTTTCTCTGTGCACTCGCCGCCGTTTCTCCGGCGGAGAGCGCCCCGTTTCGACTTTGGAGCACAAAGCATGGTCAAACTGAAGTGGATTCTTGGCACTGTGTTGTGTCGTCTTTCCGGCGTATTCTTGGCCTCAAAATAAAATATTGACCATCCCTCTGGCAACGGCAAAGTTACGTACTACTGACGCATTGTTCAAAAAAAAAAAAAAAAAACGTACTACTGACGCCGCCGGCGAAGGGGCACCACCGTGCGCCAGAGGTCGGAGACCGGGCGGCGAAGGAAGGGACATGGTTGCGGCATCGTTTTGTTTCGTGGCGCACATGACTGACCCTCACGGCCGGCATGTTCTCGGCTGTCTCTGTTATCCCTGCGTGTTCATGTGATCCCTCGTGGGGTCGTGGCGAGTCACATGAACTTGGGATCCAAGAGTTATTTATATTAATAATAAGGTTATCGCGTAGATTTCTTCTTCATTGTCCCTCTATCTTCCCAGTTTCGAGAGACTTCCGGCGCTTGGGGAATTCAGTGTTGACTCGTGGTCACGACTCATGTGTTGTGCTGATGGTCACGACTCATGTGTTCTGCTGATGAAGTTCGCTGTCTGCATGGTATGGTCAGAGCTACGAAGGCACGCAGCGATAATTGCGCGGTGTCTGAACCTGACACGCGGAGATGCCAGATGCATCTGCAGGCTCGTATCTTTTTTTTTTTTTTTAAGGATCTGCAGGCTCATTCTCCCTCCTAAAATAAACGCAATTCTTTAACCTCTAGAAACTTGATCACCGGGCTTATTCAAAAATTTTATTATTAAAATATTATTTGTGATGTAGTAAGTCATAACAAAAAGTGATAATATTTATAGAAGAAAGTTAAATAAGACGAACGGTCAAACACAGTTTGTAAAAGTTAAAAAGTCAAAAAATTAGTTTTATTTTAAGACGGAGGGAGTACCTCAATCCCGAAATAAAGTCTCAATCAATATCAATTGTAACTATATTTATATATAAAAAAAAAAGTATCAATATTTAATGTTTACTGTGAAAATATTTATGATAGTATAAGTTGATATGTTTCAATAACACATACAGCTTGCCAGCTCTTACAAGAAGTAGTCGTTCCAGTTATTTCACCACACAAAAGTAATTCGCATTAACCTTTTTACAGATTACATATATATACATACATTAATTTATAGGTATAAATTACTAAACAAGAAAAAAAAAATTGTGTAACATCCCAGAGAAACAGATGCGTGCTAGTAAGTGCAAATAGTAGTAAAAAAAAAACTATTCATAATGTTCCTTGGATGAATTATAAAACATCACGATTCATGTGCTAGATAACATTTACAAGCACATACTTATTTGGTAGACACTGTAATGTTCATTATTTCGTAGATACTGTAATCCAAGACTAGTTTCCCCGGCATAATTTATAAATTATAATACATAAACACCTCATGCCGAACCTAATAGATTCTCATCAATGGTATATGAATCCCTTCAGATGAAAGTTTCAGATTTATACAAACGTGGGCTTCAAATGCTCGACAACATTGACACCGCTGGCTTGTCAGTGAACCAAACAAGCTCCCCATCCTGAAGTGAAACCATCTCAACAGGCAGTAAATCTGATGTGTTTTGCCCTTCTGAAAGTGCTTTATGAACAGCACCAGCTTTGCCAGCACCGGTGACCACAAGTGCGATGTGTGCGGACGAATTTATCACTGGGAAAGTGAAGGTTATTCTCTCTGGTGGTGGCTTCGGAGAATCCTTGACAAAGGTGACCCACTTCTGGTTTTCATTGACAACAGGGTGACCAGGGAAGAGTGAGGCAACATGGCCATCAGGCCCCATCCCCATAAGCATAAGATCAAACTTGGGGAACCCAGAAACTGGTGACATTTCAATCACACCATCCTTGACAAGTTGCTTTAAACGAGTTTCATAGTCCTCCGCGGCACCTTCGGATGACAGTGCATCATTTATGGCGTGAACTTGGTCAGCAGGAATCGGCACCTATGTTGTAGGAAGACAAAGATCAAAAGTTATATGCATTGTAGAACAAAGATAAAAAAGTTTCTGTTTAAGCTTTATATGTATGACAATGTGGATATGAACTTATGTGTAAAATCTACTATATGAGTCGAGTTGAATTCAAGCATATGTAACACATTTGACAGACAGGGAAATATACTTTAATTAATTTTAAGATGAGAATGCAGACTACCAACATAGCTACATAATCTATTAAGCAAACATTACCAATTTTTTCCTTTAGACTTCCTAGAAAGACAGCCCACCAACTCCAAAATCGACATTTTGCTTAATACTCATCATAGTCAAAATATCCCGATATCAAGAACACATGAGAAACTACAGTATATATATAATCTACCCAAAAAATATATAATATAATCTACCCAAAAAAAATATATAATTCCATTTCCCATCACTCGAAAACAATCACATTCCCGTTTCTACACAGTATGAGATCAACAGAAACTCTCCTCCTACTTCCACAATCGAACAGATTTCTGAATTTGACTAAACAAGTGGGTACCTTAGAGAGGAACTCATCTGAGGCGAGCTTGTAGTTGCTATCCGCGTGATCCTTTCAACACCACCCTCTCATCCACCCAGAACACATGCCATTTACTCCAATCCACCGCCTCCAGGTACAGCGGCTCCGCTAGTTTCCTGCAAAACCCAAAAGGTCAAGACCTAAGGAAACCTGCCCCCTACGATCCGGAAACCAAAAAAGTTGGCGATGACGAGGCGCGCGGGGCCAGAACCTGAGGGCCTTGACGAGGGAGCCGCCGGAGAGCACGACGGTGAAGGTGCCCCTCTCAGCCGCGAACTTCGCCGACAGCTCCGCCGTGTACTTGGCCAGAGACGCCGCGAGGTCCTCCTCCGCGTCGAATATGATTAGTTTCTTCCTGGATACCGTCTCACCTGCGGCGGTGGCGGCGGCGGCGGACATGGCGGAGACCGGCACGAGCGGAGAGCGCGAGGGTGGCGATGATAAGAGTCTGCTGGGAAGGGACCGGCGGAGGGACGATGGGAGCCTGAGGGCAGAAGACGACCGGCGGGGGTTGACGGAGGGTAGGGTGGTCCTCCACGCGGCGGCGGCGGCCGTGGTGGACATGTTGGCGGCGGCGGCGGCGTGGAAATTGGAAATGGAGAGGTTCGCAGGTAGTTGGTGGGGGGAAAAAGGCGGGGCCGATAGGGAAATAATGGGCACTTCCTAGCCGTCGAGATCGTGATGGACGGCCAGATCGTGCGGGCCCGCTCCTTCTAGACTTTTCCACGTGGGGACAGTGCTCTGGTTTTTTTTTTTTGACAGACAGGGACTATCGCCTGTTCTTGGTCAACGCACTCGGATTTGCCGCCCAAGAAATCTGGGTGGGCCGGTGAGGATTAGACCTGGTCCAGCCCAATTACGGCCCAAGTCTCATGTTTTCTACTACCTCCGCTGAGCCGACGACTTCCACGGGTCCGCCTCTATGGCCTTGTTCTCCCAGCGACCACACATGCACCAATGCCACGCTCTCTTGATTGCATCTTTGACTCCAACGGTATCAACCACGATGGACTAAATGTAAATCTAACCACGAACATCACCAAGATCATCAAAATCAACTCTATTATTTTATAGCATAAATTTTGATAAGCCTTAACCATGTTTTACTAAAGGATTTTTATATTTTATATAGGTCTTTCGACATCGACAAATAGTTCTAAATTTTTTTTTGAGGTAAACAAATAGTGCTAAATTAAGGCATGATCCTAATTCCTAACACACAAACAAGCTTACCTCCCAGACCTATCTAAACACATAGGTCAGATCGCGTTGGACTTGACAACAACAGAAACAACGTTAGCTTTACTTTTTAGCTCGTGACCACCTAGGGCGTGTTTGGCAGGCTAGACGAGGGGAGCTCGGCCCAGCGGCCAAGCTATGGCCAGCCAAAGCCAGGTAAAGAGGGCCACCCTCTCATGTTTGGTTGGCTGGCCAAAGAGAGCCGAGCTGCATTGTGGCTGTGTTTGGGATCCACCTGGGAGCCCGACCAGCAGCCCAAATCTCCCCACGTTGCGCCGCACACGGCCGAGCCCGAGTGAAACGTAGAAAAATAGCGTAGCAGTGGAGCTGGCCAACGTCCTTAAATCCCGGTGCGGCCATGTTTTACAAAGCTGAGCCAGGGAAGCCGAACATGGGCTTGCGCTCTCTAGGGCGCAAATAACCGCGACAAACAAATCCAACAGGTCACCCTAAGCCAAACACTCACTTCACCAAGCGTTTTACTACTAAATTCATTTACCTTCAAACATCACATTGGTTCATCCCAATTCACAAACGAAACAGGCTGACAAAACGGTAAGCTAAAACGCGGCTCTCCATTATCCTTCCAAGTTTTGGCCGCATTATTATTTTATAGCATAATTTTTCATTTACCTTTTTTATTTACCCGCTTTAGTGAATTGAGTTCATCTGTCCAGTGCACATTCAGTGAAACCGTTCACAGCCAAGATTGTTTTCGCTTTTTTCACTAAAACGTGTTGCAGACGACATCCGAAACAGGGCCCTAGTCATATACTACCGCGTGTAGAGAGGTCTGGGGAGCGAGGGCCGTCAGAAATGGGAAGGGGTACCCCGGGTAAAAGCTAAACCAGAAGAGCAATGCCATTACAGTCCAGTTATCTTCATTACTTTAAATATGGAGTATATAAATCTGTATCGAATTGACGTCTTGTCTATAGAACGCTACTACCTGCTCGTTCTCGAACTCAAGTTTAGAAAAAAAGTTAGTATGACAATTTACCCAGAACAATTCGGGAACAATACTACCTTTGGTGACGATTGACACTTCCGGCAAACACCTGTGAGCTTATCTTAAACAAAATGGAACAAGCAAAGTAGAATAACGGCCGGCTAAAGACCACAACCAAAAAAAAAAAAAAAAAAAAAAAAACACGACACAGCACGCATGCAAACACACATGACTTTAGCCAAAACATTGGAGCAATCACAAACCGTTAAAAAGGCGACGTACAAAACACATCTGACACGAACATAAGTAGGGAAATTCAATCAATTACAAAAGGCGATGACAATTTCGATAGGTCAACATGGGTTAGCAAAAGCAGATTAGCACACACCGAAATGTAGTTATAAATGCAAATGCTAAAAAGAAAAACAAACAAAAGACCATACATAAAAGTAAAGGAATAATAAGAATACCTATTTGGTAAATAACCATTTGTAAAACATTCCACCCATTAAGAAAATAAGCATATATAATATCATAACCATGTGTCCATAAGAGAATGAATATGAATAACATCATTTGGCGTACAAATCTTTTGGAGTTCAGATAAAAGAAATGGAGGAACAAAAGCTGCTCAAGTGACAGGGGATCCAATTAAACCAAAAATTACATGTTCGCGAACATTACAATGCATTTGAACATTACAATGCATGACTAAATTTGTTCTTTGACACTGCATATGGAGTGGATTGAATGGCATTGCTTCATCAAAAATTAGTTCACTATATGCAAACAATACCCTCACCAAACAATCCAGCACCACAAAAGTCCATGTTATTTGCAGTTTAGAAACACATGCAAATCAAAATACTATCACCTTCCTTTACCAATATTGATCAAATCTAACAGTCAGCACCACAAAAGTCCATGTTATTTGCAGTTTAGAAACACATGCAAATCTAAATACTGTCACCTTCCTTTACTTCACATATTGATCAAATCTAACAGTTATTATGTTAATTCTCACAAAATACTACAAACCTCAAAGCTCCAAAGCAGTTCACACTAACTGGGAACAAACATCGAACTCAAGGAAAAACACTTTGCTTCTTAATGAAAAATCTATTCGAGATTTTATTAACGCTGACAAAAAAATTCAACAGTTCACTATTGAAATTCTAATCAGCAACTATTACCCATTAGCTGATCTAAAAGGATCATAGCCTTAAAAAAATGAAAGTAAGAAATCGCCATAGTAGCCCCCTGACCTCCTTTCATGCTTAACTAAGGGTGTCAATGGGTAGGTAACACCACAATTCATAAGCAAACACATTTTAATTTAGGGAACTAAAGGGCAGAGTATAGTCCTATGTTAAACTACATAATTCTGATATAGGTAAGAAACACCAACAGGGCAATATGAATTACTAAAATTGGCTAACACCATCCAGTTTTCATTTTCCAAACAGATATAAATTCACAGGATCACAAACTTAAATTGTGTCGGATTTGAAACAAGGTAATGAAGTTACAGTAGACCATAATAACTAAGGCAGCAGATACAGTATGTCGAATGGCTTAAAGTTCCATCCCAAAACTAAATTCTATGGCAATCTAATAACATTGGGCTGAATATCACTTATTGCATTGTCCCTTCCACGCATTCACGAAACGAGTTGTCAAACCCTAAAAGAGCCACCGCCCGAATTCAGCGCATATCGAAGCGTTAGCCCGCCGTAGTCGCATCGCTCGTTTAAACGATAGGTTCGACAAGCACGAGGTCCGCACGTCTTAACGCCTACCGCGAGGCCCGCCAGCTGACCTTGGACCAGGAAAGCGTGAGAATTGCAGCCGCAAATGGGCTGAGTCACGATCGTGTTCGTCAAACTTATAACCTGCAAAACGAATCGCGATGGTTTATATTGCACAGGTCGTCGCGTGAACAAGAGATCGTACCGTAACATGAATAGGAAGAGTTAGGTTTTTGCCTTCAACCAAAGGCCTACACCGCCATGCAGATCAAGATGGAAATGCAAATCTTAGATCCAGTAGATCAGAATTCAGAATGATGCGATCTTATTAAATTGGCAGGGATGCTGGTACAAAGCAAGAAAGTGTAGAACCTAAGACCGCCTAGGCTATGTACTCTTGTCATGACTTTCTCAACTTCATAATTTGAAGGGCATAATGTGCACTTCAACCTGAAGCAGAGTGCAAAAGCGCAGAACGCAGGACTCACTAGTCCTATTAGATGCACGAGAAGAATATTAGTTTGCTTGGAAATGCTGAGTCACCTGCCAGGGTGCATTAAATAATAGGTGGGTTTACCGCTGAATAGACACCTGACTACCAGCTTCCTGATATAACTAATTGTGAACTAAGTCACGGAATTCGCATGGAGTTAGATGCAGAATGAACAAGTATTTACAATTTTCAAAACAAGCTTCACAACAAACTATAGAGAAATGCAGATATGAATAATAGAATTTAACAATCATATACATGTAGAATTGAAAGACACCAAAGCTAAGAATCAGGAAATCAACATAACTACACAGTCCATATCGACAAATATAAGTAGTTTCACCTTGCAACGCATCAAGAGCAAGTGTAGCCTGAGCAGGGTTGTCAAAATCGACGAAACACAACACATGTGGATCTCCACCAGGCTGCAGAAAGGTTGACAGATAAGCATCATCCATCGCTTGAGCAGAAAATTTTTAACATAGTCAAAGGGTTGTTAACTCACATGTCTGGACTCCTTGTTGACAAGACGCACCTCACGAAAGCCAACAAACGGGCGAAATATATCTAAGGAAGCAACAGGGTTAAGGAACAAAAATATTTCAAGGGAGTGGCAACATATACAGGTACCAGTACCACCAATCAGTACTTTGGATTAAACAAGAACTGAAGCATATAAGCAGAAAGAAACTAGAGAAGATGAACAATATGAAGATGTAAAAGGAAAAAAAAGGAAGACAGCACCATAAGTCTCTCAACAAAAGCAGAACTGTAGAATGTGACATTTAAAGGGGGTCAATAGAATGCTTAAAGCTAACAAGACACATTTATAGAAAAATAAGTTTAGTAAAGAACAGTAATAAGATTTTGGAGAAGGATACGTGAAACCTCCCGTCGTGTGCAGTTTGCAGGTAAGCCCTCAATATACAGAGTGCTTGATGCATCCGGCGGAAGAGAAGGCTCAGGCCTGCCACCATATCCCATCCCAACACCCATCATACGCCGATCATCAACACCATAGCCAGCCATCCCAGCACCCATTCCTGCACCCATCCCTGCACCCATCCCAGCACCCAATCCAGCACCCATCCCAGCACCCATCCCTGCAGCCATCCCAGCAGCCATCCCTGCAGCTCTAGTAGCATCATTGGCACCGACGGAGGCCATCTATGAATTTATCACACAAATAAAAGGCAAGTCAATAACTCTGTACTCTGGCAAAAAAAAAGGTACAATATACAATATGAAAACTAACCCCATTGCGCAAGTAACGGTCATAAGATGCTCCAATTGCGTCGTTATCTCTAAGGGAATGGTATCCTGCCCTGTCAGTTTCACGTGGATAATATCCTGTCATGTCTTGCCCACCAGACACATCTGCAAAATGGAAAAGGAAATCTTAGATTTTACACCCAATCCTCACCTCCAACTATCGCATGCAATTAATATATAAATTCATCAAAAAATTCAGAATTTTGTTACAAAAGACAATCATAACAGAAGACAGAACTACAGAAGAACTACAGAAGCTTCACCTTTTTTTTATCAATGACTATTTTAATAAGTTGATTGAATAGTAAACAATATATTCCCTGAGCACCAAACTCAATCAATACGGTTGCATCAGACCAACCGATCCAGGAATACATGAAAAGTGCAAGATCAACGATCATTTTCGTTTCTGTACAAGCTCTGTGAAATAAAATAACGATATGGCCACCATAAGCCAAATCGACAGATGCCTAAGCAATATCATTACATAACTTTCTCAACAAATCAACAATCCCAAAGCTGCGGTAAATAATAGTCAACCAGGACACAATTCTCAATATGGCGCAACGAACCTAGCTAATCAAATTAGACGGCCCTCACGCATGTAGAATCATCTAATCATAACAGCTCTGCAGATCTGAACGCTCGATCTAATCTAAAATTACAAACCAACCAAACAAAAAAAGCAAGATCTGGTGGGCACGAACCTCCGAAGTCAGGGCGCGCGCGCTTGAGCGGCGGCGCAGCGGCAGCTGCCTGCTGTGCCATGGCGGCGGCGGCGGCCTGCTGGTTCATGGCAGCAGCCGCGCTGCCGACCGTCTGGGCCGCGGCGACGGTTGCAGCGGGGGCCATCCCGCGCCGCGGCCGCAGCGGCGGCCACCATCGCCTGCTGCTGCTGCCGCGCGTCGGCGTACCTCCAGTAGTTCTCGGCGGCCATGGCGTCTGGCCGTGCCGCGCGGCGGGAGAGATGAGGCGAGAAGCGAGGGGAGAGGCGAGCTGCGTGCGGCTAGGGTTCCGAGGCTAGAGGATGCGATCTGAGCGACTTGCGGAGCCAATAGGGACGGGCAGGTGTTGACAGGACGTGGCGCGGTGTCGTCGGTCGTTGGACTGGATGCTTTGGGCCGGGCCGGTGGCGCAGGAATACGGCTCGGACCAGGACCAGGAAAACGTGTCCGATGTTAAAAGGTCTTGGTTCGTGGGTTCATGTAGATTGTGTTGGTGGCTAGGACACGGATTTTAGGGTTGATTTCTAACTTCTTGCCCGATCAATCAAAACTATAGCAAGCCAAAACATTTAGTGATTATATAAATATAATCAGTTTATTGTTAAAGAATTGACACACCAATATTTATAGTTATATGGGCTTATGGCAAGTCCCTAGAAACATTTTATAAATTGGATTAAAAAAAAAGGTGTTTTCTATTGTTATTAGAGGCACTGAACCAAATGCACACATATGTTTTTTCTATCTTAAATTTTGGCAAGCCCAAGTTTTGCCTTGACATGATTTTGATTAGACGAGAAATGGAAGGCAACCAAGAACGCCCTTAGCTACCTAGGCTAGAACAAGTGTGAGGACGTGACCGTGGGGCCATGGAAATGCGTCTTTCACTGGCGGGCAAGTTAGCCAGGAACCTAAGATCACGACTATTGTGGAGTGCAGACTATACCGTTGAAGGGGATGTTAGGGTACGGGTGTTCCGATCCGATCCACACGCTGGTTTCATCTTCCCCACTACATTCTTTGCACTTGTGGTCGTCCTCATGCTTCTCCTCGTGCTCAACCCTTCTAGCTGCCCTGCTGCCCTTGAACCCCTTCCTTCTAAGGGTGTTGAAGGTGTTAACAAGGGAGGTAGCTGCCGGAGATGGAGACAATGGAGAAACAGTGGTTTGTCATGGGCCGTGTCGCTATGTGCCGCGAGCGCGAGGAAGAAAAATAGTGCTCTCCAGCGTCGTTCGGATGGAGACTCAGGTCCGAACGTTTGGACCCGATGATTTCCGCATGGTTGCTCTTGTTTTGGAACCGAGGAGACCATGTCCCTTCAATGAAGATGCTCTAATCCATTTTCAGCCATCCAATTGTCGATGTTGAGCCTATTGTGCATTTGTAGTAGTCAGACAATGACTTGTGTCCTATGTTGGTTACTTTATTTTGACATTTTTCCGGGATTTATCTTGTTACTTGAATGGTTATAACTTTGATGCAAATCAGTGATCACTCAACAACTATTTGTCTACATGTCCGACTACCTCACAGAATTGTCAAAAGTGTATTGTCATTAAGACTTACTCCCTTAGTTTCAAATTACAAATTGTTTTGGCTTTTTATATTTTTTTTTTTTGTTATGCATCTAGATATAATAATATGTCTAGATACATGGTGAAATGGGCCAATTGGAGCACATTTGAAAATCCTAGTAAAAAAAATGTGTATGGAGTTCACCGGCAAATGGTCTAGCTAATTTTGCCTAATAAAATAGATGAACAAAAAAGTTAAATGACTTTTAATTTAAAATGGAAGGAGTACAAACCAATCCCAAACTCACGTCACAATGAGACTTTAGCTACAAGGGATTAGTAGTTAGTTTAATAACCAATCCAGAGTTCAAGCAGAATGTTTGGCTTGCGGTGGAACTACACCTTGCATAAGTACTTCCACGGAGACCTTATCGCAAAGCCATTGTGACCGAAGTCACTCCGCAGAGAGTGCCCAACGAGCCCATTCTTTTTCCGGCGGGTTCGGCTTATACCAGACGAGTTCGTCCTGTCAAACAAAATAAGGCTGTCAAACCAAATAAGGCTGTTACTGTTTTTGGCTAGCACAGTTTGTCTTTAACGGCTAGGAAGTCGATTCTCGATTTTGCATTTGTATCCGCCGTAACTGGTTCATCCAAGATCTTTATTGAATAATTATTATTACTCCCTCCGTTCCACAATACTTTGCAATTCTTTTCGACTCATAAAACTATGTTTGGACTGCTCGTCTTATTCAAATTTTTTATGTAAATTATAAAACAAACAAAACGTCATTACAATATCTTTAGTGATGTAATAAGTCATAACAAAAGTGGTAATATTTAATTAAAACAAATTAAATAAGACGAGAGGTCAAACACAGTTTATATGAGTCAAAAAAATTGCAAGTATTGTGGAACGGAGGAAGTACATGAAAGCAGTACGCCCCGTTCACGTTCTGTTCCCAGGAAGGAATTTCATGATAAAATTTGACTCTGCCGAGAGACAATGATGTCCAGTTAAATTCCGGTGAGAATTATGTGTTGTAATAAGATATGAAGTGTTTTTTCCTACTTGTAGAAACATTGCACGCCAGTAAACGAATGTATATCTTCTCATTCTTGCAACATCCAAACTCAATAGCAATGTATGCTGGAATAAATGGCTTTTGCCAGCAGTGATAACATGAGAACTGCAAGTCGATGTAAAACACAATGTAAATGGATTTTCGGATTTGTATCTCAAACTTGGAAGCTACATGATTCACTAGAACAGAATCCGAAGACTCTGCCAGCACAATCAATCAGTAGCTGCGGCCCCAGAACGACCACTTCTTCGCTGGCTTTCCAGATGCGAAGCACAGGGTACCTGAATTTAGATTGTAACAAGACAGGTCAGCATGACAATGTAAATGCAACAATCATAACAAGGAAAAACCATAGGTAACTTGCATTAGGCCCTCATAGTCCCATACCTTCTGGAAGTTCTGGCTGCTCAAATGGAGTACACAATGTTTTTGCAGCTCCGAGCTCCCCCTTTGTCCGAGCTTTCACATCTTTCTCAACTTCCTGTATGGGGAAAAGAAATTTACAGACATGGCAGGCGGAAGTACAATAGAACTCGAAGGAAAAAGGAGCACAAATAAAGGCTAGAACTTCCAATTGTCTCTCATCTGCAACATTTTCAAAATACTTATAATTTTGTGGTAAACCGAGGACCAAAGGTGATGACAATGACTAACTTTTAAGGAAGAGTTTCCCAATTATCTTTTATGTATCCCACCTCCTACTTCTATAGATAGAAGTTTATGGTGGCAAAAGTATTGATAAATCTTATTTGTTAATTGCTGCCAAGGTTTCAAAGAACAAATTCAGGACAGGAAGGCGGCAAATCTGATTAAAAAAAAATGACAACTTCAAGTACCTCCTCATCGCACCATGGAGCCAAGATCAACCTTTTGTTATTCAGAGCAGTTGTGAATTCATCCCAAGTTTTGATGACTTCAACACAGGCATCTCTCTTTTCTTGGGCTGTTTTGAACAGATTTTTTTGAATCTCATCCAGCAACACTTTAACCTCTTCTACCAAATTGGTCACAGGAATGTCAACCTTTGCACCATTGTCCCGGCGGACAACGCGCACCTAAAAAGAAGAACAGGGTATAATTTCAGTCAATTTTTTCACTTATGGAATTCAAGTTCACACAAACATAGTAAGTTTGACATTGCAGCAATAAGAATCAGAACATTGTTGACACTCAGCAGCCTTTTTGCAGAGGCACAGATTGGACTATTAATAGCTGGGAAAGAAGTATCAAGGTCAAGCTATTTGAGCAAACAATTATTTGTCAAATGATATGCATGTCTTCAAATTTCACATATTTTTAATATTAATATATTGTACCAAACGATAGTAACACATTTTAAGAGAAATTTATGGTCAGGTTTTAGTTTTGAAGACTCTCAAATCCTAATACGCCCTATGTAAGGTAAGGAGGTTGTACTGTAGAGTATCAGAGAACTAAATAAAACAAGGTAAGAGTAACCAGCAAAATAACAAGGTTGCTTATCTTTATTTAAGGCTATGAAAAGTATTATACTGGTAACTAACTGCAGATAGTCCTAGATAAAAGAAGAGCCAACAAAAGAAATGCAAACAAATTTAAACATGAATGATGATCTGCTAGAAACCAGTAATCAGTACCTGTTTGTTTGCCAGATCTTTTGGACCAATCTCAATTCTCAATGGAACACCTTTCATTTCCCAGTGAGAATACTTCCAACCTGGAGAGTAATTTTCACGGGTATCCAGGTCCGCTCGAAACCCAGATTCATTGAGTGTATAAACAGTTGATTCACATGCTCCCTTTATGGCAGTTGTGTCAGCATCCTTATAAGGCACTGGAATCACAATTACCTGGATTGGTGCCACCTTTGGGGGTAATACTAAGCCTTTGTCATCACCATGTGTCATCACCATCACTCCAATCTGCAAGGGCATAGGTTCAGAAACATAAAGCTATGTGACTGGAGAAAGCTACGCACATAAAAAACAATGTATGTGGATTTGTCAACCAAAGCCAATAATTTGTGCAGAAAGCTATGTAACTGGAAATCCAAAGAGCAATAAAAACCTCTAATTCAATGCAACATGTGTTGTTGTTGTTGTTGTTGTTTTAAAAAAAAGAGAAGACTTGCAAGCCATCACTAGAATTTCAATTGCCCATTATTCTTTTTCCTTCAATGGGATGGGGATTTTTCTGTGTTATAAGGTCGATGGACAGATTGGGGAAGGAAACAGAAGAGGCTCAGAAGGGAGAACAACGGTCTCTCCTCTATTATATACTCCCTGTTCCCCATCAACAGGAGTCTTCTTAACATGACCACTCCACCAAACCTAGATTCTGTGTAGGTAAAGTGATGTATTGCACCATTACATTTCAATGACCTGTAAAGCTATAATGAGAAGCTGCTGTACATGATTTCAGCAGATCCATCATCCAAGTCAAGTCAGCTACAGAAGGTTCCACAAAATGGAAGGCACTAAACCAGGTACTACCAGGAACCGAAAGTGACAGTAGTCAGCATTTTAGCAAACAATTTGTTGTTTCAGGCCCTATTTGATGATTATATGACTCTACATGCTGCTTCCATGTTCCTATTTGACCATTGAGATTTCAAGAGAATAATATGAAAAAAAAAAAAATACAATGTATCAAGGATAGACCAGCTATCACTAATTCTGGCTCTGAGCCCAGGACCATGAAACTTTTTGTGAACTGTTATCAAAACCAAGTGCAAGCAGAGGTTAGCTCCAATGAATTGATCTCGGAAACTGATGACATGGCATACTGAACATGTTCAAACTAAATTTGAAGCACTTGCTCAGTATATTATGAAAGAATAATAATTAAGTATATTTACAGACCTGTTTCTGTTCAAATTCGAACATATATACTTTCCATGGTTTCATTCGACAATCATATCATCAAACAGCAGTTTAGATCAAGTAAAGGTGGAACTAAGGACCTAACAGATCTAGAGGTGCAAGTGCACGAGGCACCAGGATCAGGTGCAACTAAACATGACCTGAGCCATTGGTTGGCAGGTCTAAAGGCTGAGATTGTGTGCTTAGGTGTCCCCTATATTAAAATTGCTATGATGCCATTCAAATGAACCTTTGATTTTGCATCCTGTGGCGCTAGTGCAACTGCTTAACTCTAAATGAACACTAGTGCATGATAAGGGTCCATGTATGATGTTCACTTTGTTCGCTAGATATCAACTACATATGGACAAAAGTATCAGGTGAAAAATGAAAGCATCATTGCACCCCCCACATCAATTATGCATTTTCAATCAAAGGAGTGCGAGAATTACCGAGCGGGTTGTGTAGGCCCAAGAGTTTTGCCAAACCATTTCCCTAGCACCCTTCTCATTCTCAAAAGTAATATCAAACATCTTGGCGAAGTTTTGACCAAGACAATGTGAGGTTGCACCTTGTATGCCACGACCAGTGTTTGGAATGAAGGCCTGGTAAAACAATAACAATATTAGCAACAAACATATTACAATAAAATACTGGAATTAATTTTCTTTTTCATCAGGATAGTTAAGGAAAGGATACAATATTTTAGGAATGTATCAATACCTCAACACTGGTGGTATAAAGTCCACCTGCAAATTTTTCCATCTCGCTTTTCCTCCCTTTGGACACTGGAACTGCTAAAAATTCTTCATATATCCTTCTGTACAGTTCCAATATTTGGAGAACCTGAGAACATCACCATGGATTAAAATTACTTATCATTCCCCATTCAAAAATGTTTATGCAATCATAACAAACAAATATTACAGTATTGAACTGTCCCTTTGATACATCACAGAGGCTCAAATTGTTTTAGCGCAAAACTACCTAGATAAATACATGAAACTTTATAAATTACCCAAATGTGAAACAAGGGTACTTGTTTGCAAATGAATGTAATACAAAAACTAAATTACTTGTATAAACAAAAATCTATAATCTATTCTAACATACTACATTAGGTCAGATGCGCTTCAGACTTTAAGATCTTCAAACAATCAGAAATTAATTCTGAGAAAACCACCTCAATAGTTAGTGTTATACTTTGCAATGAACTCACCAAAACCACCACATAATACTAGTTGAAAACAGAACCATATCACAACTATGCAGAAATATGTATATACCTCTTCATCTGCCTCTTCTTTAGTCGCGAAAGCAGTATGCCCCTCTTGCCACAGAAATTCACGGCTCCTGAAGAGAATAGTTGCAGAATGTTTAGCAGGAAAAAAACCGCACGGGGCGTACGGTCACTGGGTACAGCCATATGCACAGAAACAATGGGTGAGTGATTCCCTCTGTCAAAATCCTATGTACTCATTTCAAAATTCAAACCTTGTAACTCTAGAACAACAATTAGGCATCCAAAAGTAAGTTCAGTATACACAAGCAGAGCCGCTAGATTCATATTCCACATTTCTATGGTTACAACTTTAAATAATCATGGTCAAAGTATAATTTTGAAGAATGTACCGAGGAAGAGGATCAGCTCAAATGGTGGGCTTTGAATACTATACAAAATCACACATTTAACATTTTAATTACTCAGGGCAACAATATTGAGGACAAGTAGTCAATGCATTTACTACAAATCTTTCCATTGGACGACTTATTCAAATGTTCTAGAATAAATAACAATGCTTGTAAGTAAGTGCTAGTTCATTATCTTATGAGAAGAAATGAAATATGGGAGCTCCTAGATTTTCCAAAATATTGAGAGCAGACAAGTGAGGCGACCATCTGGGCATGTTCTTATCGCCAAGACATTACCATGCAAGCCATAAACTATGTGAATTTGCTAGTTAGACAGTATGGAAGTGTCTTGCAGAACATGAGGTATTAAGGCAGGCGGGAGAATTGCATAACTACACTGGCAAGCCAACAGACGAGGTACCTTATGAAAGGAGTAGGATTGCTAAACTCCCATCTAACAACATTACACCATTGATTACACCTCAAGGGTAAGTCCCGGTGGCTTCTTATCCATTTGGAGAAGTATGGATACATGACAGTCTCACTTGTGGGGCGGATTGCAATAGGTGCTTCCAGCTCAGATTTCCCTGATTTAGTAACCCAAGCTACCTGCAAGAATATATATTACATTACTTTCCTTTTTGTTTTGCATAAGTGACCATGTGAAAATCTAAAATTTCGATTCCAGTTAAAAAAAAGAAATATAATAGAGAAATATGGGACAAAATATAAATCCACTTGGTTTCAGACTTGGTACAACCCAAAATCACCATTCCTTTTGGTTATAGTTGGGCAGACTGACTTGGAGAACCGAACAAATATCGTAACTGCGAAAATCTGGAAATGGTGATGTGAAGGGAAGAGTAAAAGGCACACACCTCAGGTGCAAAGCCCTCAATGTGGTCCTTTTCCTTCTGTAGAACATTCTCAGTAACAAACAGGGGGAAATAATATGGTTTGAGCTTCAGCTTTTTAATTTCTGCATCAAAGAATTCCTGCAACAAATCACAAAGCAGTTATCAAAATTACAGTAATGTCACTATGCATGCTTCACAAACATGTATAGAAACAAACATACACCCCTGATGTCAAACATAGTTTCCTACATAATTCAGGGTCAGAACTAATGTTATGGAGAAGCTGTGAAAAGTTCTACACCACATTAAAAATAAGTCTCCAGTTACAAGGGTGGCTGTTCTTTAGCACTGAGATAGTTGTCATTCCAGATTTGGCAACAAAAGACACCTGTGGCTTTTAGTCTGTATTGACAAAAACTTACTTTCAGTAGCTCCCAGATCTCCATCGCCCATGGCCTCAATATATAACAACCAGAGATGTCATAGTACTCAATCATTTCACTGTTAACAACAACCTGGAGGAACAAACAACAATGCTCTGAATTAGCCCCATGGAGACAAGGTACAATTTCATATAAAAAGCAAGTACTATATTCCGTGGAAAGATATTTTGCCATGTGTCAAGCAGAGCAATCAAGGAATAGCAGTATTGATATGGTACTTAATGGAATAGCTGCACCTGAAACAATATAGCAAGCCAACTAATCCAGTTTCAAACAACTAGGGTGAGTTTGTGATTGCTGTGACGAACTTTGCAGCTTTTGCTGTGGACTCTCGAGTAGTTTGGGCAATAATTTAGTAGGTCTAGAATAGGCAACATAGTCTACAATTGTAACAGTGTCTATTCACAAAGACCAAAAAACTCTAAGCTAGTCAAAGTCAAACAGTGATTTCTCCTAAACCCTCTTACACCAATTCAATCAAAACCTTCGAAATTTCATCCCCGCCGAGGCGGGGAGCACCAACATCAACCAAATTTGAACTACCAACATGAAATCAAATGGGATCTACCAACACGAATCAAATCGGAACTAGTCGCCCTACCACAACGAAACAAAAGAGCACTTAACCAACCTCAGAGTACCACTCCCCGAAGTTGTCGTCCTTCTTATACGCCATCCCGAGCTTGGTCTCCTTCTTCACCTCCTTCTTCTTCCCTGCAAAACAATCCACGAACAACCAAGCAAGTTCAGATGCAAACGAACCCAACGGTGACGGTTGAAGCCGACAGACGGGGAAGGAGGTGCTCGAACCTCCGCCGCCTCCCTTGGCTGCGCCACCCTTGGCTGCGCCGCCCTTGCTGGACGACATGGCTCCCGGATTCGGTTCTCGGTCGCGCAGCTGTGCAGCGGGGATCAGGGAGGATGAGGAGCAGGCGGCGCGGGGCGGGTGTCCCGCTAGGGTTTTGTGGCGGCGGCGGGCGCGGAAGGCAGAGATAAGTGGGCCGGTGGGGTAGAGTACCGGCCACCCGAGGTCAGAGTAGCGCGCAAGTTGCTGCCAATGGGACAGCACGGTGCACACGGTGCACGGGCACGTTGGCTGTTTTTGCGCGCGGGCGGGATGGGATCTGTGGGCCTGGTTCACGGGTGACGTCACGAGGTGGGTTCGGCCGGTGCTGGGGATCGTGATGGTTTTTTGCGGAATAAATGGGATGGATATTTTTAACATACTTTTCCTTCTCGGTTCGGGATGGGCTCGATCCCTTGCGAATAAGTTAAACATTTCTAACTTTGACCCCCTTGTATAGAAAAAAAAAAAAAAATCATGTTTACCGCCGGGTGGAACAAATATCACTATTGATATTACGCGACATACGGCGGCTAATAAATTTATTTGCACGATCAGAAGCAGCATATATTGTCCGATAGGTTCTATGTGCAATTACGTGGACCAATCTATCCCATCCTTATCTTTTTCTGCCGGAGAGCGAACAAATCGGCCCCATGCCATAACCCTTTATGATAAGCTTCCCGCGATCTAGGAAGCACTCTTTCATGACACCGGTCCGGTACACTGGTTTCCTTGATGGCCCATAGCAGGTGCTGGAAGGGAAATTAAACAGGGTTTCACAAACAAACAAAAACCCATTTGTAGTGGGGCCAGGCTGGCTGGAGAAGAAAACGAAACGGCACATAGAGGCCGACTGAGCCAAGAAATAGAAGGAGCTTATGGTTGTTTTGACTAGGCAAGTGGGCCTATGCCATCCCGAAAAAGTATAGTAGGAAGTGCACTTTATTATAAAACTTTGGGGATGGAATTTATTCTGTTAAACTGTCACCTTCATTAATATGAATTTATCACGTCTTAGAATCCTAGAAAATTTATTTTGTCCCATGAATTCAAAATTCAAATGCTCATATTCAGAACGGAAAGCAAACACTATCTGCTAGTAGTGCCCTTCGTTTTGATAGGTATACCAGCAGCTCAGCTCAACCGGCATTTTTTTTTTTTGACAAAAAAGCTCAAATATTTGGTCTACTAATTAAGGATGAAATAACCCGCCAACAGGCACCTCTGAAAACTTTCTTTCATTTTTGGATCCCGGCCCATCCCCTTGGAATCTTTCCTCCGGTCCTGATCCTGCAAACGTATTGTTAATTTGCAGCCAGAAAAAAACCGCTTGACTGATGTAGAAGCTGTCGTAGCATATAGTAATTCATATTTTTTGATCCGGGAGATGATACAGATGCTGCTTTGGCTCTGCGTTTTTTTTTTTGAAAGCCATGCCGGCACACTTTATTCATTACATCAAAGATGGTTACGTCATTTACTAGACACGAAAGAAGGAAATCTACGGGGGCTCATTGTCCCAAATTTGCTCGGCGGCTTTAATAAATAATGCTACTTTAGCAAATTCATGTGTCACACTGGAAGATCGGGGCAATCGCGCGGCAATGGCGAATTGACTCAAAATCCTGCCCTCATCATAGATCGGTGTTCCAACGGCATTAACCGGAGGCCGCGCGTTTGGCTAGTGGAAGCAAAATACGCCTCCGGTAGGTTGTTGCGTGGCAGAATGGGCCATAGCCTCTGCCCACTTTTTGTTTGGGCCAGGCTGTCTGGACAAGTCCAAAAACGGCCCGTGGATTGTATATAAACGAAAACCCTGGTCTGGACACCAATGGAGGGGCGGACGGGTAGCGATATGATTAACAAAGAGTTACGTCCCTAAAAAACGCAAGCCCAGTCGCAGCAGGAGTCCGAGATCTGGGTAGGTGTGATTAATCCGAGCTCCGCAGCTGTATCACTGTGTGCTTTTGCTACTTTTCACTTTTCTCTTTTTGGTTTTGTTGCATGAGAGCTTCGTTTTGCCTGACTTGGCCATCATCACGGCTTGGAACATGGACAAGAGATTCTCTACTTTATAATTTTATAAGGAATACTATATTTCCCAAATCCAAAGGGCATGATGAGTGCAACACAAAATACATGTGTGTTGTATCAAAATAGTACACTAGCTATTTCTCCTAGGCCCTAGTGCGTGTTACGTTGGATTGCAACGGTACACACTCTTATTGAGTCTCGACAAGTGACGCATAATATAGGCCGTGATATATGGACAACCCAAATCCGTTTTAAATTTTAAAATTGGAAATATAAATTTCCAAAAACTTTTTACGGGCATGTTGAGTTTGCAACATGTGAAACATATATGTGTAGATTTTATCTTAAAAAATACTTCATAAAAAAATACATATATCATTTTCGAAAAGGTTTTATATATAATAACAAAAGAAGTTAAAGTTATGTTTTGAAAAATCTTTTTGAATAGAAGGAGTAAATGTGACATGCATAAACTGCACCAAAAGTGGATCAAGCATAGTATGGATGAGGGCATAGTCTCCTAGATATCACATATTCATCGTTCAGAGGCGGCTGACCAAAAGCAATCTAACTATGAGGCGTTAGATTGCTACAATACCATCCCTAGTCGTTCAAGCAACCGAGTTCAGGCCCAACAGTGAACAGTTTGATCTTTGATGCCTCAGCACTTTACGTTTGCCGATTTGGTGTAGGTAGAGTTGGGTTGAGCCGACACAGGTTCGTAGCTGCTTTCGAATCCTAAGAACAAATTTTGGCTTCCCTGTATTCTAATTCACAGAGCACATTTAAAAATTCCCGTTTTGTTGCCAAACAAGAAAGGTTGCAACCAAACAAAAACCTGCAAATTTTAGCTTACTTGGTATGATGACAGTGTGGAGCATAGACTGCATAAAAACTTGGCTCCATTTCCATATCACCGTTTTGTTTCTCAGCGCACCGATGTTACAGTGCAGACGGATGGAGAGAGAGACCAACAAGAAGCAAACAAAAACTACTCCATCCATCTTCAAATTAATTAATAAGCACCTGCTTATCTTATGGTCTAAAGTTTAGTTAGCTCCTTAAAAGTAAAAAACTAAATTTAGATCATTTTAGTTCACTGTGTGGTCCAAAATTTTTAGCCAACCTCAAGAAAAACTTTACATTTCTACATTATGAGTCAATTGTTTTTTGACACCAGAATTTACTCCCAAACTTTAGACCTCATATTTATTTAGAGCATCAAAAGCTAAAATGCTTTAAAGTTTAGTTGTTAAAGTTTAAACTATGATCCAAACCGGGCCTACATCAACTTTGAAAGTTATCCTTAAGTTTAGGGGTTCTTAAGCCATTTTTTTATAAAAAAACTGAGCGAAATTTACAAAAAACATCAATATTTATGGCCCCAAATTACATAGTTATATACATCATGGTATGTTTTTTTATTGTGTGATTATCTAATATCATACTCTTTTCTATAGTCATAGTCAAAAAAGATCTCTTATATCAACTTTGAAGATCTCTTAAGACAACTTTGAAGCGCTAATTCAATTCATATTTTATTTGAAAAACAATTACGAGTGACATGATAAATTAAAAGATTGTTACATCCGCTATTTGCACAAACAAGAGTACTCCCCTCATTTCTAAATTGTGAATCGGTTTTTTGATTTTTTTTATATAGAATTTATGAATTATTTTTGACTGAATCAATTTATTATTATGTATTTAAATATATGTTATAGATAATACATATTTAAATCGATATATAATACCTATTTTAAATATTGTATACATCAATTTAAATATGTATTTAAAAAAAAATCGATGTATAACAAATATTTATAGTTTGAAACGCAGTACCCCTCCATCCTAAAAAAGACAGTTTTTTTTAGGAACGGATCCGTGAGACAAAACAAGATGAAGAGAGTGTGTTGTGTGTGTGTGCATCAGCTTCCAGGCTTAGACACGAATCCCAGAACGGCTGAGTAAAAAATAAAAATACTAGTGGGCATGGTGCATGGTGTACACATCACCTTGGAATATCGATCAGTCGCTAATCCCGAGCGCTGCACGGCAGATCACGTTGCAGACCTGCTGTGCAGGCACATCCACGCACATGCCGAGACCTCGGTCCACAAGATAAATAAACTAACCCGTAGGACTAGGATCGATCCGCTACCACTTGAAGCCCAACCACCCCGATCAGAGACCGGAGAGCTGAGCGCGCGAGCGGCGCCTTCGTCCTTCCGTTGATGCGCTCGCGCATGTAGTTGGCCTCAGCCTCACTCACTCCTCCCCCTCACCTCACCACCGCCAGCCGCCAGGGCCCTGACGAGTGACGACGACTCACCGGACCACGACGTCCTCGCTTCACCTTCTCTTCTCACTCGCGTCATGGCGGGCTCGATCGCTATGACAGCGTAACGCGACGGTGCACGCTAAAGGCTAAAGGCGGCGGCCGACGACGTACGTGCCCAGGCCAGGGAGGAGGAGGAGGAGGAGGAAAGAAGCCGGGTGGGGCGACGACGACGACGACGATGGGGCTGCTGTCTCACCGGGTGGAGCGGTCGGAGATGAAGCCCGGCGACCACATCTACACCTGGCGCGCCGGATACACCTACTCCCACCACGGTAAGCCCAAGCCGCGCTTCAGTCCCATTCCAATTCTCCTCCTCTGAGCTCCATTCCATCTCTCCTTCCCAACCCAACTTGGAAGCGAGAAAGTTGTGGCTTCAATTCCGCGGTGATTGGTTTGGTTCTGCATTTCCCCGGCGCGCAGGCATGCAGAACGCCGGCCGGCCGATGCAACTCAACCCATCCATCCGTGCGTGATTCAGAGTAGCCTGCAGTGGCCAATGAGCCTGCATTTCCTCTGCTTTTACGTGCTCTTATTAGACTCACTCAACTCTCGAGCCAATGAGCCTCACAACTTGCTTGGAGCAGCATTGTTACCCTTGTTTAATTTGTGCAGTGGGACAGTGGTCTGGCCATTGCAAGTTACGAGCTCTTAGCAGCAGTGACTTTTCTCTTCGTACGCACGCATATGTTGGGTAGTAGGAGCAGCCTGCAGCCGTAATGCCGTATCAATCGCCCAAGTCCAAGCGCTGAATGAGTCACTGCGACTGCTCATTGGTAGTCCTGCTCGGCCGCTCGCACCTGTGTCGGTGGCACGAGTGCATAGGATGCTCTTGGCGCCTCCGAATGCCGTGTCCATCAGGCATCCGTACACAAAACACTCTGCTCGTGGTCACCAGTTACCAGTCACCAGCTCATAGCTCTGCCCTTTCCTATTGTTCGTACTAGTACGTTCTAATTGGACGGACTTTGGATGTCTGCAGCTGCTGCTTGCTCATAGTCATAGTAGGGATACTGATGAATGAACTTACTCACGGATCAGATAGATGTGCCAGACTTCCAGTGATGATTTGAGATATCAATTAATTACAAACCCATATACTAGTACTTTGTTTACCAAAGAATGCTTATCACCACCTTTTTAGTAACTTCGTCGTCGTCGTCGTCGTCATCGGATCCGGTGACCAACAAGAAGCGCTTTTCGACTTTGTTCCTTGCGATGCCTACCCTCTCTCTCTCTCCATGCATTTGGCCAGGCGGCCAGGCTCCAGCTGAGAGACTTACCATGGCTCTTTTGCTTTGCATCTCCTCACCGACCATTGATCTGCATCCGGAAGCGTAAAGGTCTCACTCTTCAACATCCTGTCCCTCTGAGCTGCCTCCTATAGGGACCGACATTTTGTCTCCCACATTATGGACGTCCTTCCCACACATCCGATGGATTATCACTGGCATATGTGGGGAATGGCATGCCGGCAAGCATAGCATGGGGTACTTCTCCACATGCATGCATAGTGTTTGTTTTCTTGCCTCTTACGTTCGTAACTAGCTGAGCTAAATCATTTTGATTCGGCAATAATGTCGATAATTATTTGAGATCCAATTTTGCATCTCAACATGCCTAAACCATGATAATGCACTCATTAGATTGGTGTTACTCATGAATGGGATTACTGGATGATGATGATGATGATGATGATGGAGTGCCATCATACTGTACGGACTACGGAGCTAGTGTGCCATATTGTTAACTGACGCGAGGTGCCGTCATCCACAGGGATCTACGTCGGCGGCAGCAAGGTGGTGCACTTCACGCGGAAGAAGGAGGCGGGCACGGCGGGTCTGGACTCGGCCATCGCCGTATCAAGCCTCCTCCTCTCACAGGGCTCCGACGAGTGCCCAACATTCCCGGACTGCGGCTTCCAGCTCCCGGACAGCGGCGTGGTGCTCACCTGCCTCGACTGCTTCCTCCGCGGCGGGGCGCTCCACCGCTTCGAGTACGGCGTCCCGGCCGCCGCGTTCCTCGCCAAGCTCCGCGGCGGGACGTGCACCACGGCGCGCGCCGACGGTTCCCCGGACGCCGCCGTGCGCCGCGCCATGCACCTCCTCCAGAACGGCTTCGGCGACTACGACGTGTTCGACAACAACTGCGAGGACTTCGCGCTCTACTGCAAGACGGGGCTCCTCCCGGCCGCCACCGCCAACGGCGACGACGACGGGATCGGGAGGAGGGGCAGGCCGCGTCCGCCGTCAGCGTGCCGCTCGCCGCGCTCTTCTCCACACCGTTCCAGCTCCTCGCCGCCGGACCGCTCGGCATGGCCGCCGTCACCGCTGGCGTCTACTGTGCCGGAAGGTACATCACTGACATTGGGGTGAGGAAGGACGTGGTGAAGGTCGAGGTCGAGGACCTCGCGGCGCACCTCGGATGGCGCCGCGCCAAGGCTCAGGCTCAGGAGGAGGCGGCGGCGCTCAAGAAGCAGCAGCAGCAACAGGAGGAGCAGCGGGCTGAGAAGATGCCGCCGATGAAGGTGGCGGCCAAGAGATTGCTTCCCCTGAAGCGGAAACGCGAGATTTGCGTTTGATTTGAATACATTTTGTATTAGTTACCACTGCATAGAAATGCATAGAGATTAATAAGTCCGTTATTATAGATAGATAAATATCGAAGTGTCTTAGCTTGATCAAGTAGTAAGTGTTGCTTAGTTGAGCATTGCTTTCACTTTGAGTTTGATCCTTTTCAGCCTTTCAGGAGAATTAGATTCTGTTGGTTGTTCTTTGTACTCTGTATCTGATATAGCTCAAGAGTTCAGTAAATGGATTGTCAATGGACTCCTCCTTCTACATACTGCAGCTAGCTCAAGTCAAGAATCACAGTCTACATTTCTTCCTTCGTAACATCAAGTCTGCAACAAGATATTCGTAACTGAGCTGAAGCGTGTGTCTCGTACTGTTCCAAACCAGTAGGAGTGGTACCGTACTTGTGTCCACAACACACGAGCATGCAGGAGGTCGGTCCACGAAGGCACAAACATTGGTCCACTTCTGAATTATTCTAGACTCATGAGAGCATGGATGGATGCAGTCACCATGGTGGGTACTGTACCTAACCTACCTTGTCGGTACTCCTAGTCAGTAGTACAAAGATGATGCATTGTTGGTCCTCTCCTCTCGCTCACCATCACAAGATTCACAACACACAAACGCACATGATTGTAAAATGACAACCCGGACAGATCAGGAACCAACCTCACCCGGACAGAATCGTTCGTTTCCAGCCACAGTGAACTCGCAGGCGAAACTTCATCCAGGTCCAGTCCAGGCAGGGCACCTTTAGTCGTCCTTTACCCCCGGCCATGTGGAAGGAGATCTGGATTCTGGATGGATAGAAGTCACACAGAACATGGTAAAGCTGTCGGTTGTTTCTTGCGAAATTACCCGGGACGCCACGCTGTCCTAACCTCTTTTTCGGTGCCTTTAATCATTCATCATTGGCAGCACCATGTACCTGAGCTGAGTACCTTCCCCTGCCACCGTGATTTTCTCGGAGGGGTTATCTTTCTCTTGTGAAATACAAGGCATGTTCTAAAAAAAAAATCTTTCTCTTGAGCTTATTTGCTGGAGCTTATCAGCCATGGTACAAGATCTTTCTCTCACGACAAATCAACATCAACCTGGGCTTTATCAGCTACAACAACGATCTTTATCTAAAAAAAGCTACAACAACGATGAATCCAGCGAACGGGGGGTGGGTAGTGTGTTGATGGACGAGTCTGTTTTTCTGGTTGGTTATGGTAGATCAGTACTAATTTTTTTTTCCTTCGAAAGATTGATCAGGGGTTCAGGACCATTGTTACAGAGTGGTTTGGTGACCAGAAAGTATCAACCTGTGCAGTGAGCAGTGAGGAATGGACCGTAGTATGGCAGTAGTACAGATGCTGACAAAGTGACAACCGGTCTACATACAGTATATGATACTGGTGGAGCTCTGCTCACGTGAGAAGGCAGCGCTGAGCTGCCAGCAGTGAGTACATACATGTGGACGTGGTTGCCCGTTCCTTCCTGTCTCTTGTGGCTTAAAGTAAAACGAAATTTGTTGTCTAGGGATGAGAGCAGTGTACCACGGTAGCCTCCGTTCAGAAGATAATGTGTGAGTAGGTGCAGAGATGGCTCTGTAAAGCCAGCCATCGACTTGGAGGAGCACGGCATGAGCATCCGCCGTCAACGTGAATGTGATGGCCTTCCGGGGAATCACAGCGTGCTGCGTGCGCTGCCTCCACTAGATCATAGATCTGGAGCTTTTTAGGCCTGCTTGGTTGCAACTTGGCAAAAATTTTGGTATAGCACTTGGTTGCTTACCAAGACTTTGGCAAAAGTATTGGCATAGACTAGATTAGTTGGCAAAACTTTACCACGGATTTGGCTAGAACCATTGGCCTGCCAAACTTTGGGTAGCAAACCAATTAAACGTCATCGATTTGGTAATGCCACAATTTTGGTTGGGCAAGTTTTGGAGGGCAACCAAAGCAGGCCCTTAGTCCACGTTTGTTGGTCCTTGATTTTGAATAAGTGTATCAGTACCCAGTGTAGTCAGTGAAGTGAAGCTGTGAAGCATCTCCTCAGTTTGGAAGCTCTAGGCTTGGCATAAGCAGGCGAATCTTGCCCGCTTCTAAACTAATTGTAGGAGCTAGGCATCCAATAAGGCGGAAATGCACCCTTTCTCTTTCTCTGTATCTCTGATTTGGAAAAGAAAAGATAAGTAACACTGTATGGGCCGTATGTTGCGGGTATGGACCATGGACGGGTCTTCTGCATGCATTGACAAGTCAAGTCAAAGAACTGCTTGGCCCATGCAGCAGCAGAACCAAGAGACGTGTGGGCTCTTCTCTTCTAATAGATGGGCTGGGCTTTGTTGTCGCTGAGTTGACGATTTTCTTCTTTCTATTCTTGGGAAAATTTTGCTTTCATCATCACTTAAGAGGAGTGTTCCCAAGCAGGTACCGAGGGGTTTCAATTCTCTGGTCTTTCTAATCGGTTGTATGCTCTAAAAAGAAAGAAAGAAATGCAAGGATGTTCAGAGGGATTTCAACCGCGGCAGTAATGCTAGCAGAAGTGATTCATGGCGAGATCAACAACTGGTGCCTAACGGGGTTCAAGCATCTGGGAGCTGATCTCATGGCCATGCTGTGATCGGTTTCTTAGCCATCGTCGATGGTCGAAGCCAATTTGTTTCAACGTAATCTTTGATTTATACGGACGGTGGGGATTGGTTGGGGGTAACAACTTGGTTACCTTGCTTTTGTCTGCAAATCCTTTAACTCTTTCCTATTTAATGAAAAACGCGCGGTGCCTATGATTGAAAAGAAAAAACTTAAGTGGACTCATTATTAGTCAAACCACAGACAAAACTGCAAGAAGGTACGAGGGCAACCGATCGAGAGTTGCAGGCCTCGAGCAGCGGTGAGACCGCAGATCCAGGGGCGGGCACGCGGGAGGAGGAGGAGGAGGGGGGATTTGGAGAGCTCACCACCGGGACGTGAGCGCGGGGTGTGGGGGTGTGTGTGGGGGGGGGGGAGGGAGGAGTCGTGTGCGCGGTCGCCTCTCACCATCTTACCTTTTTCCCCGGGGTCTCTTCCTTTTCCACCTGCACTACACTCGCACCGTAATAAATCGATATGTCTCTCTCGTCGATTCAGTCGAGTCGCCCTAGAATAAGCGGAGTGGTCTGAATATTTAATTATTATTTAGCTTTATTATTATAATTATTAGATTAAATTAAAGTGAGTTAGAAAAGACTTATGGGCCCGGCCCGTTAGCAATTGTAAACCCCTCATATAAATATGGGGGCAACTATCGTGAGACAATCAAGAAAGAAATAATTTAGGGTTTACCCTATCCTCTCTCGGCCGAGCCGCCGCTCCCTCACCGCCCTCAGGCCACCATCTCACCATCGCCGCCTAGCGGCGCCGCCCGCCAGCGCCGCTGCCGCCCGCCGCGCAAGTACCGGGCGCTACTACTGCCGCCGCTAAGCGCCGCCTCCTGCGCCGCCCGATCGCCGCCGCCGTCCATGCCTCGTTCATCGCGAATTCAGCCACGCCACCTCTCGTTCTTCCTCTCGCGTTGGCCTGAAAACGGGTTGTGACAGATTGGTATCCGGAGATCGGGGCGATCCAATGGCCTTTAACGAGAAGATCCATCACGGAGGAGGTCAACAGAATCATCGATGAGTACATCGCAGCCATGGAGGCCAAAGCCATGGAGGCAAATTCAGCCCCATCATCAGCTAAGTACATCCCGCCCTCCAAGTGCTTTCTTCATCTGTGGACACCGATGAGCCCCCATCCGCCGCACCTCCGATTCCTCAATTCTGCGGCCGATTGGACAGTCCGGATTTTCATCTAGAAATTGATACGTAAAATTCCCGGAGAAATTCCTACGAATCTCCACCTAAATTCTTGCCGAAAAATCCCGCAGACGGACCAACAATAATATTAAATTATTTTTTTTTCGAGTATGATGGCAAGGGTGACCCTTCTCATTGGTCTGTATAAGTGCAATAAATTTTTTCTCGCTCAAGGAATTATTGATAATGATCAGATGCAGCTCGCTTCGTTCCATCTTCAAGGGAACGCATTATCTCGGTTTATTCGTTGGGAAAATGAAGTGGGTCAACCAACTTGGCCAGAATTTTCTGCAGCTATTACCAGGCGTTTTGGAACTCCACTACATAATCATCTTGGTGATTTGACAGCATCGCGCCAATCGGAAGATTTGGACAGTACACAAATACATTCACAAAGAACGCTGAATAAGGTACAACACCTCTCCCCAAACAAAGAAGCTATGCTTCATATCGCCGGGTTAGCACCTCTCGATTCGGATCGACGTCCAACTACACCAACCACCGATATTGAGATCGCCATAGCACCGGCTAGACGTCTCTACACCGCTTCGCGTCGACAGACC
The DNA here is from genome assembly GCA_015847255.1 of Hyparrhenia diplandra. Taxonomy (NCBI): domain Eukaryota; kingdom Viridiplantae; phylum Streptophyta; class Magnoliopsida; order Poales; family Poaceae; genus Hyparrhenia; species Hyparrhenia diplandra. The sequence goes on along the minus strand of JADLZK010010127.1, from coordinate 155,135 downwards.
TCCAAGGTACGCAACAAAGGATATGCGGATGTTCAAATATCAGTTCATGGGTTAACTGACATATCTACTTGTCCTACCATGCAATTACTTATCAATATAAATGACACCAATTTATTGGTTTTATTGGATTCTGGCTCAACACACAATTTTCTGGATTCTGATTTGGCTATAAAACTGGGCCTCCAAAGTTCTTCCTTACATCGTCCCCTCAAGGTTGCTGTCGCTAATGGACAACATATAACAAATGTTGGGAGGTATGATGATATTGAATTTTCTATTGCTACTGAAAGTTTTAAAGTAGATTTCTTCAGCATTAAATTGGAAGGCTATGATGTTGTTTTGGGTGTGGATTGACTGAGTTCCTTGGAAAATATTGTTTGGAATTTCAATAAACTCATTATGAAGTTCTGGCGAAAAGGACAGCCGATCACATGGCACAGCCTCTCTAAAGAAACAGATTCCACACTAGGTATTCATATACTTTCTCTTGATGTGCCTATGGATCCCTTATTATGCAAATTCCAACAGCTTTTTAGAGACCCTTCGGGACTCCCACCTCAGCGGCGTTATGATCATAGAATTCATCTCAAGGATCCTACTCAGCCGATTGTTGTTCGTCCTTATCGTTACCCTCAGATACAGAAGAATGAGCTAGAACGACAATGCTCAGAGATGCTTCAACAAGGTATCATCCGGTATAGCACTTCGCCATTTTCATCACCTGTCCTTCTTGTCAAGAAGCATGATAAGACTTGGCGATTTTGTGTTGATTATCGGGAGCTCAATAGTAATACCTTGAAAGACAAATTTCTAATACCGGTTATTGCTGGATTGTTGGATGAGTTAGAAGGTGCTAAATTCTTCACCAAATTAGATCTGCGCTCAGGGCTATCACCGCACGCATGCATCCCCGGACATCGAAAAAAAGACAACTTTCGTAACACATCATGGGCACTTTGAGTTTTTGGTCATGCCATTTGGTTTATGCAATGCACCTTCAACCTTTCAAGCGTTGATGAATGATATTTTGGGACCGTTTCTCCGAAAGTTTGTCTTTGGTTTTCTTTGATGATATCCTCATATTTAGCAAATCTTGGTCTGAGCATCTAAGCCATGTGGAAGAGGTCTTCAAGGTACTAGCATCTCACAACATCTTCTTAAAAAAATCTAAATGCCTCTTTGGTCAATCACAATTGGGTTATTTGGGACATATTATATCGGATCTTTGGAGTGGTCGTTGATCCGTAGAAAATTGAGGCCGCCATTGCTGACCGCTACCTACAACTCTCCGAATTGCGAGGTTTTCTCGGCTTGCGGTTACTACGAAAGTTTATTATGGATTATGGTACAATTGCACGCCCTTTTGACTGATCTTCTTAAAAAGGATTCATTCTTGTTGGACACCCTTACCTACAACAGCCTTTGAGCACCATAAGCGGACTTTATCATCAGCACCAGTTCTTCAACTTTCAGACTTTAATAAATTATTTGTGGTGGAATGTAATGCGTCTGGTACATGTATGGGTGTTGTTTTACATCAGGGTAATGGTCCAATAGCTTACTTTAGCAAGCGTATGCCTGATAAATATAAAGAGAACTCATAGGACTGGTAACAGCAGTCAAACATTGGCGACCGTACCTCTGGGGACGCCCATTTATTATCGTCGATCATTATAGTCTTAAATATATTCTAGATCAACGTCTGTCTACGTTCCTCAAAGATCAATGGGTTAGCATATTACTTGGCTATGATTTCACCGTGGAATACAAACCGGGTAAATCCAATGTGGTGGCTGACGCATTATCTCATCAGAACTCAGATGAATTTTCTATCATGGCTATCTCCAAAATTCAATTGGGCTTATTTGACCAGCTACGTGAGGAAATTGCATTCAGCGATGAAGCTATAAGCCTTATTGATTCTATAATCAACGGTAAGGACTCTGCATGGGAAGTTCGCAATGGCTTGATCTTGTTCAACAAAAAGGTATGGCTTTCCAAATCATCCAAACATCTTCGCACCATTCTCCATACAATTCATGATTCAAAGACACGAGGGCATACGTAAAACATTGCATCGATTTCGTCGGACCTTCTTTGTTAAACATGATAAACGCATTGTCACCGATTTTTCTGAATGAATGCTTGGTATGTCAACGCAACAAAACTGAACATCTTCATCCAGTTGGACTTCTTCACCTTTACTAATTCCAGAGCAGATCTGGGAGGACATCTCCATGAATTTCATTGAAGCTCTTCCGAGAGTTGGATCCAAATCGGTAATCTTAGCGGTGGTTGACCGTCTCTCAAGTATGCTCACTTCATACCTCTTTTCGTATCCATATACGGCAACTTCGTAGCTCGAAATTTTTCTCAGAGATTGTTCGATTACATGGCCTACCAAGATCTGTGGTTAGTGATCGAGATGTGATCTTTATGAGCCAATTTTGGCAAGAAATTTTCGATCGTCCAACATTATTTTATCACCAACGCCGCTTATCATCCTCAAGCGGATGGCCAGCCGAGGTCGTCAACAAAATTATTACGATGTATCTTCGCCGCTTGACTGGTGACAAACCAAAGGATTGGGTAAGATGGTTAACTTGGGCTGAATATTGCTATAATACCTCATTCCATGCATCGACCAAAACAACACCGTTCAAACTTGTGTATGGGCGCGACCCCCCCTACCATCCGTGGTTATCATCCGGGTGAGACAACATTACCGGCTGTGGATGACTTACTCACTCAATGGGATGCTTTTCTCAATCAGACCAAGGTTCGTTTGCAATTGTCTCGAGATTATTATCGCAAATATTTTGATGCTAAACATACGCATGACGAAATTTAAAGTGGGTGATTATGTTTGGCTCAAACTTTTATCCCGATCTGTGGCAACTATTTCTCGATTTAACCAAAGGCAAGCTCTCTCCCAAATATTTTGGACCCTTCAAAGATCAAGAAAAATCATTACTCCAGTTACATATGCATTGAATCTACCTCCCGGAACCCGCATCCACAACGCCTTTCATGTCAAGATGCTCAAACCACACCGTGGAGAGATACCTACGGATATTCCAAAGATTGCCTCGGTTTCATGATGGCACACCGGTGCTCTGAACCTGAATCAATGCTCAAATCGAGAGTCCGCCAAAGGTCAGCTTCAAGTGCTCATCAAATGGAAAAACAAACCAGGCAAGTAGATGCTTCGTGGGAAGATGCTGAATTCTTCAACAAAATTTATCTAGAATTCCAAATCGAGGACGAGCTGAATCTCCAAAGGGGAGAGATGTCGATTCAAATCGGTGAGTCGCCTGTAATAAGCGGAGTAGCTGAATATTTAATTATTATTTAGCTTTATTATTATAATTATTAGATTAAATTAAAGTGAGTTAGAAAAGACTAATGGGCTTGGGCCGTTAGCAATTGTAAACCTCTCATATAAATATGGGGGCAACTATCGTGAAGACAATCAAGAAAGAAATAATTTAGGGTTTACCCTATCCTCTCTCAGCTCGAGCCGCCGCCGCCGCCCTCACCAGCGCCCGCCGCCGCCACCATCTGCCGCGCCGCCCGTGCGCCGCCCGCCATTCGCTGCCGCCCAAGCGCCACGCCGCCGCCCGCCGACGCCGCCGCTAGCGCCGCCTCTCAAGGCCGCCGATCGCGCCGCCGTCCACGCCTCGTTCATCGCGAATTCAGCTCGTCACCTCTCTCGTTCTTCCTCTCACGTTGACTGGAAAACGGGTTGTGACACTCTCTATATGAATCTCAAACAAATATGTCTATAATGGAAGCTGCAGTGAAATTATTGTCCTTTAGATGTTAGTAGAATCAATCTCCTAACAAGCTTGGCAAGTATTTGTCAAAGTAGATCTTCCGTAGCAGGTTTTGGACAAGCATCCTGTTCACAGTTATGTGAGAATCAACCGAACTAATAATTGAGATATACCCTCTATTCCAAAAATAAGTTCATTCTAGTTTTGTGCTAAGTTAAACTTTTTAAGTTTGACTAAATTTATAGAGAAAAAATATTAATATTTACAATATGTAATAGGTATATTATGAAAATACATTTCTTGATGAATTCAATTATACTAAATTTGTATTGTAAATATTAATATATTTATCCATAAACTTAGTCAAACTTAAAAAAAAATCTGACTTGGGACAAACCTAAAATAAATTTATTTTTGGAATGGAGGGAGTATATCCTTATCGCTCAAGGGCAAGGGGACTTGTATAAAGAAATATTTTACGCATATGCATTCCACATGTGACGTGATTCCACTGCCGGAGCAACAGTCCAAATAAAGATGCATTCTTGAGCAGCTCCACTGCCGGAGCAACAGTCCAAAAACTTGAATTGATCTAACCCAATTATTACTGTTTAAATGCAACCTGTTTACACCCTTGTGTTACCCCCCACCCCCCCACCCCACACACACACACAAAAAAAAAAAAAAAATCTTGATATACATTCTCAAGAGGTATAAAACACACAATAAACTCTCCTGTTAAGGTACTTCTGCAAGGTCAGAACATCCCTTGATGTACCAACAATATGTATCAATCACAGGATGTGATGTACCAACTTTATCTATTGCTTGCTTGAAATTAATATAAATTATAATTAAGTTATTTGAAGGACTAGGAAGAAGAGAATAAGAAACCATGGGGCCTGCCCCTTGGAAGAAATTGCATATACTCTCTCCGGGATGGTATTAGAAGTCGTTTAGGACAGCGATACGGTCTTCAAAACACAACTTTGATCTCTTATTATTATAAAAATATTTATGGAGATGTGATATATGTATACTTTTATCAAAGTATTTTTTAAGACAAATCTACTCATATAATTTTTACATTTACAAACTCAACAACTTAAAAGTTATTGATGATTTATATTCCCGATGTTTGACCCAAACCTTGTCCAAAATGACTTCTAATACCAACCCGGAGGAAGTACATGTCATTGTTAGATGGGATTTCAATATATAATCCCTTATACAGGAGCCTGAGAGATTTAGGAACAACCTGCGGTCATGGCATACATGCTTTGATGACCAGTTAGTAGTTATGGCATTCAATTCGGGACCATCCTTGACACCGTAGGTGCACAAAATTAAGTCGATGGTAGGCGGTTAGGGCAGTCCCAATGCGGCCCGAAATCCAAGACATAATCGTCAACAAACGTTATCAATAGAAACTACGCCGCCCAACGCCCAACGTGTCTTGGCGTAGTAATTGCGATCTGCCTCTCCTCATCCCTTTGTGCTCTCGCATCGAACGAAGCGCGACCGGGAAGGGCAGCTCTCGGCGAAGCGGCGGCGCCGCGGGCAGGGAGGACGCGGTGCCCGCGGGCGAGGCGCGCGGCCGGCGCGTGGGCGGGCGGCGGGCGGCATGTCGACGCTGGCGTGTGCGCAGCCGAGCGGCAGAGCTCCAATCCGCGGTGGCCGTGGGCATGCAGCTGTGAAAGGTCCTAAATGGCTAGAGGGGGTGAATAGCCTAATAAAATTTCTACAAAATCACTAGAGCAACTTGTTAGTAAAAACAAAGCGTAAATGCGTTTGCTCTAGCTCTACTTGTCGGCAAGCCTCCTATTGACAATTCTAGTTGCTATAGTCTCTAATTCAGACACAAGGGCTAAGTCTCTACTTTACCACTAGGTGAAAGAGCTAACTTACTCTAGCAACTAAGCAATTCTACACAAGCTACACAAGCACAATATATATATCAAGGTAAATGCAAGGTAGAGAGGAGGTTTTATACCCAAGTGTCGAGGTAAGTCAACCAATCACCGTAGGATGAATATCAATATGAACAATGAAGCCAATCACCAACGGATGACAAGAGACAAAAGGAGACACAATGATTTACCCCGAAGTTCATTTGAGCACCCGTCAAGCTACGTCTCCGTTGTGTCGACCTTCTCACGTGTGGGTCAAGGTGGAGCTCACTCCAAGCCAAATGCCTTTAAACTTCTTGAACCCAAAGCAAATGAGAGGTACTCACCGACATGAGCAATGTATTATCTTGCAATTCGTCGTCCCGACGAGGATGCACGGTCCTCTCACAAATCACCGGAGGTGGCCAAAAACATTCACCTTCTCTTGCCAATGCCTCCACCAATCACCAAGCCGGCTAGGAGTGGTGCTCTCCAAGAACAACAAGAAAACCACCGGCTCACAACGATCCACAAGTGCCACTAGATGCAAAGATCAAAGCAAAGTGCACTTGAATCACCTCAACTCACTAGAATGGATGCTCTCAAGCAAAGGAGTGAGGAGGAGGATGAGTGCTCAGCTCTAGAGGTGTTAGGAATGATTTCAAATGTCCAAGAGAGTGAGCCAAGCCGGCCAAGCATGTATATATATGCCCCAACACGAAATGCAACCGTTGGGGGCAAAACACGCTCTCTGCGCAGTGGCCGGGACGCGCCGACCGGACTCACCAATGAGTCGGTCGATGGGTCCGATCACGGTCCTAATTACACCCGGACAAGCCACCGGCCCACACTTTCGACCCCGGCGCATGCGTCCGGTCGATGGTTCCGGTGCATGCGTCCCGGTCAAGTTCCGGTCGAGAGCCGAAAAACATGCTCTCTGGAACTTTCGATCGGAAGCACCGACCGGAGCGTCGGTCGGATTCAGCGTGCTTCCTGTCGCGAGTCCGGTCACCGGTTCCGGTCGACTATGAGCTGCGAATTTTTCGTTGTTGTGTCGTCGTTCCTTCAGCCTTTGCTCCAAACCAACTTCCGTTACTTGATTCTTGTTGCCGACACGTCGAAGAACACCCCGACACCATGTGTTAGCATTTTGAAAAACATTTTCCATCAAGTACGGAGTTAGCTCTCTAGGTTAGAATTCATGCAAATGATTTTGAACCTAGAGGCACATGAGGACCGATATGTACGATAGTTTTCCCCTCTTTATAGTACGGCTTATCGATCCTATAATCACTCACACCCTCTATGGTGTCTTGAGTGTAAAATCAAAATGGCCCTATGGATATGCCTTTGCCTTGAGCCCATTTTGATCCTCGATCCACTCCAAGTCATGCACTTGATCATCATTTGAATCATCTCGATCCATCCACCATGACCATCATGCACCAACCTTGGCTTGACCAATCTCCAACTAAAACAAACACTTAGCATAGAGAGATTAGTCCTAAGGATGTCACTAATTAGCCAAAACCAATCTAGAGATCTTCAATCTCCCCCTTTTTGGTAATTGGTGACAACCCGCATAAAGATTTTATGATTAAGGGTTTTTGAACCCATCATGGTTGTCCAAGCATTTTGCTTACAATCATAGGATTGGACAAACATAATAAATTCGGTTTTGGTAGCATGAGCTCCCCCTACATGTATGCCTAGAGTTTGGTATAGGCTTTGCATACATGTATGAATATTGAAATTAGGGAGTGAGCCATGTTACCAAAATGATGCTTATGGTGAAAGAATGGACCTTTGAAGCGTGATACCAATCGAGTTGCCTTTCTCACCATACAAGCATCATGGATAACTAGATATTTCATCAAAAACTCAAAGTACCTCGTGAGATCATATTATAAGCATAGGTACTTGAATTTAGAGCGAAAATCAAAATATCTAGATACCACCTAAGCATGCTAGTTGATCAATTCATCAATCAAGTTACCACTAGCATACACCACACAAGTATGTATATATGGAATTTAAATACATGTGCAAGAGCAAGTCATATGTTAGTGCACAAACAAATGCAACAAATGGCTTATGAGCTTGCTCCCCCTACTTGTGTGCTCAAAAAAAATTTTGATCCCCTTATAATCTTTATGCACTAATCTCTCCCCCCTTTGTCAACAATTGACATAAAAGGATTGATCGGGTTCTTTTGATATTGGAAAGATTAGTTTTCAAATTTGGCCAAATTTGGATAGCTTGCCATACATGTAATTCGGTTTGAACCAAAGACAAGCTTCTTCACACCTCAAGAGAGGGTTATCATGTCTATGTAGAACTACATGTTTGACAATATACCCAAATTCAACACTTGAGATTGCAAGCCCACAAGCATGTCATATGTCATCACTAGACCAATCAAGCATATAGAAACAATAGTGATGGCACACATACATTGAAATTCATTGCTTTTCCATGAATGCAACTTAAAGGACAAGTTGTATGTCTAGATGATCTAGCAAGTCCTTTGATATCATGATGACATGTCAAACAATTTCACCTTTGCTTTGGCTCGGTGGAGAGGCATGTCACATATGTGGGGTGCATTCAACTCATATTGGAGAAGTCAAGAATGTTCAATTCATTTCTAAGCTTGCAAAATCTCTTCTCATCAAGTGGCTTGGTAAAGATATCGGCAAGTTGATCTTCGGTACCAATTGGATGGATTGCAATGTCACCTTGTTGTTGATGCTCTCTAATAAAATGGTGCCTTATATCAATGTGCTTGGTTCTTGTATGTTGCACCGGATTTTGAGTCATCTTGCAAGCACTCTCATTGTCACAATACAAGGGTACTTTGTTGAAGTCAAAACCATAATCCTTCAAAGTGGACCTCATCCAAAGTAGTTGACAACAACAACTCCCCGCACTAACATATTCGGCTTCGGCAGTAGAGAGTGTCACACTTGTTTGCTTCTTTGAGGACCATGACACAAGAGATCTTCCAAGGAATTGACATGTCCCACTAGTGCTTCTTCTATTGATCTTGCAACCACCATAGTCGGAGTCCGAATATCCAACAAGCTCAAAGCTAGACCCCTTAGGATACCATAAGCCAACATCTTGTGTATGCTTCAAGTACCTCAATATTCTCTTTGCGGCCTTGTAATGACTCTCTCTTGGTGAGGATTGGAATCTTGCACACAAGCATACACTAAACATGACATCCGGTCTTGATGCGGTCACATAGAGTAGACTACCAATCAATGACCGAAAGAGCTTTTGATCAACCATGTTGCCTTTGAGATCCTGATCCAAGGTGCCACTTGTACTCATTGGTGTGGTAATGCCTTTTGCATCTTGCATATCAAACTTCTTGATCATGTCTCTTATGTATTTCCCTTGACTAATGAATGTACCATTCTTGAGTTGCTTAATTTGGAGTCCAAGGAAATAGGTGAGCTCTCCAAGCATAGACATTTCAAACTCTTTGGCCATCATTTTAGCAAACTCTTCACAATATGCTTGATTTGTTGACCCAAATATGATATCATCCACATATATTTGCAAGATGAACAAATCCTTGCCAATCTTCTTGGTGAAGAGAGTAGTGTCGACCTTTCCCATCTTGAAGCCTTTCTTGAGTAAGAAGTCTCTCAACCTCTCATACCATGCTCTAGGTGCTTGCTTCAAGCCATACAATGCCTTCTTCAACTTGTACACATGGTTAGGCTTATGATAATCCTCAAAACCCGGAGGTTGCTCAACATATACAAGCTCATTGATGAAGCCATTGAGGAATGCACTCTTCACATCCATTTGGTATAGCTTGATGTCATGGGCACATGCATAGGCTAATAGAATTCTAATTGCCTCTAATCTTGCCACCGGAGCATATGTTACACCAAACTCAAGACCCTCAACTTGAGTGTAGCCTTGTGCAACTAGTCTTGCTTTGTTTCTAACCATAATGCCATCTTGATCTTGCTTATTCTTGAACACCCACTTGGTTCCAATGACATTATAGTTGGTTGGTCTTTCCACCAACTCCCACACTTCATTTCTTTCAAAGTTGTTTAGCTCCTCTTGCATTATCAATGCCCATTCTTCATCTTTCATGGCATCATCAATCTTCTCCGGCTCTTCTTGTGACACAAATGCAAAGTGCTCACAAAATGCCGCAAGTCTTCCTCTTGTTTGTACTCCACTAGCTATGTCACCAACAATTTGATCAATTGGGTGATCTCTAGCAACACTTGTATTTTGGAGTATTGGTAGTTGATTGCTTAAACTTGGTTGATCACTTGATGTGCCTTGCACTTGAGAAGATGTACTAGCTTGTTGATATTGCACTTGAGAACCACTAGCTTGACCCATTGGAGATGAGAGCACTTGATCTTTGTCATCATCAACATCAATCACTTGAGTTGGCTTGATGTGTCCAATGTCCATGTTCTTCATTGCATCTACCAATTGGGTTCCACCAACATCATTGTGATTTTTTTCTTCATCTTGAGACCCATTGGTTTCATCAAACTCCACATCATGCACTTCCTCAAGTTGACCACTAGTGCTATTCCATACTCCATATGCTTTGCTTGTAGTGGAATAACCAAACAAGAACCCTCATCACATTTCTTGTCAAACTTGCCCAATCTAGTGCCTTTCTTCAATATGTAGCATTTACAACCAAAGACTCTAAAGTAAGCAATGCTTTGCTTTCTTCCATTCAATAGCTCATAGGGTGTCATGCCCATCATTGGATGACAATACAATCGGTTGATGTAGTAGCATGCGGTGTTGATTGCTTCGGTCCAAAATGATTGACTCACATCATATTCACTAAGCATTGACCTTGCCATATCCATGAGAGTCCTATTCTTCCTCTCAACTAGGCCATTAGATTGTGGTGTGTAGGTAGGTGAGAATTCATGCTTAATGCCATAGTCATTGCATAGCTCTTCAATTCTTGTATTCTTGAATTCACTACCATTATCACTTCTCACTTTCTTGATGGTAACATCATATTCATTGCACACTTGCTTGAGAAATGTCTTGAAGATGGAATATGTGTCACTCTTGTCATTGAGAAAGAATACCCAAGTATATCTAGTGAAATCATCCACAATCACAAATCCATACTTATTGCCTCCAATGCTAGTGTATGTGGTTGGACCAAATAAATCCATGTGCATCAACTCAAATGGCTTGCAAGTGCTCATGAAATTCTTCTTAGGATGAGTGTTGCCCACTTGCTTGCCGGGCTTGACATGCACCACATAGCATGTCCTTTTCAAACTCAACTCCATCCAAGCCTCTCACTAGGTTGTGCTTCACAAGCTTGTTCAATTGCTTCATACCAACATGTCCTAGCCTTCTATGCCAAAGCCAACCCATGCTTGATTTGAAGAGCAAGCATGTACTCAACTTTGCTTCACTTGTGCCAAAGTCAACTAGATAGAGGTTGTCATGCCTAAAACCTTTGAATATCAACTTTGAGTCTTTCATGCTAACAACCTCAATGTCATCAACCCCAAATATGCACTTGAAACCAAGGTCACATAGTTGTGCTACCAAGAGCAAGTTGAAGTTCACCTTGTCAACATGTGCCACATTGGATATGCTCAAATCTCTTGTAATCTCAATCTTGCCATGACCTTTGATCTTGCCTCTACCATTATCACCAAATATGATACTACCACCACTTGAACTTGTATCAAAAGAGTTGAACATTCTAGCATCACCGGTCATGTGTTGAGTGCACCCACTATCAAGAATCCAATGCCTCTCACCGGACTTGTAATCCACCTACAAATCAAATCAATGAGATTTAGGTACTCATCCTTGCTTGGGTCCTTGGAGGTTAGTCACCAAAGCCTTTGGCACCCAAATGGACTTCTTCTTTGGTCCCACAATTGGTGTACCAATGAACTTTGCCTTCACACCATTCTCCCTCTTGGTAAGCAAATAGCATGAATCAAAACAAATTGAATGCACTTTGTTTGCTTTCTTGTTGGTGTTTATTTTAGTGCATTTTTTCTCTAGATGTCCAACTTGCTTGCATCTTTGACAATAAGAACTATTGCTCTTCACAAAGCTAGGCTTTGGAGTCACAAAAGCCTTTTTGCCCTTCTTGGGGATATACCTAGACCTTCCTTGTTAAGGGAAAATCTTTGGCTACCCAAGCACTTTAGCAACTTGGCATCCCCACCATATGCCTTACCCAAGGCGTGGGTGAGCTCATCCACCTCTCTCTTGAGAGTCTCATTCTCAACTAATAATGATGAATCTAAAACCTTTTCATCACTACTAGTGGAGGTAGAGTGGGTTGGTGTGGATGTGGAGGGTATGTTTGATTCTTCAACATCAACCACGAATGGTTCATATATAATGTCACATGTTGAACCAACATTCCTCTTGGATACCAAGACAACTTTATCACTCTTAGCTACTAGCAAGGAATGAGCTTTTTCAAGCTTTGTATGAGCAAGTTGAAGCTCCTCATGGTCTTCCTTTAGACACTCATAGGATGCTTCTTGTTTCCTAAGGCTCTTTTGAAGAGAGGCAACTCTCTTTTCTAAGGCCATACATTCCTTTGCCTTAGCTATAAGAACAATGTTAGCTTGCTCCATTGCCTCAAACATCTCATCTTTAGTGGGTTCATTTGATTCATCATATTCTTCCTCACTATCATATTTTACTTCATTAGAGGATGGTTCATCATATACCTTAGTGGCCTTAGCCATGAAGCATGAACCGGAGGATGAGTCAAATAGAGAAGGCTTGTCTTGATCAACTAGAGCCATCATAGCCTTGCCCTCTTCTTCCTCTTCGGACTCATCACTATCCCATGTCACAACAAATGCACCATCTTTCCCTTGCTTGAAGGTGGCCTTGTTCTTGCCCCTTCTACGGTCCTTGTTGTTCTTCTTGTCCTTCCTATGAGGACAATCCTCAAAGAGATGATCGGGACTATCACACTTCCAACATAGCCTATTGTCTTCATTGCCCTTGGGAGTGTCCTTCTTCTTGTAATGCCCAAATCTTCTCTTGTACTTGAGCATGGTGCCAAATTTCTTGACAACCAAGGCAAGAGGTTCATCAACCTCTTCTAGGCCGGATACATCACATTCTTCTTCTTGTGCCTTTGCCTTGCCCTTGTTTGAGGTAGAGGATGCCTTGAATGCAACGGCCTTCTTCTCCTCAACCTTCTTGTCTTCCTTCTTCTCCTTGGCATCAACATCATGATCATACTTGTCAAATATCAACACCTCTCCAAATAGATCATTTGGATTCTTTGAATCAAGCCCATCTCTTTGTAGCATGAGGATCAACATCTTGAATCTTGAGGGTAGGCTAATCAAGAATTTGTGACAAAAGTCTTGATCTTGTGTCTTGTAGCCCAATGTCTTGAGGTCATTTACTATGACTTGAAGACGATGAAACATCTCAAGAATTGTTTCACCATCCTTCATCTTGAAGGTCTCGAACTCACTCTTGAGGCCATATAGCTTGGCACTCTTGACAACCTTGGTGCCCTCATATGTTTCACTCATTCTTGTCCACACTTCACTTGCACGATCCAAGTCCTTGATGCACTCAAATATCTTTGCATCGATGGCATTGTATATTGTGTTGAGTGCCATTCGATTGCAAGTCCGATTTGCTCTATCCTCATCGGTGAGCTTGGTAGGATCAAGAATGACATAATCATTCTCCGTCACCTCCAATACTCTCTCATGTATCGATCCAAGATACATGGTCATCTTTCTCTTCCAATGATCAAAAGAACTCTCACCATCAAAGTGAGGTGGCTTTCCCCCAACATGGTTGAACACTATAGTAGTCATATCTTGCACCGAAGGGTGTTACTCCTTGCTAAAACGGTGACCACGGCTCCGATACCACTTGAAAGGTCCTAAATGGCTAGAGGGGGGGTGAATAGCCTAATAAAATTTCTACAAAATCACTAGAGCAACTTGTTAGTAAAAAACAAAGCGTAAATGCGTTTGCTCTAGCTCTACTTGTCGGCAAGCCTCCTATTGACAATTCTAGTTGCTATAGTATCTAATTCAGACACAAGGGCTAAGTCTCTACTTTACCACTAGGTGAAAGAGCTAACTTACTCTAGCAACTAAGCAATTCTACACAAGCTACACAAGCACAATATATATATCAAGGTAAATGCAAGGTAGAGAGGAGGTTTTATACCCAAGTGTCGAGGTAAGTCAATCAATCACCGTAGGATGAATATCAATATGAACAATGAAGCCAATCACCAACGGATGACAAGAGACAAAAGGAGACACAATGATTTACCCCGAAGTTCATTTGAGCACCCGTCAAGCTACGTCTCCGTTGTGTCGACCTTCTCACGTGTGGGTCAAGGTGGAGCTCACTCCAAGCTAAATGCCTTTAGGCTTCTTGAACCCAAAGCAAATGAGAGGTACTCACCGACACGAGCAATGTATTATCTTGCAATTCGTCGTCCCGACGAGGATGCACGGTCCTCTCACAAATCACCGGAGGTGGCCAAGAACATTCACCTTCTCTTGCCAATGCCTCCACCAATCACCAAGCCGACTAGGAGTGGTGCTCTCCAAGAGCAACAAGAAAACCACCGGCTCACAACGATCCACAAGTGCCACTAGATGCAAATATCAAAGCAAAGTGCACTTGAATCACCTCAACTCACTAGAATAGATGCTCTCAAGCAAAGGAGTGAGGAGGAGGATGAGTGCTCAGCTCTAGAGGTGTTAGGAATGATTTCAAATGTCCAAGAGAGTGAGCCAAGCCGGCCAAGCATGTATATATATGCCCCAACACGAAATGCAACCGTTGGGGGGCAAAACACGCTCTCTACGGGGCTGGCCGAGGACGCGGACCGGACTCACCAGCGACTCGATGGGTCCGTCCGGTCGTTACACCGGACAAGCCACCTGGCCCACACTCGACCCCCCGGCGCATGCGTCCGGTCAGTGGTTCCGGTGCATGCGTCCGGTCAAGTTCCAGCCGAGAGCCGAAAAACATGCTCTCTGGAACTTTCGATCGGAAGCACCGACCGGAGCGTCCGGTCGGATTCGCGTGCTTCCGGTCGCGAGTCCGGTCACCGGTTCCGGTCGACTCTGAGCTGCGAATTTTCGTTGTTGTGTCGTCGTTCCTTCGCCTTTGCTCCAAACCAACTTCCGTCACTTGATTCTTGTTGCCGACACGTCGAAGAACACCCCGACACCATGTGTTAGCATTTTGAAAAACATTTTCCATCAAGTACGGAGTTAGCTCTCTAGGTTAGAATTCATGCAAATGATTTTGAACCTAAAGGCACATGAGGACCGATATGTGCGATAGTTTTCCCCTCTTTATAGTACGGCTTATCGATCCTATAATCACTCACACCCCTCTATGGTGTCTTGAGTGTAAAATCAAAATGGCCCTATGGATATGCCTTTGCCTTGAGCCCATTTTGATCCTCGATCCACTCCAAGTCATGCACTTGATCATCATTTGAATCATCTCGATCCATCCACCATGACCATCATGCACCAACCTTGGCTTGACCAATCTCCAACTAAAATAAACACTTAGCATAGAGAGATTAGTCCTAAGGATGTCACTAATTAGCCAAAACCAATCTAGAGATCTTCAAGCTGGCAGGGCGAGCCGGACGCGGCGGCGGGCGTGGGGCGGCATGTCGACGCGGGCGTCTTGTGGCGGGCGCGGCAGAAACTCAATCCAGGCGGCCAGTGGGCGTGCAGTGGCGAGGCGAGCCGGGCGCGGCGGGCGGGCGTGGCGAGCCACCGCTACGCGGCGGCGGACAAGCGTGGACGAGACAATGGGCGGGGCGGATAAGCCTAGCAAGAGCAAGGTGGCGGCGGGCGGGCGAAGCCGCGACCGGTGTGGGGCGAGCGGCGCTGCGGCCGCCGAGGAGTCGCGCGTCGGGTGTGGGGCGGTGGCGTGGGCGGCGCGCGACCTGGAAGCGGCCCGACGCGGCCTCAACTGAGATCCGGCGCGGCGGACGCGAGCATGACGGGGGCGAGCGCGAGCGGCGCGGCCACGGCGCGCGAAGCGCGCGCGGCAAGAGCGCGCGTCGCGGCGAGCGCTCGGCGTGCGGCCGTGGCGGCTCCCGCGCACGCCGGCGCGCACCAGCTCCGACGCGCGCCGCAGCGGCGAGTCCCGGCGGGAAGAACAGCGCGCGACGAGGGCGACCAGGGCGAGCGCGGCCGGCGTGGGCGGCGAGGCGGGCGTGGTCGCGGCCCGGTATGGTGGAAGCGAGGGGGACACGGTCACGGCGATGTGGGCGAGTCGCGGCGGGAAGTTAATGCCATAGGCGTCGGTCGTTTCTTCCCAACGCCGATTTCGCTGTTTTCCAGCTGCATCGGTGCGGCGTCGACTTCGTTTCGTGCGGGCGAAACCGTTTCGGCTCGTGCTCTCTCTCTCATAAATTTTGTACGCCACGTCGGCGTTTTGGTGCTCTTCAATGCGGATCGAAACGCCTCATTAATTGGCGTTCGACCTTAAATACGTTGTTTCCATACGCGTTGAAGAAGGCTCCACGTGAGACGAAAACACGACATGGCAGCGAAGTTAACGAAGAGAGAGAGAAATTGTCGTAGAAATCGTTTCTCGACAAGAAAGCGGCGTCGACTCTTGAACCGAGGAGGAAGAAACGATGATTTTGGCGTTGGGAAGAAACGACCGGCGTCCATGGCATTAACTCCGTTGTGCTGCCCGTCGCCCGCGCGCGCTCGCCCGCGCCGCCGCGGCCACGCCCGCCCGTGGTCGGCGAGGGACGAAGGGCGGCGAGGCGGGCTCTGTCGGCGCAGTTGCTCGGCTTTGGCTGGTGGCAACGTCGCGTGGCGGGTAGGAACGCGAACCGGGCTCATGGTGGCGAGGTGCTCGTCACGGAGAGGCACACAGGAGAACGCCCGCCGAGGAGCCCACCACCTGAGCACGCCGCGCTGCGGCCTCGAGCACGCTCGTGCCGCCGAGGAGCCCGCCCAGCGGGCCTCGGCCCGTAGCCAGCCGCGCGCCGCGCGCCGCCGCCGCCTGGAGCACGCGCGCGCGCCCGGAGCCAGCGCGCCCGCCGAGGAGGCCGTCAGCGTTTGCCAGCGCGCCGCCGCCCGGACGCTCTCTCGCTCGCGGGGACGCGGGAGGAAGAAAGGATAAGGAGAGATAAAACGATGGAGGGATGGCAGACAAAGAGGACATTAATTGCTAATCGAAACCATGCGTTGGAAAGTCTGGAGTTTTCGACGGTGACGTTTTGGCCGGGGAGAGTGGCAGCTTGGCTTTTTGCCCTTTCAATGCCTCTATTGGTGCAATAGAGGCACAATAGCTAATATTACATACTAACTGTGGAGCGTCGTACATCATCAGAAAATTGTACTCTCTCCGTCTCAAAAATAGATGTCATTCTCGCTTCCTCGAGAAGTCAACGTTTTTAAAATGCCGGCAATATATATTAAAATATATAAATATTTATGCTAAGTATTTAGTATTATCGGAAAGATCTTTAAGTCTAGATTTTTAACAAATTTATTTGAAGATTTAAATGGTGCATGTATTTTCTACAAACCTAGTCAAAGTTAAAAAAAAGTTTGACCGACACGTTTCCTATAGTGACATCTATTTTGAGATGGAAGAAGTATGTGTGAAAACATAATTAATATACAGCTGCTCATGACCGTAGTAGAACTAAAGTTTGATTATATCATTTAATAATAGAAAATTAAGTTTACTTTTTTTTTTTTTTTTTTGAGCTGGCACTTTGCACTGCACGGATATGAAACAGACGTTGTCTGCTCCCAACAAGCGAGCCGAAAAGCGATAGTGAAGTGCTACCACACGAGCTAGTTAACTTTAGTGACCTCGGAGGGAGTATACGCTCTGTAGCCTTCACTGTACGTTCACTGATGGGATCTGTGGACTGATGGAGGGATCGGAGGGAGCCCTACCAAGTGTCAATTGTTTTGTACCTCTCAACCCTTGCCTACCATACATGCCATATCTTCGTGAGGGCCTTCATGTAGGGATGTACGTGCAGCTTATATATCTCAGTTCTCACCAGCCACTACCTTTATTTTGTTAGAGAAGACTAAGGTCCTACCAAACATCTCCGTGCTTTCATGGCTCCCCATATCTTCATGCTTCCTTGATTTTTTTTCATTAGCTAAAAACAGATATCCAAAACCAATAGCTAATGAAACAGCTTTTCATTAGCTGCTTTCAGAACACTTGCTCTGTTCTGCTTTTCATAAGCGTCGTCCTCTTCCTATATCTGACACAAGAATATTCACATCTGCTCATCAGCCTGCCATGGATACAGCTGCAGACGAGGAGAGGCCCCTGCTGCATCAGAATCTCCAACCTCCTCCTCCTCCTGGTCCTCAGGTACGTCTGCTTATGAAACTCGACAAATTTTGTCATGCCATTATATATGAACCCCTCCATCTGCATGTCCAATAGATATTTGACTCATGATTTCACGACTCCAACCAAAAGAAATAAAAAGGCGATGATGCTTACTTTTTGTCGACGGATTGAGGATTCCAAATTGCAAATCTTTTGCTGCTGCAATGCAGGTTGCTGGTTGTTCGGAGTATACGACCGATGGATCAACTGACATCAACAAACAGCCTGCTCTCAAGCACAGCACGGGGCAGTGGAGGGCATGCTACCCCATCTTAGGTACCACAGCCCGGCCAGCAACTCACACTCACTTTTTTCCAGTTAATTAACCCACATGATTTCTTGAACACGAACTAGCTGTCGAGTTCTGCGAGGCCATGGCCTTCTTCACCATCTCAACGAATTTGGTGACCTTTCTCACCACTGTGCTCCACGAGAGCAAAGTGAGCGCTGCCAGAAATATGTCTGCCTGGGTGGGAGCCTGCTTCCTCAGCCCACTTGTTGGGGCCTTCGTGGCAGACACTTACCTGGGCAGATACTGGACAGTGGTTGTTTCCCTCCCAGTTTACATGGTGGTAAGTTCAATTCAAACATTCCTGGTGCGGTGCTTGAAATTGCCTGCCTGCCTGCGACTCTGATTGCATTCTGCCAGGGGATGTTGGTTCTGATAGTTTCAGCAGCATCGACGACCAACCACGGAGGACCAAGCATCCCTGGTGCAGTGGTTTACCTTGGGCTCTACCTTGCTGCCCTTGGGAGCGGTGGCATCAAGCCCTGCACGTCCTCCTTCGGGGCCGACCAGTTCGACGTCAATGATCCGGTGGAGCTCGCCAACAAGGGCTCCTTCTTCAACTGGTACTACTTCCTCGTTACCTTCAGCATGCTGCTGTCTAGCACGGTGATCGTTTGGGTGCAGGACAATGTTGGGTGGGCTGTCAGCTACGCAATCCCAGTGGTGCCCATGGTCTTGTGCCTCGCCGTTTTCGTCGCCCGGTCGAGGGTGTTCAGGTTCAGGGAAATGGGAGTGAGCCCCCTCGCGACCATTTCTCAGGTTGTTGTTGCGGCTGCCAGGAACTGGAAGGTGCAGTTGCCAGACGATGCCGAGCTGCATTGTTCAGGAGCTGGAACAAGTGACACCCATTTACTAAAGCATACCAACCAATTCAGGTGCAGTACTGTAGAATGTAGAGGACCTCTGGTCCTATATACTACCATATAGTGAGCTACGTACACCAGCCAAAAACCTAAGCTGATAGGGAAAGATGAGCAATTCACTTACACTTAACGTTATATAATTGTTTAGATAAAGACTTAATGTAATATATAATCTGCTGACATCTAAAACTAACGGTATACGTACGCAGTAATCTAGTAGCTTTGAGGTATGATACCTCCTTACCAATACAGTGATGATGTGGTGATCAGGTTCTTTGACAGGGCTGCCCTTGTGGCAGCAGAGCCCTCATCAGCACGGAGGCCTTGCACGGTGACCCAGGTTGAGGAGCTGAAGATGCTGCTCCGGATGGGCTCCACCTGGGCATCCTTCATCGTCTTCTTCGCAGTCACCGCGCAGATGTCGTCGACGATGGTGGAGCAGGGCATGCTCATGGACAACCGGATTGGCCAGTTCGCCGTTCCTCCCGCATCCCTCTCCATCTTCAGCGTGCTCAGCATCCTGGCGCTGGTCCCCGTGTATGAGGCCGTACTGGTGCCACTGGCGCGACGCTTCTCTGGCAAGCGCAAGGGCTTCTCGCAGCTGCAGCGCCTCGGGGTGGGCCTCGCGCTGTCCACACTTGCCATGGCGTACGCGGCGCTGCTGGAGACGAGGAGGCTGGCACTGGCGGGAACGATGAGCATCCTGTGGCAAGCACCGGTGTACCTGCTACTCGGCGGAGCCCATGTCTTCACCACCATCGGCATGGCCGAGTTCTTCTACGACCAGGCCCCGGACACCATGAAGAGCCTGTGCGCGGCGCTCGCGCAATTGGCGGTTGCGTCGGGATCCTACTTCAACTCACTGCTGCTGGGCATCGTCGCGGTGGCCACGACCCGCGGGGGCGCGCCTGGGTGGATCCCGGACAACCTGAACGAGGGACATCTCGACTATTTCTTCTGGACCATGGCGGCGCTTAGCTTGTTCAACCTGGCGCAGTTCGTGCATCGCTCGATGAGATCCGATCCACAGGGGGTACCACCTAATAGTGATCGACTAGTACAGTGACCCGATAAATATGTGTGCTGTGATCAACAATCCATGCTGATCGATGTCATTACCTCTAATTTTCACATAGCATAGCATAAATGGAGGCCGACCTGCCTGACAGCGCGCAAGTGTAGAACGCCGCAATAAATAAATAAACTCCATCAGAGTTACCTGAAAAAATAATCTCCTGGAACAATAAAAGTGGTACTGACAGGAAGGGAGTTACCTGAAAAAACTCCACATCCCATTTTGCCACCCATCTGAAATCCCAGGCGAATCGATCGCCCAACAGCTTGCTTGCGGCGCTGCCATGGAGGAATTAATGGTGCCACATGAACCGCCACATGCAGGATGGTGCAGTTGACAACAATTGACTTGAGTGAAATGTTCATTCTTTATTATCATCCCTCTCATTGGACCAAACTTCGGTCATGGATAGAACATTGCTTACGTTTTTGCCATTTTGAGCTCTTTAATATGAGACGTGTCTAGCCATGTCATCGTTCTACGGTGGCACCACAAGACGGCACCGTGCACTATCAAAAAAAAAAAAAAAAAAACGGCACCATGACCCATGGCCCCTCCCACACAGGTGGCCATCTGCTGGCGACCGCAAAGCCCCACCCGCGGCGATCTCTGCCCACATCCCGCGCCCGCAGCTGCCCCTCCCGCTGGCATTGAGGGCACGTAGAGCTGCAATGGGTTCGGTCGATCCGTTTTCAAAATCGACCGAACCTGAAAATATCAATCGGATCGATCGGTTCGATCCTAAACGTAAGAGGTTCCCGGTAGGTTCGACCCTATCGACCCTTGGGTTGACCCTCAACTCGCCCGTCGCGTAGGGCTTCATCCTCAAAATTACCACTTTTCCTCCCCGACTTATTACATCACTAAAGATATTGTTTTGACGTCCAATGGTTTCTCGTTGTTTTATTTCATAAAAATTTTGAATAAGATCCATTTGATTGAACTACAGATTTTTTTTTGAGAACTCTTCGAAAGAATTTTAAATCATCCCCAGGGAGATATTCCCACGGATGTGTATCCTGCTGGCAGCTTACAAAGTGTATCACCGAGATAGGTGGGGTTCGTTACAGTGCATGTTCAATTCCTGCTGTCAGCTAGTGTTGTCTCCTTCCGGTTTGAGAACTTCTTTGAGCCTACCAATGCAACTTGCAATTCATATATGCTTCCAGGTTTCCCATCAAAAGGAAATGCACCCTTTAGGGTTTTGTCTGTATCTGGTGGAATGGATTTGGAGAAGAAAAGATTTGCAATTGCAATATGGGCCGTATGTTGCCCAAAAGAGCATGGACCATGGACGGTCTTCTGCATGCATTGCCAAGTCTAAGAACTGCTTGGCCCATGCAGCAGCAGAACCAGGAGACGTGTGGGGCTCTTCTTTTCTGATAGATGGGCTACCCTTGTTGTCGCTGAGTTGACATTTTTCTTTTTTCTATTCTTGGGAAAAATTTGCTTTCATCATCACTTAAAGGATGAAAGCGTATGGATAATCATCAACAATATTCTTCTTGGCGAGGGCCTAATCCGAATTTTAAGGATGTGCAGAAGTGCTTTTAATATCCGTGGATGCGGATGCGGATAATCGAATCCGACTACATGAATGCGTGCGGTGGAATATGGTATTGGCAAAATCCGGCCGGATATGGATTATCCGGATAATTAAGCGCGGATTATCCGACGTTTATAGTAGGATAATCCGAATATTTCAAACAGCCCAAAAGATTATTTTTTGCTATATATATAGAATGGTATTCCATTGATGGCTTATTTACCTATTTAGATCGTAGGCATTAGGCAACACCACAACGGAGATGGCAGGGTGCCGTGTGTGTGATTCTCTATATCCTATTTGCAATTTGCCTAATACGTAGTCCTATCCTCACGCCAAAGAGTGAAGGTGAAGTTTTACTTAATTAAGAATATTACCATCGACTTTGGTTAAGACGTCGTAATTTGTTTGTAGGCAGGTTAAAAAAATGTTTCTCATTGTAAGAATACAACATCCAAGCATATATTATCCAACTTCCTGGAGTCCCTCGAGCGTGGACACGTCCATCCAAACCCACACCCATTTCGCCCATCCTAAAAATCCTGGGTGGTGCAAGCTAATCCACATAATATCCGAAACGCCGCGCAACCACGCTAAGCTGGTCTTGAATATCGGATCGCATTATCCGTGTTCTGCCGTTCACATGCAGTCTCCAACAATTCAAGCAGCTGGAGCTGGTCCCCTTGTTCTTTCTAATCTGCAGCCTGAGATGGAAGGATTCTGTGTGTACCAGGATAGGACAGGACAGGAGCACCTGGATGTGAGGATGGAAAGTGGTTAGTCTTCCATCCAGGATGCCGATCGAGCACCTGAATGTGGAAAGTTCCTGCTCATGCAGTAGTATGCGTGATAATTTGCAACGTTCCTACTTCATATTGTTTCTAGTCCTGCACCGCACTTTATGCATGCATGGTACAGTGATTGGTGGCTGGACCTGGCGCTGACTGCCGGATCGTCGCCTTTGATCGGGGATGCCGGGATGCATGAGATGGTTAGGCCCCCTTTACGCTGCCCAGGGTACGGTAAAGCCGTTGGACGCCGGCATATACGTACGTGATAAGGAAAGGTCCTGCTGGCAGCTGCAAGCGCTAGTGAGATAGCTGAGGTTCGTGCAGTGCATGCAACCTGCTGCATGCGTCGTTGACCTCCATCGGTTTTGAGAACTTGTGTTCTTGCAACTTGCAATGCATATATAGCTGAGGTATCCAATAAGGCGGAAATGCACCCTTTCCCTTTCTCTGTATCTCTGATTTGGAAAAGAAAAAGATAAATAATAACACAGTATGAGCCGTATGTTGCGAGCATGGACCATGGACGGTCTTCAGCATGCATTGCCAAGTCTAAGAACTGCTTGGCCCATGCAGCAGCAGAACCAAGAGACGTGTGTACTCTTCTTTTCTGATAGATGGGCTGGGCCTTGTTGTCGCTGAGTTGACGATTTTCTTTTTTCTATTCTTGGGAAAATTTTGCTTTCATCATCACTTAAGAGGAGTGTTCCCACTTCCCAGGCAGGTACCGAGGGGGGTTTCAATTCTCTGGTCTTTCTAATCTGGAAAGAAAGAAATGCAAGGACGTTCAGAGGGATTTCGACTGCGGCAGTGACACTGGCAGAAGTGATTCATGGCGAGGTCAACAACTGGTGCCTAATGGGGTTCAAGCATCTGGGGCTCTCATGCCCATGCTGTGATCGGTTTTTCTTAGCCATAGTCCAAGCCAATTTGTTTCAATGTAATCTTTGATTTATATGGATGGTGCGGATTGGTGGGGGCAACAGCGTCAGCAATACCTTGCTTTTGTCTGCAAGTCCTTAAACTCTTTCCCATTTAATGAAAAACACGCCGTGGGTGGCATTGCAAACAAACAAAACACACACACAAAAACACACTTAAGAGGACTCATTATTACAGTCAAACCACATACAAAACTGCAAGAAGGTATGAGGGTTTAGACAATCAAATATATGCTTAGCACAGAGATGAGCTGTGAAGTTCCTTGTTTATCCTGTATGTTCTGAAATCTGTGAACATCATTGCTAAACCTGCGACATCCTCTGAAATTGCAGCAAGTTCTGACCGACGATGCTTCCCTCTGCTGCTGGTGCTCTCTTGATCTGCTCCGTGTAATAGTGTACTTATTTGAAAGATCATGTTTTTTTTAAAAGAAACTGGAGGGGTTTGCACCCTACAGCAAAATCAATTGAAGACAAGCAAAAGTCATGATTAATTCATATAAAAAAATCATGATTACACTATGGCACGAGATGCTTTTCCAGCACCACGAAGCGGCGGCAAAGCTAGCCGCTGACCTGGTCCAATGTCCAGAAGGCCAAAAGCACCGGCGGCCCCATCCCGCATGGAGCCAGAGTCAAGTCAAAGCCACTAGTAGTATCCCAGCGTGCCTGCGTGCCTGATCCGCATCCCTACTGCTTTGACACCACGCACCCCGCCCACGCTGCGACCTGCGAGCTGCCGACCGTCTGCCGCTGCCCGTAGATGGTCAACAATCCCTGCCCCCGCTGTCTACCCAAGCGAACGACCATTACATTGAACGCTGCCCGTAGCTGGTCAACAAATTTATTTGGATTTAAATCCGTACTACAAACTCGTCTCCCAAACCCAAAACGTCTTGATCCCCAGCCCGTTCAACCTTTAGTCTCACCGTGCATCGTGATACTGATGCTGAGCAGTATGTACAAAACGAAAACTACAATACGTCTCACAAGACAAACTCTCACCAAGCCAACACGATACCTCGATTCGAGCCTTCAAGGTGCATTTTATGCCAGCTTCGTATTTTCACTTCTAAGCCTGGTCTGACCTAGTTTCTCTTCCTCCGTTTTCAAATTTTAATTCGTCTGGACAAAGGAAGTAGTAGTTTATTGGCAACCGATTTTAAAGAAATTTCCATCCTTGATTATTACTAAGTTCTAACTACGAAGGTAGTCATCGACCTCATTTGTTCTTTGCAATCTTGCTCCCAGTTGGCCCATGCATGTTTCTTAGAGCTATCGCGCGTACTACTACTTCTTTGCAACCAGATCAAGGGCTAATTTAACTGCGTGAGTTTTTACATCATGATTGATGCTTTGCCGTCATTGGCGATGTCACTGAGAAGCTTCTGCACATCACATCAAGCATCGACGTGAGGAACTCCATCGCCATGAATAATTGGCAACCATTCAAAAGCCGTTTGCCTGCTGCGTCACAATTGATATTTTTCTTTCATATTTATATATGAAAACATCTTTGAACCAACTCTTTTGTGTTTTTGTCTACAATGAAATGCGTCTGAACATTGAACATATTTCAGGTCCACAATTTTTTCAGCAGTGTGTTCCTACTTTCATCTAACAACCATCAAGTTTCACCATCTGAGTCCCTGCAAAGAACGCGTGGGGAGTACACTTGTTCTTATTCTTATGAATTATGTTTCCTGGGACTAAATAAGGGCATGAACTTGAAGGGTGCTGACAGAAATCAACATCACAACATCAATTGATCTATGCAAACTCCTCAGTTTGTTGAGTTTGCTGAGGTAGTAACTACCCACATAGAATTTAGTTGTTGAATTAACTTTCAATGCTTGTATTATTCTAGATTTATTTTATGATTTAGGGGCAATTGACCCACGTCGAGCTCGACAAGTAGAGCCTTAGTATACTCACAATTCTATGCCTAGATTTATTTTATGATTTAGGGGCAATTGACCTTCAAATTTATTATACTTTTCTAATGCCTATTTACGTTGAATGTATTATACTTTATAGTTATGGAGAAAGAAAGGTAAAAAACCAAGACTCCAAATATATAATAAATTTAAAGTAATGAATAGTGTTACGATGTATTGTGATGCATTGTGGTGCCCTTTATATAATTCGATTTCGATCTACACTTATTATTATAGCAGATTACCGGTATTATTACGCGAGCTGTTTTTCTCCCATTTTCATGAAAATGAATTAGAGTGCCCAATAACCGTAATTGCCATCCCATGACAGCACTCTAGGATTGCCCGGCAGAATGAAGACGTACGGCAAATTTAAGGCGTGCATCGGCGTGATTCAACAAGGAATTTAGCAGCTCTCGTGTGTGCCATCCAAGCACCTGTCCGTATCAATCGATAATGTGGACTACTACGCGTAATACAGTGGACTCTAGGATCACAAAGATCTCCTCAGACTCGGCATGACGTACGGCAAATTGTTGGCTTAGCGGCGTCAAGCAAGGACGAGCCAAGCAGCTCTCGTGTACCGCCATCCAAAAACCGAGCACCTGTCCGTATTTAACTTTGCTAAATGTTTCACTACTTTTACGCGTACAGTGCAGTGCGAAAACAACGATCACGAAATTTTAATCCTCAACTCGGCATGTGAAATCTTATTCAAAGTCGGTAGCAAAGAAATATCTGCGCTCGATCGTTCCATCTAGACTCACAAAAGCTGTCACGCTCGAATTAACTTGCACCAATCATGTACGGAACGGAAGCCACCAGATCATCCACGCATCCATCAAGTTACCACACTCCACACAAGCAAGCACAAAAGTCAGACAAATCCCAACATCAAAGATCAGTCTGTAGCTGGCCTTGTGGCACGGCACCAACCAAAAAGGGTTTCTGCTAACAATTTTGGCTCATTTATGTTGGCGCTAACAATTTTCTGATTTTATAGTACATATATATAAATATTAAAATAGTCAGCGGGCCCCACCGGCGCACGAGACGTGTCCAAGATTCCTCCGCCGGCCGGGGCCTTGAAGCTTCCAGAAGAACGAACCGGGAAAAACCAACGGAACCTTCTCGCAGTTTCGTCGCCCAACCACCCACCACACCACGCGGCCCCACGCCCACTCCGCCGCCGCCCCCCCATCCCATCTCCACCCCAGGCCTCCCATCCGGCGGGCCAGACACCCTCCACGCCAACCGTGACCGGCCCGCCGGACGCTCCTCCCTCCGGCCGCGCCGCTCGCGCGCGCATGCACCTTTCCCGGCAGGCACCAGTGGCTGGCTGGCGGGTCGCCCTCCCTCCTCGCTGCTGCCATATTAGCGCCTCCCCTCCGCGACCGCGTCCCTCTTCTCCCGTCCCATCTCCTCCTCCTCTTCCTACTCATCCGCGCGCCTCTTGTGTGCTCGTAACCGCCGCTGGTTTCGTTTCTCTCCACGCTACGCCACCCGGAAACTTCCAGAACCCACCACCTTTCTCCCTTCCTTCCTTCCTTCCTCTCTCCTCTCTCTCTCTGTCTGTCTCTTCTCGCGCTCGCCGACGGTGCCTCCCAGCCAGATCCGCGCGGCCGGCGGCGGCGCCATGGCCGCCGAGCAGGCAGTCGCCGCGGTGGGCGAGCCGCCGCCCTCCGCCACAACGACGCAGCCGGCGGAAGGCGTGACGGCGGCAGCGGCAGCAGCAGCAGCAGCAACAGCGCCGTCCGCGGCGCAGAGGTCCGTGCCCACGCCGTTCCTCACCAAGACGTACCAGCTGGTGGATGACCCGGCGGTCGACGACGTCATCTCGTGGAACGACGACGGGTCCGCCTTCATCGTGTGGCGTCCGGCCGAGTTCGCGCGTGACCTCCTCCCCAAGTACTTCAAGCACAACAACTTCTCCAGCTTCGTGCGCCAGCTCAACACCTACGTACGTCGACCATCCATTGTTTCATCGTTCCGATCTCTTCCGTTTCCGTGTCCGTGTATTTATCGTTATCGTCTCGATCGGCGGCGTGGTGGCGCTGACTGTCTGTTGTGATTCTCATCCGGGGGGGTTGGTTGGTTACTGCAGGGGTTCAGGAAGATCGTGCCGGACAGGTGGGAGTTCGCGAACGACTGCTTCCGACGAGGGGAGAAGCGGCTGCTCTGCGACATACACCGCCGGAAGGTGACGCCGGCGGCGGCGGCGGCGGGTGCGGTCACGGTGGCGGCGTCCATCCCGATGGCGGTACCCGTGGGCTCGCCGGTGTACTCCGGCGAGGAGCAGGTGCTGTCGTCAAGCTCGTCCCCGGAGCACCCGTCGCTGCAACAGCTGCCGTCCGGGTCGGGCTCCGGCGGGGTGGTGGCATCCGGCGACGTGGGCGAGGAGAACGAGCGGCTGCGGCGGCGAGAACGCGCGGCTGGCGCGGGAGCTCGGGCAGATGAAGAAGCTCTGTAACAACATCCTCCTCCTCATGTCCAAGTACGCCGCCACTCAGCAGCTGCCGCCGGACGACGCCAAGGCAGTTGCGGCGGGGAACTGCTCCGGTGAGTCGTCGGAGGCCGTTGCCCCGGCGCCGCCGCCGCCTCCGCTTCCTTCGATCCTGGGCTCCTCCCCTCGTGCCGCGGCGACGACCCCGCGCTGCCCGCGGCAGCATCGGGACGACGCTCGGAGCACGAGGCTGACAAACGTGGGCGCCAGGCTGTTCGGCGTCTCCATCGGGCGGAAACGAATGCGGGACGAGAGCAACGGCGACTACGAGGACCCAGCCGTGACCCGCGCGGCGGAGGTGAAGGCGGAGCCGGTGGACGCCGCGCATCCCGACCTCTTGCTGCAGCACAACGCGGCGGAGCCGGAGCCGCAGTCGTGGCCCATCTACCGGCCCAGGCCCGTGTACCACCCGCTCCGGGCCTGCAACGGCTCGGGTAGCGCCGGGAGCGACCAT
Source organism: Hyparrhenia diplandra (assembly GCA_015847255.1). Classification (NCBI taxonomy): domain Eukaryota; kingdom Viridiplantae; phylum Streptophyta; class Magnoliopsida; order Poales; family Poaceae; genus Hyparrhenia; species Hyparrhenia diplandra. The sequence continues at coordinate 126,663 of JADLZK010010127.1, read as the reverse complement.
GACGGGTCCAACAATTCGAGATAACTCGAGCTTGCAAAAGCCGATCACCAAATGGAATCGTCCATCAGTAAATTATTACACTTACTACTAATGCTAGTCCTAAGCAAGTTTGTTACAGGTTAAACTAGAATGAGAGATTTAGTTAGCTGGAGATTTACTGACCTATCCCATGTAAAACTCCAGTAGCTTATCTCATGGAAGCATGGAGTATCCTTTATGTATAGCGATGATCCATAATCAACCGTAGAGTACATACATTTTCTGTTCTTGTTCTTGTTGAGTTGGTGATCAAAACACGAATTTTTTGCAGTTTCAAAGAATTTTGCTACTCCCTGATTAATTTGGATAGTCAGCGTGTGGCGTGTGCAGAACGTCTAGTAGATTAGTAGCTGAGGTGGTCGCTGGTCAGAAATTGAGATATTCTTTCAACGTCGACTCGTCGATTCCAGGTGGATTACGCAGCGTTTGTCACGCGAAAAATATCGTGCGAGCAGACGTCGGCATCGCGCCTACTAGAAGGTACTACCAATTTACCAAAGGCAGCGCTTTCTTCCCAAGCCAAGCCGGGTATGGTTCGGACGGCGATGGCGACGCGTTGTGTGCCCCTGCCACCGGCGGAGACCACGGTTTGTTCGATCTTGGAGCTGTGTTTTTCAATCAATATAAATAGCTCTACATTGACAGGTGGTTTTGGTCTACGTACTCCTCTATTCCTCTGTCTATCCGATGTACACGTGCTCCTCTGTTTAATGATTAAAAAATAATCCAACAACGGAGTGACTATGGTTTCCCATGTTGGGTCTACTGCCCTTGCACAGTCTAAGACTCCAAATTATCAACCCAGCTTATCAGATAAAAATGACACTAAATTCAAAAAAATTTCAATACTAAAGTATTTTCAATAAGTCATAACAAAATAAATCATATTTATACAACTTTTTTGAATAAGGCATGGACAAACATGATATCTAAAAGTCAAAACGCCATTACGGAGGGTGTACAAATTTCTCTCATAATAAACCAGGGCATCATTAGCCGCAAATACCATCCATTGAACAGGGTTCTAATCTTACTCTATCTTAGTTTTATGCCCCCATCTCATAGGCTTCACTCTATTTTACAAAAAGATTCTCTTTGTTTCCGTTTCCATTGTACATATCCCATACTATGTTTTTAGAGGACTTTCTTATATTGGTTTTTGTTTTTGTTTCCTCTGAAAAACGTGGTGAAGGGCGTGATCTCGAAAAAAGAAGACTTTCTTATATTGGTGGCTATCATTCTCCTCACCACATGTTCACATGTCCGTGAAAGGCGAACCGATGCTCCTCTCCATATTCCTCTCTGCCCGATCTAGATTATCCCATTCCCAATTCGTTTGATTGCCAAACAAGCTTCACCGGTTTGTCTCTCTCACTGAGGACTCACTGTTATCCACGGAGTTGGTCTGCGTCAGTGCGCCTTGTCATCTCCCAAGCTGTTTTTTTTTAGGAGCATGTCCCAACCATCTCTCTTGGCTCTTGGGTGCCTCCTAGTGCAAGTTCAAAGACAGAAAACCTATAATAAACATTCACCTTGACGCTGGGACACTCCCAAGTAATAAATTAAACCTTTGCTCTCTCTTCATGTGTGAAGTGTGAACTAAATAAGCATGCAGTCTCACTCTCTCGCATGTCTGGGGCCCACCATCACATTCTTCAACATCACATTTTCAAAAGAAACCAAACTTCCTTGACACGCGGTGATTGTCATGTGCATGCAGCGTGTATTGAATCAAACCTTTTGTTATATGAATTAATATACTGAATCAACAAAGAATTGAATCAATAAACGAAATAATAACGTGGGAAGTAACATTCTAAAAAATGAACACAAAGAAAAATTGCTAATGAATTATGATCGTCAAGTAGCAATCTGAGCAGGCAATAGCGAGCCCTATACGCTAATCACTAGTCAATATATCTTTTGGGGATTTAATCAGTACGAAAGCTGCAACCCTGATCAATATGTCTATGATTATATGAGACCCGTGTTTCACAATTCTAAAAAGTAGCAACATGAGCATTCGGTGAGACAAAACCCATACCCCCATTAGTGTGCCAAGTCGTAGCCCTAATCCGTACCGGTCTTTAGCGCTGAGCTCTAATAATCACTACTCCCTCCGTCCCAAAATGTTTGTCGCCATGCGCCCCGAGAAACAACTTTGATAAATTATATTGTCGGGGGACCCAAATATTGGACCCGTGACATTCTCATATAACGAGAAATTGTCGCCCGTCAGGGCCCAAGAAAACTCGCCCCGCTATCATCCCGCTTAGAAGGACGGCCCAGCCAGACGGGACTGTGCCAAAGAGCCACGACGCCACGTGAAGACGCGAGTCGCCCACAGACGCCCACCGGAGTCACCGCGATGAAAGAGCTCGCTACGCCACGGAGGACAAGGCCGGGGACCTTTACAAGACGACAACCATGGCGCCCACGTCATCATCGGCCAACCTAAGGCCTCGGATTCAACCCCAAATCTCCGTCTCGCCTCGAGGGTGGTTTAGCTCACCGGCCGGATGAGAGAGACCTCCCGTATAAACATTACTTCCCTCTTCCCTCTATAAAAGGGGGAGTAATGCCCCACTAGCGGGGATCCCGCACGGACGTAAGCATAACCACCACCACCACCACGATCGTGGGGCTTGAGACCAGCGTCTCTCCCCTCACACCGCTTGTAACCCCTACTACAAGCTCACCTTTTGAGCGAGGTAACACGAGCAGACACCACCCGGGCCGGACGTAGGGCCCCGCTGGCCCGAACCAGATAAACTCGCCGCCGTTCAGGTCCATCTTGCGCTACGCCATAGGAGGAGGGGGCACACGGCCTATAAATTCTTTATTGCCGGCACCCGAGGCACCCCCGGTTCTCGAACGCCGACAGCTTGGCGCGCCGGGTAGGGAGCGCCGTGTGCAATCCGTATCCCCGTCCGCCCATGGCGTTTCCACCTTCGTTTTCACCACCCGCCGCCGACCACGAGCTCCCGCGCGAACACCGCCGTTCTTCGACGCTGGAGTTCGTGGCGCCGCCACAACTACGAGATGATCCTTCGCCCGGATATGACGGCCGAAAGGAGGGCGGCGGCGGCCGCCGCAACGGCATGCCCATCACCACGGCCGCCGCGCAAGACGAGCAAGGCGGACCCACCAGCGCGCAAGGCGCACCCAAGCAACGGATTCCGAATCCGACAACGCACCCCCGGTGCCGACTCGCAGGAGGGCTCCCAGGAACCCTAGACGTCGGGAAGATCCTACCCGAAGACGCGGCCCGCGGCGGGATTCCCAGAAACCCTAATCATCGGAGAACGCTGCCCCGCACGATGATACCGAAGGAGTACCCGTAATTCTCGCCGACGGAGACTTCGACCGGCCGCCGCGAAGAGAGCACGGGCCGCCCTCCCGTCGTCCCACCACGAACGCTATCCCACGGACAATCACGTGGAAGAGCGCATCCGCCGAAGGATGCCGACGACCCCATCCCGCCTCCTCGTCCGGCACGATTAGGGCCAGTCCCGAAACGGGCGGAATCGCACTACCGTCCCGAGAACGTGGACTTCCTCCACGCGTTGGCGCCCCCGAACGGACGACGCGGACGATTATTATGACCCCACGCGGGAATGCTTCAATATAGAGATCCAGAGCAAGATGGCCGCCACCGACGTCTCCGACGAAGATGAGGCGACGCATCGCCACGACGGCCGCGCCGCCCGCCAAAGAGAAATTTTCCGCCCCTCGTCCCGGCTATGCGCCGCGCCCGGCCGCCGTGGGTCGCGCAGAACCGGATCTCGCAGACCGCATCCGAGCGAGTCCGCACGACTTCGACGACCGGAGCGTACATCCAACGGAGCAAGCCCGCCGCAGCCCCCAAGGGCGCGCCATGATCGCAACGGCGACGGATGCGCGACCGACGGGTACCACCACTTCCCGACATAGCGGCCCCGTTCAACGAGCCGCCTCAACGCATGGGCGTCCGCCATGCCGGTACGCGAAATGCCCGAACCCTCCCACCGCCGAGGAAGGCGCGTGATTCGTGAGGGCCTCACGACATCTCCTCGACAGCGGCAGGCGGCCAACAGCGGAGAGCTCCGCTTCGAGATCGGCCGTGACATCACGACGACGAGGAGAGTCCGGGCGGAGTCGCCAGGGGGCTCCGTCGGACCGAAAGCGCGAGCCGAGCCTCGGCAAGGCCGGTCCGGGAACGCCTGGATGACAACCGCGGCAACCGCCCAGTCTGGGAGCGCATAGAAGACCCCCGTCAAGACCGCAACCGAGGTGCCCCTGACCTCGGGGACGAGATCGGCGACGGCGAGCTCGCCACGAAAGAGGCTCACCTCGGGGGCGGCAGTGTGGCGAGACGCACAAGCACGCCGGGGCGACCGAGGGTACTCCCGGATCCACCCGGGCCACGCGCCTTCACAAGGGATATCGGGAGGGCGGCACAAGCACGCCGGGACGACCGAGGGTACCCCCCCTGATCCACCGGGCCACGGGCCTTCACAAAGGATATCGGGGAGGGCGCCACCCCCGCGCTTCAGGCCGCCCAACCACATTGAGAAGTACTCAGAGAAACTCACCCGAGGTATGGCGACCGACTATCGGCTAGCATGCCGGTTGCGTGGGCACACGATGAAAGGGTAATCATCGAAAATTTGCCCATGTACCTCTCCGACTTCGGCGTGGCCTCGGCCGGAACATCTTCCACCGGACCTCATATCAAATCAGGGCAGACTTGGAGAGAACCTTCCGAGGTAATTTCGGGGGCACGCACCAACGCCCGGGTAACTCATGGGACCTCCAAAACGTCGTCGAAACCCGACGAGTCCTGGCGTGACTACATCCGGCGCTTCTCTAAGCAACGGACCGAGCTCCCTAATGTGACGGATTCGACGTCATAGGGGCCTTCTTGGCGGCACCTCTTGCCGTGATCTCGTGAAGAAGCCGGGCGCCGGACTCAACCGAGGCGAACGAAACGATGGACATCGCCACTAAGTTTGCTAGCGGAGAGGAGGCCGTCTGAGCTCTGTTCAATCGTGGCCCGGCAAGGGAAAGCGCAAGGAGGAGGAACCCGAGGGCTCCCGGCCTGGAGAACAAGAAGAAGAAGAAAAAGACAAGAGCCACAAGGGCAAGGGCCAGGCCCTCAACGCAGCACGACGAAAACATGGTGGCTACGGTCGACCGCAAAGGGGCCAAGGCTCCGCCACAAGAAACCTTCGACAATATGCTCAAGAAGCCGTGCGAGTAACCACGCTATTACTAAGTCAAGCATACCCTCGGGGAATGCAAAACGGTGCAAACACTTCGCCAAACTCAGGGGCCATTCCCGAGGAGGAGGAGGAAGAAGCGCCCGAGGGCAATCCCGGGTGACCAGGGTTTCCCCGGAGGTGAACAACTGCTTCATGATCTTCGGCGGCAACACCAAAGAACATGTCGGTGCGGCAACGCAAGAAGGAGCGACGTGAGGTATATGCGACCGAGCCGGCGATCCCAAAGTCTGCGCAAGTGGTCGGATCAAGCCATCACCTTCGACCGGTCGGATCACCCTCGGCACATCCCAAACCCGGGGCTTATCCATTGGTGGTGGATCCCATCATTGCCAATACCCGGCTCACCAAGGTCCTCATGGACGGAGGAAGCGACCTCAACCTCATCTACGAGGAAACGCTTGACCTCCTCGGGGTGGACAAGTCCAAGATCCGCCCAGAGGGGGCCGGCATTCAACGGCGTCGTCCCGGCAAGCAACCGAAGCCCCTCGGCAGATCGACCTACCGGTGCCGCTTGGGACCCTCGAACTTTAGGCAAGAGACTCTCACCTTTGAGATCCTTGGAGTCCGAGGTACATACCACGCACTCCTCGGGGCCTTGCTATGCCAAATTCATGGTCGTCCCGAACTATACCTACCTCAAGCTCAAGATGCCAGGGGCCGAAGGGTGTCATCACAACAGGCCCTTCGCACCCTCACGCATATGAGTGCGACGTGGAGAGCGTGGAGTACGCCGAGGCACTCGCCATTGCCGAGGCACTCATTGCCGACGCCAAGAGAAGCTTTGACGAGATCGCAATCGAAAGCACGAGGCCAAGCGCCGCCTGGAGCCTCGAGCCCTCCTCGGCACCAAGAAGATCCCCCTCGATCCCAAGCAACCGAAGGAGAAGCCGCCGACCATCGCCTCGAGCCGGATCCGAAATAGGAAGCGCTGCTCGCCGACTTCCTCCGTGCGAACGCCAAAAAACGCTTGCATGGGGACCCTCGACATGCCGCATACCGAGGGATGTCGCCGAGCACTCCCTAGACATCCAACCGGGCTCAAAGCCGGTCATGCGCTATGCGCCGTTTTGATGACGCCAAGCGGAAGATCATCGGCGAGGAGATCCACAAGCTACGAGGCCGGATTTATAAAAGAAGTATTCCACCCCGAGTGGTTAGCTAATCCTCAGATTAGTAGAGAAAAAGAATGGGAAATGGCGGATGTGTGTGGACTACACTAGTCTCAACAAAGCATGTCCGAAAGTTCCTTTCCTTTACCTCGAATCGACCAGATTGTCGACTCCACCGCGGGATGCGAAACTTTGTCCTTTCTCGATGCATATTCCGGTTACCACCGGATCAAAATGAAAGAGTCCGACCAACCGCGACCTGTTCATAACACCCTTCGATGTATTGCTACCTCACAATGCCCTTCGGCCGAGGAACGCCAAAGGCAACGTACCAGCGGTGCATGCAAATCATCTTCGAGAACTCATCGGGAGGATCGTGGAAGCCTATGTCGATGACATAGTGGTCAAATCCAAGAAAACTGCGGACCTCGTGGGAGACCTCGGGGAAACATTCGAGTGTCTAAACAAGAAAGGAGTCAAGCTCAACCCCGAAAAATGCGTATTTGGGGTCCCCCGAGGGATGCTGCTGGGTTTCATCGTCTCTCAACGAGGCATCGAAGCAAACCCAACCAAGGTTGACGCGATCACGAAGATGGGGCCAATCCGAGACCTCAAAGGAGTTCGAGAAGGTCATGGGCCGCCTGGGCTTCACTAAGCGAGTTCATCTCCGCCTCGGGAAAGGGGCCTTCCCTCTATCGGCTCCTTCGCAAGACCGAGCACTTTGCCCGGACCCCGAGGCCGAAGAAGCCCCTCGGCAACCCTCAAGAAGCTCCCCGACTAGTCCACCAATCCCGGTGCCACCAAACCCAGAGAGACCTTGCTCCTCACGTCACGGCCACTACCCGTAGTCGGCGTGGTGGTCGAGTAGAGCGCCGGGAAGAGGGGCACATATTGCCGCTTCAACGCCCGCTTACTTCATCGCTGAAGCACTTTCCGACACCAAGACTCGGTACTCGCAGATGCAAAAACGGCTGTATGCGCTATCGCATCGATGAAAAGAAAACTTCGCCACTACTTCCTCGCGCACCCGAGCTTGCGTGGTATCCTCATTCCCCTGGGAGATCATCCAAACCGAGAAGCCACGGAAGAGTGGCGAAGTGGGGCTGTGGAGCTCATGGGCGAGACGATATCGTTCCTCGCCTCGCAAGGCAATAAAGTCTCAAGTCTTGGCCGATTTTGTAGCCGAATGGACTGATACACAATACCCCGGCGCCCATCCAAGCCGAGTGTTGGACCATGTACTTCGATGGGTCCATGATGAAGACAAAAAAGGGTCCGGTTTGCTTTTCATCTCACCCCTTGGGGTTCACACAAGGTATGCCATCCGGTTGCATTTCCCGCTTCCAACAACGCCGCGAATCACGAGGCGCCGATCAACGGTCTCGGGATCGCGGTTAGCCTCGGGATCCGACGGTTGGAAACCGGGGGGATTCTCAACCGGTTATTGACCAAGTCATGAAGGCCTCGGCCGCCCACGACCCCAAGATGGAAGCATACCGCCGAGAAGTGCGCAAACCGGAGGAAAGGTTCCACGGGCTTGAGCACAAGCACACCCAAGGTGTTACAATGAAGCCGCGGACGAACTCGCCAAGGTCGCGGCGACCCGAGGTACCGTTCTCCGAACGTTCTCACCCAAGATCTCAATGAGCCCTCGGTCGTACACCGCCTTGAAATACCCCTGGGGCTCCTGGAGACGACTCAGAACAAGCCGTGCCCGAAGCTATGGCGGTCGACCAAGTCCCCGACTGGAGAGAGCCTCTATGGGAATACCTATCCCAAGGAGAATTACCCGAGGATAAGACCGAGGCTCGCCGACTGGCCCGAAGGGCAAAATCCTTCGCGCTTATTGGAGACAAAAAAGAACTCTACAAGAAAGGAGCCTCGGGAGTATACATGCGATGCATACCCTCGGCGGAAGGCAGAGATTTGCTCGAAGACACCCACAAAGGGGAGTGTGGCCATCATGCCGCACCGAGGACTCTTGTCGGTAAAGTCTTCAGACAAGGCTTCTACTGGCCCTCGGCGGTACGGGACGCGAATGAAGTTGTGCGCATCTGCAAGGGATGTCAATTTTACGCACGCAAGACACATCTTCCAGCACAAGCCCTGCAGACCATACCTCTGACATGGCCATTTGCGCATGGGGGGCCCGACATGATCGGTCCCCTGAAAAGGGCACCTGGAGGACACACTCACGTCCTAGTCGCCATCGACAAGTTCTCCAAATGGATCGAAGCCCGAGCTGTGGTGAACCCTCGCACAGAGGAAACGGTGAAGTTCTTTACGAACATCATTTCCCGTTTTGGAGTCCCGAACTCCATCATCACAGATAACGGAACCAACTTCGTGGGGAAGAAATTCCTCGACTTTTGTGACGACTACGGCATCCGGGTCAACACCTCGGCCGTAGCCCACCCAAAGACCAACGGTCAAGTGGAGCGTGCCAATGGCATGATCTTGCAAGGCCTCAAACCAAGGATCTTCAACCGATCAACCAATATGGGAAGAGGTGGTACCAAGAGCTACCGTCGGTTCTATGGAGCCTTCGAACAACAAAAGCCGAGCCACGGGTTTCACCCCATTCTTTCTAGTCTATGGAGCCGACGCGATCTTGCCCACGTAAATTGGATATGGGTCCCCAAGGTCGCGAGCCTACACCGAGCGGGGCAACCAGCCAGCAAGGCAAGATTCCATCGACCAAGTCGATGAGGCCCGAGATGTCGCACTTCTCGATTCGGCGAGATACCAACAAGCTCTTCGAAGTATCACGCCAAGCGGCGATCAAACCTCGGGAGTTCCAAGTCAATGACCCCGCACTCAGTGAAGCAAGATAACAAAGGGCGTCACAAGCCGACGCCGCATTGGGAAGGGCCATATTTCGTCGCCGAAATACTAAGGCCCGGAACCTACAAGTCAAAAAAGAAGGGTGAAGTCTACTCCAACGCCCTGGAACATAGAACAGCTACGCCGCTTTTTACCCTTAACCTCGCACTAGAAGTCAAACACTTATGCTCTTTTTTTCGCTCAATAAAAGATTTATATCTTTACGAAGAGAAGCTTCTTGTGCTTACCTTAAGGGAGTCTTAGCCTCGTCCAAAGACAAGACTAAAACTCCTCGGGGGCTACACGGGGACCCCCCTGGGACCCCCTCCTTTTTCTTTTTTCGAAACTTTTTCAAAGAAAAAAGTTCTCCTGCGCACACTCGGATCAATCGTTTAAGTTGCGAAGGTCGCACACGCACAAATCCTAAGTGAGGTAGCCAAGCTAAACGGATCGCCCCCCACGCACCCGTACGCCGCCCCTGGGCATCCATGCTCACTATCTCACGAGCGGAGAAAGCAAGCAACCCGGCCACACAATAAACGAGAAATTCGAGAGACGCAACACAATCATAAACGCACCGCCCAAGACACAAGGCCTCGGGCAAAGACCATTGTTTATGTACATATTCCTTACCCATTTAACTTTTCATACAAGGGGAGATCGGGGGGCGCCACGAGCCTCGTCCACTGCGCTTCACGACGGGCCGCCGCAACATCCGCGGAGGCAACATCCCTGCAGCGGCATCCCCCCGAGCGGGCGTCGCCCGTCGGCCAAGATCCTCGGAGACGGCATCCCGCATCTCCGTGTCCGCCTCGCCGGCGTGATTCCATGGGGGAATACGAGGGCATACCTGCCTTCAAAGCGGGAGGCCAATCTGCGTCGCAAAGATCGTCCACGGGTTATACAACTCCCGGGTCTTGGCGGCATCGGCGGCATCCTTCCCCAGCGGGGTCGGCCACGTCCTCGCCATCCGAGCCGAGGAAGAAGCCCCCCGCCACGCTGCTCGAACCACGGGCTGCATCGGGAAGTGCGAGCGCGAACACCGCCATGCACGTCCGCACGCCAGACCGGAAGGCATTCCGAGCTCAGACCTAAGGAAGCCACCCACGGCGCCAGGCGTACGAGCCGAGGGTCCAACCTTCTAGGTTGTCCGCCCCAAAGCGGCGGATGAAGTCGACAGGCCTCCTCCAGCTCCCCCCGGTATGACTTCCGCTCTTGTTCCACCACGAAGCGAGCGTAGCCGAGGTCTCCACGGCCTCGGTCCGATTTTCTCCGCCGCCGCGACAGCACCAAAGCGACGGCAAAAACAAAGGGATCAAAGACAAAAGACCTACCGAAGGAAAGAACGTATCTTTGGCACTTCACCGCCCAAAGATCACGCCGTGCTCATCCGCGAGCGACTTATGGAGCTGCTCCTTCTCCTTTCTGAGGGTCTCCCCCTCGGACACCAACTCCCCGATACGGGTGTTCAGGGCGTCGCACATCTCCGCCGTTCCTCGCCTCTTCCCGGGATCCGTCCCGCCGCCATTGGCCTCCGGGGCCCCGAGGGACCCCTCCGGCATCCTCAAAGTCCCGGCTCATCTCGAGCCATTTCGGCTGCCACCTTGGCGGCCTCGGACCTGGCCTTGACGAGCTTCGGCCTCCAGAGCCTGTCGCTGAGACTCCCTCTCCCCGGCAAGAGTAGTAAGCCGGGCGTCTCGCTTTGGGCCTCGATCAATTTCACCCGCGGCTGCCCGAGGGCGGTCCAGCCGAGACATTCGGCGAAGGAGCTCGGACTTCTCCCGGGCGAACCGCCGGAGATTCGGCAAAGACACCACCAATTATGGCACATACATAAGGAAAATGCAAATGGAAAATGGCAGCCAAGACACTCACCGCATCGGCCTCGGCGAGACGACCGGTTATGGTGTGTCACCCATCTTCGCAAGGCCGTCGGCGACCCACCGGGCGGATCTGCTCATGAGTCCTCCACGCCAGACCTCGGGATTCGCCATCGATCACCACGGCGGCGACCCCCCGGCACATCACCCAAGGTCAAGGGGGGGACCACCCCAACGAGCCGGCTCGGGGGAAGCATTTCATCCACCGGCAGCCTCCCGCAGCTCGGGAAACCTGCACCAAGAAAAGTCTAGAGGTCCTTCACCGCTGACCACCACACCCTCACCAACGAAGACGACGCTTTGCCGAAGGGCGCGTCCAACCCGGCGCATGGAGCAACGGAAGTCGAGATTGTACGCCTCATGAGCCCCTGATCGGTGGGAGCCGACACAAGTGAAGACCTTCGTGTCTCCGTGAAGGGTCGAGATGGGGACTAGAGGGGGGTGAATAGTCCCTATTAAAAACTAATCGCACCGGCTAACCGAAACAAATGCGGAATTAAACTTATCGGTCTAGCCAAGACTTCACCCCTCTAACTAAGACTCTAAATCACCTCACAAAAGATCCTACACAAGAAAGGTGAGGTGACAAGCCTAGCTTGAGCTCCTAATCAATTCTAATGCAAGGTCACACAAACCTAAGCACTAGTACTTCAAGCACGGGTGAGCTCCTACACAATTCTAGTAAGCGCAAGCACAAAGCCCCTAAGCTCACTAGATGCACAATGGACAAGGCAACACACGCCTAACCCAAAGGCTCAAATTACCTAGCTACACAAGCTAAGCAAAGTAACTAATCAAGCTACACAAGCTAGATAGTCACAACTACTCTACTCAAGCACAAGCACAATATACATATGAATGTAAGAACAAAGCTTGAGCGAAGAGATTGCAAACCACCGCGAAGTGTGGACACAAGATGACACCGGTGATTTTTTACGAGGTCTCGGGAAGCTTGCCACCTTCCCCTACTCCTCGTTGTGTCGACCAACACTTTAGTGGTTCCACGGTTTGGCGAATCACCCTGATGATTCTCAAGCTTAATGGCCAGTGCCAAATCCCACAAATTGAGCTCGATCGAGACACTCACCAATGTGAGTTCTCTAGCCAATCCCTCAATAGGGTACCGTGTGAATCCACACACAAAGTGTGGTAGCTCAATGACACGCTCCACTAGAGTTGCTCTTCACGATCCCCGCGAGGTGAGCACGAACCTCTCACAATCTCTTCTTCGGAGCACCGCACAATCTTCTTTGCGTGCTTCACGAAGCCTCTTGCCACCGAGCCGTCTAGGAGGTGGCAACCTCCAAGAGAAACAAGCACACCGGCTTGCAACACGAACACCTAGTGCCACACGATGCAATCTCTCAAAGCAACGCACTAGGAATCGATCTCTCACTCAATCGGATGAACGATATCAAGCATATGTGAGTGGGAGGGCTCTTGAGCACTCTCAAGCATGGACACAAAGTCCCTAAGGTGCTAAGCACCAGCCAAGGCCGGCCACACCCTCTATTTATAGCCCCCAAGCCAAAACTAGCCGTTGGGGGACGAAACACGATTTGCAGCGGCGACCGGGACGCGCGCCACCGGACGCACCGGCCGGTCCGGCCAGCGGCCGGCCGCCGCGTCCGGCCACAAACGACAAGCAACTCGCCCCTGACCAACGGCTACCCGAAGCGCCCGGCCGGTGCTTCCGATGACCGAAGCTTCCGGCCCAGCGTCGGCCCCTGCGTCCGGTCAAAACCGGCTGCGGGCTCTACGCGACCGCGACCGGAAGGCGTCGGGCCGGTCGCGTCCGGCCGGTGCATCCGGCCGGTGCACCGAAGGCCCGGCAGAAGGGCGTCGGCCGACGTTTTCAGCGAAAAACTCCACCGAAACACCGACTCCTTCTCTTCGACATGCTACCCATCAAGTATACCAAACTTCTCGAAGCGCCGAATCCCGCCTCGCAAGCTCTGGCGGGAGGATGAGCGGTTCCCAAACCCAACTCAACCCCGCAATCACCGCCGCCTTTGCAAATGTGCCAACACCACCAAGTGTACATCACCATGTGCAAGTGTGTTAGCATTTTCACAATCATTTCAAAGGCCGGGTTAGCTCTTGTCACGCCACACTCGATCCTAACACATCGCAGTTAGATCGCTCAAGTGGCACAAGATGACCGATATGCAAACCCGCTTTGCCCCTCTTAATAGTACGGCCATCTATCCTAAATCCGGTCATAAACTTCTCTAAGCTCCAATGACCTACGAAATGAAATGCCCTATAGGTTATACCTTTGCCTTGCGATTTCCATTCCGCTCCATCTCCAAGTGCCAATGCAACCAATGCACCAACACGATCAAGAATGATATGATCCACTTCATATCATCACATGACCTTCTTGGTCCATCGATCTTGACCTCACTTGCTCTTCACCGCTATTGCATCGGTCCATCGGCGCCAAGTCCAAATGACTTGCCCTTCACACTTGCAACCGGTCCTTCAAGCCAAGCCTCGTCTTGATCTTCACCACCTTGGTCACATGACTCCATGTCATGTCTCATATGCAATAAGCTCCTTCATTGCATCATCATGTGTGAACTAATCTCCCCGTGTATAATCTCAATCACACATATTAGTTCACCTAATGTTGACACTCAATTACCAAAAACCACAAGGGACCTTTCACTCCGCCGCCTCGAAGAGCTCCTCCCGAGAGAACTCTCGGACGAAGGGGGCTTGGCTCCTCGGGGAGGGCAGCTGCGTCGTGGGACCCCTCAAACGGCGCTAATCGCTTCCGGCCATGGTCGGCGCCACGCAGCCGGCCGAGCTCTAGTCGATCACCATAGGCCGGGTGGACGACCCACCATCACCACCGTGGCCCGAACCACCTCGGGAGAAATCTCGGCCGTCCCGGCTCGGGCCCGACCCCTCCCGAGGCTCGGGGGGCTAACACCACGGGGAGCCCAACGCAGGGGGACAACGTCTTGGTGAGACAACCCCGCTCTGGGCCCCCCCGAGGCTTGCGCACCGGCCTTCGGGGCCTTCTTGGGATGCAAGGACGAGTGGGGGCCCCGGCTCTCCCTCAAGTCAAGAACGCGTCAAAAACAAGCCAAAAATACCGGAAAGGAGGCTAACTGCAAAACACGGCGGGACTCACGAGGCCCGGGGGACGCTCCGGGTGTGGCCGAGGCGCGAAGATCGGGACCCGGGCATCGCACTTGACGCACGGGCCGTCTCCCCCACGGTTTCCGCACGCGCGGAGCCTCCGAAGGGCGCCACGGCTCTTCACCGAGCGGCGCCCCGCGACGCTCCAGAGTCGTTGGCCCTTCACGCCGAGCCTCACCTTGCGGCGTCAAGGCGCCCACGTCGGGGAGACCCCCGGCCACCACCAGTCCCGGGCCTCTACCGAGGAAGCCTCGGGCACGAGTCCCGGCGGCCCGACGTCTCGGGCTCGAGCACGTGGCGAAGCCCCGAGTGGGTCGGCAACCCCCAAGGCTCGGCCTCATACGAGCCGCCACATCGATCATCCGACGAGTCTTCACGACGAACTCGTCCTCCTCATCCTCGTCCTCCTCGGTCGTCGAGGTATCAGCGATTGGCCCCGCCTCGTTGCTCGGCCCGGCGGTTGGCGCGGGCCACGTTCTTCTTCTTCTCCTCCTTCTTCAACGCCCGTGCTCTCTCCCCGCTCATTCCGAGCACGGTTCGCCGCCCGGCGCGCATCTAGGTTGGGCACGGGGCGGAGGAGAGTCGTGATAATTCAAACGACCCCGCAAGAAGATGGAATAAGAACCACCGCGGTAGCAACAAGGTGACAATAAGACAATGCAAGAACGCCGAAGCCAAAAAGCACTTACCAAGGAGATGTACCCACGGGCGGGGCGCATAGGGATCTCCGGGATCTCGGGACGGGTATTGGACCCTAATGCCTCCTTCACCCTCTTGGCCAAGCCATCGGTGGAAAGCGTAAGGGAGGACATCCGAGACTCTTCAAGACCAGCCAGCCGAGGAGGTCATCCGACTCATGAGCAAAGGGCGAGCCATCAATGGCAACACCCGACGCCGATGAAAAGCGCCTACCACGGCCGCTGCGTTCACACCCCATCTCGGAGCCGCAGGATCGCCCGCCTCAGCCCTCCAACCGGGATGATCCGCCGAGGGCGGACCCCTGCCTCCACTTATTCGACGCCGCTTGAGAACGCGCCCGGTGTACGCGGAAGCACGTTCCCGTCGCTGCGGAGGTAGAACCACCGGTCCTGCCACCCCTTGTTGGAGGAGGTGAGCTTGGAAAGGATGTACCCATCAGCTCGGTTCGGCCTTGTATGCGCTCGATCGGACTTGGAGCGCGCAACCACCAACGCGCGCAACCTCCGCGGCCCTCACCCTTCGCCACCGAAGGAGTGGTAAGGTCCGCCTTTAAAAACCACAACCAAAGGTCCCAATGCGGCTCGATCCCCGTGAATCCCTCACGGAGGGTAACAAAGATAGCCGCCCGAGAGATCGAAGTTCGGGGGCGGATGGTGGAGCTCGACGTCATAATGATGAAGAATCGCCGAATAAACCGCCCGCCGGCATCCCGAACCCGCGCCGGTGAAGATCCATCGACTCACCACATAGCCATCGAGGGTTAGGCTCCTCCTCGGTCCAATGCGGCGCAATCCACTCCGGCCGCCGCGGCATTGGTACGAGGGCGAAGAAGCCCTTTCCTCGACAAGGCGCTGAAGCTTTTCCTCCGTCGCCGTCGTTCTCGGCCACGGTTCGCATCGAGCACCTCCCCTCGTGTTGTCGCCGCCACCGATTGCGCCATGGACGAACGGGAGGACGAGGAACAAAGAACCACCGGCAACACCGCTCACACGAGCACAAGGCAAGTGGATTTCTCCCTTAACCTCTCCCCCCGTCTTTCTTTCTATCTCCTAATTGCCGCAAAGAAGAAGGCAAGAAGGCGATGGCAAGAACAAAGGAGCAACTATCCGCCGCCCTACGACCCCCATATTTATAGGGAAGGGAAGGCAAACCGCCGGCCAAGGCAGCGAATCGACTTCTCGGAATGAACGGCCCATGATGAAACAGAACCGCTCATCCAACGGCTCGGCCATGCGGTAGAGCCGTCAAGAGCATTAATGCACCTTGACGGTGCTCGACCACGCCCTCGACAAGAAGCCACGAGCCACGTCCCATTGGATCGAACCGACACGTCACCTCGGCGCGCGGCGAGGAGACGCCTCATCTCCCGGTCGGGGGTAAACCCGTCCGGCCGTTCATATCCAGCAGGCGCCCGACCCTAAGGGGCAAAAAAGTCGACCGATGACGGTTCTCACCTCCGGGAACCACCAAACGAGCCTTGGCCGCGCGACGCCAACGCACCCTACGATCCGAGGGTTGCGGGCTGGGCCCATATGGGTTTCTCTACGGCCGCCTCGGGATGACCCGAACCCGGGGACATGATGGAAATGCACAACCGGCTATGCCCGCCCTCCTCCCCGGATTTTCTGAACGTGTTTAAGACCGCGGGTGTTTGCTATAGAGATGTCCCATCCGTGGGAGGCCTCTGGTGCCCTCGGGGGTTGACCCGTCAAACCCCGGATCCGCTAAGCGGTCCGAGGGTTCTCATGGGGTGAATCCTAGATCACATAGCCGACCCTTGCTCCGGCGAGGGCACGGGCACCCCACTTAAACCGACCTGTTACAACGTTCAAACGGAGCGCACCATGGTCGGCTTTCGGGGCACCGAGGTGTGTCTCCCTCCTCCCCCCCTTCAAGAGGGCGACAGAGGAGCGTATAATCAAAGTCGAGGAAGCCTGGTCGACCTTGCGCACATAAGCGCGGGACCTCGGGCTGCCCACGCAAAAAAAAAACGACTCTCCGCACAAACAAGCGCAATTTAAGAGCTGTTTTTCGGCCTTGCCAAATGTGCGAGGTATAAAAGAACCTCGAAGGAATCCGCCATTCCATTTGAGGCCTCGGGGCTACACCCAACGGGTGCTTTCAAGCACCCATTGTAGACGAACCACCCCGAGAAAAACAAGGCGACGGGAACGGGCACAACCCCCGGCGAGTCCACACTCGCTCGGGGGCTCGGGGGCCACTGTCGGGGACCCAAATATTGGAACCCGTGACATTCTCATATAACGAGAAATCGCCGGCCCGTCGGGGCCCAAGAGAAACCTCGGCCGCTATCATCCCGCTTAGAAGGACGGCCCGGCGGATGGTGGACCCGGGGCCAAAGAGCCACGACGCCTCACGTGAAGACGGCCCACGACGGCCCCACCGGAGTCACCGCGACGAAAGAGCTCGCTATGCTCACGGAGGACAAGGTCGTGGACCTTTACAAGACGGCGAACCATGGCGCCCCACGTCATCATCGGCCAACCTAAGGCTCGGATTCAACCCCAAATCTCCGTCTCGCCCGAGGGTGGTTTTAGCTCACCGGCCCTCGGATGAGAGACCTCCGCCTCGCCCGAGGGTGGCCTAGCTCACCACCCTCGGGCGCAAAAACTCCGCCTCGCCCCGACGGAGACCCAGCTCTCCATCCTCGAAGCGAGGTGGCTCAACCCACTCACCCGGGGGTCATAGACCCTCGGGCGTGAGAGGTTCCGTCTCAAGGAAGGGAAACAAAACAGCATTTAATGCGGTTACACGGCGGACGAGGCGCGCGGGGGCCATCGACACGCCCGATCAAATCGACCGCGAGATCACTTCCCAAATCCGACCGATGGGACACAAGGCTGAACCGGTGACGTATTACGCCGCCCAAAGACGGGAAACCAGGGCGACACTGTTCATTCCCAAAGAAGCATCGTCAAGACGCCACGGCGGGCGAGACCCTCGGGCTTATGACACGCCACGGCCGGCTTTCACGACCGCCCTCGCCATGCGGACCGTGAGGGCGCCTCATTGGGATCCTCGGGGCCGCACCGGAAACGGCACGCGTCCGCCATCGGATTAGGGCGCGTGTCTTCATCAAACAACGCCCAAACCCGGCCGGCCCTCGGCGTGCGCATGCAACGAGCATAGCCTCGGGAATTAGCCACCTAGGCATCCACATATATAAACATTACTTCCCTCTTCCCTCTATAAAAGGGGGGAGTAATGCCCCACTAGCGAGGGGATCCGCACGGACGGAAAGCATAACCACCACCACCACCACGATCGTGGGGCTTGAGACCAGCGTCTCTCCCTCACACCTCTTGTAACCCCTACTACAAGCTCACCTTTGGCGCGAGGTAACACGAGCGAGGACACCACCCGCCGGGACGTAGGGCCCCGTTGGCTGAACCAGGATAAACTCGCCGTGTGCGTGTGTCCATCTTGCGCTACGCCATAGGAGGAGGGGGCACACGGCCTATAAATTCTTTATTGCTTAGGCACCCGAGGCACCCCTGTTCTCGAACACGACAATTATACTTTCACCGAAGGCAAGCAATAGAAGAGAAGACAACGATATGCTTCCTCTTGGAGTTAAGATAGAAACAAATTGACGGAATCCCGTATAGAAATAAAAAAAGAGAAGACAACGATTACTTCATTTTGTTCTAACATATGCAAGCTGTTTTTTTCACATTTATGTAACCGTGCAGCATCAACTTAGTTACACTAAATTCAGCATCGCACAAACATAGACCGGGTACTTTAACGAAGAAGCGATGGCGTGGGATTTTTTATAAAATTTAACTTTTTAAAAAAATCAAATCCGGTCCTTGGTTTGAAAAAAATTTGTACACCATATCCCTTTTAGTCGCGCCCGAAGGCGATGGCGTGATATTTACTCGTGTCGCGCCACCGCATGTGGCGCGATGTGCCCCCGCCACTGGCTCCCGGGGTTGACCGGTCTTGGCGTGGCTGAGTGTGGAGCCCACCGCGTCGTGCGGTACATGCGGTGCGACCGGACCGTGTAGTTCTTCAAATTGTTGTCGCTGCCGCCAGTGGGCGGGCTCGCCCGTGCCGACCTCCCCGCTACCTCTTTACGACTTTTCACTTTTGTTTGCAATGACACACCGCAAATGACCTAGGCAAATTTATACCCTTATAGCCCCAACTTCTCTCCAAAATTTCCTACATACCTATCACATCACATCACATCGAAACATTAAATGCACTCAAAAGACGCATGTCCGGAGTATGAAATATAGGTAAAAAATAAACTAATTGTACAGTTTAGTTGTACATTGCGAGACGATTCTTTTGGGCCTAGTTAAGCCATGATAGGATAATATTTACCACAAACAAACGAAACGTCTTTGCAGTCTTTTTTCGATCCGCTACGAAGCAAAAATTTGGCCCAAAATTTTTTTTTGACAACGGGTGTGTTTGTAGCCCAAAGTTTGGGGTAAAAATTTGGGAGTATGTCACATCGAGCCTCGTAGCACGTTTCGTTTGTTAGTGGTAAATATTATCCTACCATGACGTAACTAGGCTCAAAAGAATCGCCTCGCAAAGTACATCTAAACTGTGCAATTAGTTATTTTTTTACCTACATTTGATGCTCCATGCATGTGCCGGCATTTTGATGTGATGGGAATCTTTCTTTTGCATAGTGAAATTTGGGGGAAAATTTGGGGCTCTAAACAGGGCCACCTCGAATTCGGACCTCTAAACACAGTGCTGAAAAAAAACTTACTTGTACACGTATACGCATGGGCAGCAACTTGACAGCTCCTCTCCTTGAGTACTCACATCATGGACTGCGTGAGCCGCAGAAAGTTAGTAGTGCAGGAATAACACTGTAGTAGACAATTGACAGCTCCTCAACTTTTGACTTGAGAAGATGGATACTTGTCGGCTTGTGTGTGTGTGCACTAGGAAGAGGTAGGGCACCAAGCTCTCAGTTCATCTGCCAGCTCTTACGTGTGCTCTTTATTCTTGCCCTTTACCCGTGCCGGCCGGGCCGGCGTGTGACGATGAGCTAGCTCCCCAATTCTATAGGCTGTGTTTAGAGGTCAAAGATTTCCTCCAAATTTCTGAACTGCCATCACATCCCATCATATCGAAAACAATAAATGCACTAAAAAGACGCATTTTCAAAGTATGAAATGTAGGTAAAAAATAAACTAATTACAGTTTAGATGTACATTTCAAAATGGGCGTGGATCGGTTCGGCCCAAAGGTTCTTCGAACCAGCCCAAAAAAAACGATCCAAATGGGCTCCAAAACTGACCCATTACGGCAGGAATTTTTTTTTATTTTTAACCCTTTTTTAAAGAAAAACTAATTTTAACCCGGTTTTGAAAGATTTTTCGAGAATAACCCTTTTTGGACGTGCCTCGGCCAGTAGCGGCGGCTCTTGCACGCCTACAACGCGCGGCCGCGGCCGACAGTGGCGACGGCGCGGACCCGCCGGCGTGGCGGCTCCCACGCGCCCTTGATCAAGCGCGGACACCATAGCGCGCGAATTTCCCCGGGGGCGGGCGGGCCTCCCGAGCGAGCCCGACTCGGCCCCTCCGGTCTTCCTCCTCTACCGTTAGAGTCGAAAAAAAACTTCAGCGCCCCCGCCGCCATTCTCCTCCCCGCCCGCCTCGGCCCGCCTCGGCCTCTACCGCCCCCATCTCCTCTAGGCGACGCGGTGCTGGAAATCCCGCCGTCAGCCTCGGCCGCCCGCCGCCGGGGGCTCCATCTTGCGCCCTTGGCGCCGCCCCTGTCGCCGCCGCCGCCGCGGGTTCGTCCGCATGGTGGGACCGAGCCGCCTCCACCGTCACCTCCATCACGCCGTTGGCGGCCCTCCATTCCTCCCTCCGCATCGCCCTCCAACGCCATCACGCCGTTGCGACCTTCATCCCCAATGGTGGACTGGCCGCCCTCTATTCCCTGTTAGGGTGGAGCCCCGATTCGCCCGCGCCGTCGTCGTTCATCACCGCCGACTTCGTCGCCCGTCAAGGTAATACATTGTCGTCTTGCTAGGAATATTATGTGTTATAGTGATTGTGGTTCTTAGGAAGTTAGGGTAGTTAGTTGTAGCTAAACTTATTTGGATAGTTAGGGTTAGGTATATTTAGTTAGTTTGTTGGATATTTAGTTTTAGCTTAATTTAGTATGGACCGTAGGTTTCACTAATTCCATGAAATGATCAAGTGTGTGTTGAATGTCTTTGTAGATGGATTGTTGTGTCCGAGTGTTGTATGCGGTGGGACCATTAGGAAAAGAAGATGGTACGGTAGAGAATATGGATGAAGAAGTGGAATGGTTTGATGAGCCCCCTAGATTCTGTGACCTTTGTGACCGTTTGAAGGTGAAGTTTGGCGGTGATTTTACACTGAAGGGTAGGTTTGACACCGGGAAGACTAGGGCTCACTATGTGATTGTGCCATTGTTGAACCCTTCTCAATGGACCCGATACATTAGGGTGGTGCAAAGTTCAAATGTGACCATGGCGGTGTTTGTTGAGAATGGTTACAGGATTTTGGATGATGGTCGTGGTGAGCCGGCATTTGGGGCGCGAGCATGAAGGAACGGACATGTATTTGGACGGTCGGTGACACAGGGAAGCGATTGCATGAACATCCTGTAGGTTTGCGGACGGATGACTTTGATGCGGGGGGGACTATGAGCGGGAAGAGGCAGGCGAAAGGGCGGAGGCGGAGGCGTATGAGGACGATGAGGGCGTGGTGATTCGAGATGATTCTGATGATGATGAGGGAGTAGCCACAGATGCAGTGCCGACATCGGTCTTTCATGCCGTGCCGCCCCATGGGAGATTGGTACATGATTTGCCGGAGGATGATAGACCATATGACTCTTGGGGTAGGATCAGGGAAGCACAACATCACGTTCCACCACCAGAGTACACGGTTGAAGAGCTAAGACAATTCAGTCAGAGGAACATCCAATATCCAAGTGTTCCGAACTATAGGGATGTTAGCATGACTCATATGGCAGTTTGTGATAGCGGTCTCCCGGTGTGTAGAGGCATGGTGCACAATGAGAAGGACCCAATTCTTAGGAAGGGTATGATCTTCAAGTCAATGTCGAGATGAAACTATTCCTAGAAGACTATGCGTTTATCACCATCGGCCCTACCGCGCCACACATTCGATAAGGAGTTGAGGTATCATATCCAGTGTAGTAGTAGGGATCATACATGCCCTTGGAAGTTGCGTGCATGGAAGAATCAGTATGATGGTACGTGGAAGATTACTAAAGTTGTGCAGCCCCACACATGCAGGGATAATGAGGGTAAGAAGAAGCATCCACACTTTCTGCGGCCCGTCGTATATTGGGGATGGTTGACAAAGACAATGACATCCTGTTGCTTTGTTAAAAAGAGCACATATTTGGAATTACCAACTATGAGGTCAAGTATGAAAAGGTTTGGCGAGCTAAGCAAATAGCCTTGGCTATCGGATGGGGAACCCGGGAAGAAGCATACAATCGAGTGCCCAGGATCTTGAATGCAATGGCTCACTATAACCCAGGCATGAGATGGTGGATAGACACTCAAGGGTTGCGGGAAAAAATGTGTGTCGGCCACCCCCTAGTCATAATTGTAGTTGCCCCGCTCCTTGAGGCCCTGTTTTTGTATCGTGTGTTCTGGGTATTTCGAGCAATGTCGGCATGCATTTCAGATCTTGTCGGCCGTTATTTTAGTTGATGGTACATTCTTGACCGGAAAGTATAAGGGCACTTTGATGATGGTCAGCTGCCCCGGAGAACCGGATAGTACCGATTGCATTTGCTTTGGCGAGCACGAGGGGCATTGACTCGTGGTCCTGGTTCATGAGGCTCTTGCGTGTGCAAGTGCTTGGGACATCTCGCACCATTTGCTTGATCTCGGACAGGCACGCGGGGTTACTTGTTTGGCAAATGAACACATTGAAGGCTGCCCGCCTTTAGTTCACGAGATGGTGCGTTAGGCATTTCTTTGCTAATTTTTGGCGGCGTCAAAAGGAAGAAGGAGGCGATAGCTCTGCTTAAGAAGGTGGCTTACTGAAAAACACAACATGAGTTCAATGAGACCCTAGCGAACTACAAAAAATCATGAACCCGGGAGAGGCTAAGGAATGGCTACAAAACCAAATGGCGAGGAAAAAGCTAAGTGGGCACTAGCATATGACGAGGGGGTTACAGGTGGGGCATCATGACCACTAACTCTTGAGTCTTTCAACCGTGTGTTCAAAGGAGTCCGATCCTTGCCTGTGTCGAATTGTGGAGTACACCTTCACTAAGTGCAATGAATATTTTGTGTTGCGGTATGGACTTGCTTGAGGAATCTAGGAGAGACGGAAGATTTGGAATTGAAGGGGCTAATTTTTTGGAGGAGCATGAGAAATTGTCCAACCTCCATACGATGCGAGGCATATGGACCCGGAATGAGAATGTTTTCGTGTAAGGGGCAAGGGTGGCACAAGTGTGGGTGGAGAGCATCAAGGTGGACCGAATGTACCGTGTTGATCTAGCCAAACTAGAGTGCGGTTGCAACGTTCCTCGATAATGCATGCCCCTTGCTCTCACATGATTACGGCTTACTGTCAATACGCTGGGGTTGATCACACGGTGGAGCCTTATATGCACCCCCTGTTTCTCCGATCGAACACACTACGTGTTTGGGGAGAAGAGTTATGAGCCTTACCTTGACGAATCGCAAACTACCGGGGGCCGGGACTACACGTAACCTTTCGAGTCTAAGGAAAAAGGAGAAGGGTAGGAGGAAAAAGAAGCGACTCGAGGGAGACATGGATGCTATGAGAGGATTCGGTCCCGATTGGGTTGGTGGCGGAGAGTTTGACGAGGAACCAAATAAGAATCTTTGTTCAATCTGCCAAAAAACCGGGTCATAACGCAAGGTGGCATAGAAGACAAGGGCAGTAGTTTAGTATTCTACTTTAGTGTACACTTATTGAACAAACTTAGTTTCGATTAGTTTCTTTATTTATGTCCATTTGTTTCATAGTTTTATTACTTGCCTTAATACTTAGTTTACCACTTTATATAGTAATATTCTTTATTACCGCTGAAATTGTTTATGTTTTGTTGGCTAACGGTTGTTTCTTTGGAACACGGGATGGCGCCTCGTCGTCGGTGGTCCAGCACCACCAAAGACGCGGAGTACCCCCTCCTTGAGGTGGAGTACGACCGAAGAGCTAGGGCCCGGCGGGGGGCCTTAGGCGCCCGACTTGATACCTCACTTGCGGCCACGTACACACATCGCACAGCTCACGAAGACGGCGTTACAGCGCCGTACATACGCCGCGAATTGGTTTCTGGGAGATTGTTCGGCGTTGTCAACAAAGGTCTTCCGCCCAACCCCGCACTCCTAAGTGCTGGCTGTTGACAGGTAACTCCGGCCAGAACACATTGGATATGACAACTCCATTTCTTAGCACCTATTATGTAATTGACAACTCTTCTTTGTACGGATGGAGGCACGAAACACACACGCGTTTCACCTACCTTCCGAGAGAGATGACCATCACATTGGAGGATGTGAAGGTTATCCCGTGCCTTAGGGGGGGGACTAGCGATTCTTGGTAAACTTGACGCTGGTCAATGGAGGGAGAAAGTTGAGCGGGTTCTTAGCCAAGAGTGGGAGAACATAGCGGCGTCTGGTTGGGGGCACCGCAGTGTTGGCATGGACATACGCATAGCTTGTGTGAGGCTTGTTGTCGGACCGGAGATACTCCAAACCTAGGTGGTTGTTGTTATTTCTTTGCAGATTTGGATATGGGAGAGGTGGCCCATTGGGAGGCCTACAAAGTTGCTAGTTCGCACTGGTAACGACAGTGAGTACATGTTGCCAGAGTGGGACGACGAGGAAACATTACCTGCTGGTCTTTACCTGTCGAAGCACCTCGTGTCACGCATGGGCTGAGCGCAAACTTGGAGTACACGGATGAGATAGACCATCTTACGCTTCCGTGTTTGCACCTTGCCCATTATGTCGTTCCATTGTCCTAATTTTCGAAAAATGATCTCTAACATTGCTACAAAAACGATTAGGTGAGATGGACTCCTTGGAGGCGACGAACATATACGGGGCGTCCTCAATCCTCAATGTTGGGAGGAGTCGAAATGTTCGGTGGAATGGCAAACTTATATTCTTCCACATCGTGGAGCTTCACAATCAATCGAGTTTGCGGTGCGGTTTGGGAAGATATCGGATACCACCCCTTTACTCCACTAACCCTCTTTTGCATAGGTGCATAACTATCTTCCTCTCCCTCTCCTCCCTCTCAACATCGGCTCTCCTCCTTTCCTCTTCCTCCCTGCGCGCTTGATGAGCCGCTTGCTTCTTCAACTCCTCATGCCTCCGCAAACCCAGCCCTAAACTCCTTGTAGCCTTCCAAGAATTTCTTGTTCTCCTCAATCGACCTCAAGGTCGATCCACTTTGCTCAAAATCACAGAGTGGTGGTGGGGTCTCAAAAACAAAGAATTGTCACAAACCAAATATATAACCATAGACAAAAAAAATAACCAAAATGAATATACACACCATGCTACTACGGCGTTGTATCGGGCCGGCGTCCATTTGTAATTGGCACACATCCAATACTTCGCATGTAGATTTCCTCATCCTCGTCATCCCATTCTACTTTGCAAGGATCACCACACCAAAGAATTGGGCACTGGAACACCCGGTGGGAGAGGCTTGTGGACATAGGGATCGGGCGGCAAAACGAGCATAACTATCTCCAAAAAAAATTAAAATTGTTACAATGCAATATAGTTATTTAAGCTTTTTTATTTGTTGCATAAAAGATCAAAACTATGTCTACTTTCATTTCTACTGAATCAAACATAGAACTACATATAGGAAATCATATAAAATAAAAATGAATCAATCAATGCCAACAAAATATAGGTGCCATGGTTACAAATTTGCCTAGTGCAATCTATTGCTTGCCCACAATTTTAAAAAAAAACAAATGACAAGAGATTACCTATAACTCTTTTTACCACGCTTCGGCATGTCCACCTTGGAAGGGACCGGTGCAGGAGAGATGTGGAGGTGGAGGAGCGGATGGAGGTGCAGCAATTAAACGTCGGCGTCACCGGGCGGCGGCGGGCGGCTCAACGCGCAGAGCGGTCCGCGGCGGCAGTTTTTTTTTCAACTCTTCCACTCGAACGGGTATGAAGACCAAAGAGTTGAGTCGGGCTCGGCTTCGGGAGTAACCCCCTGCCCACAAAACGATCCAAATGGGGGAGTCCCGTGGTCAGCCTTGGCCGCGTCGCTCGGCAGCCACGCCGGACCCATTACGCGCTGGGCTGAGGTTCAAAAGGGTTATTCTCGAAAAATCTTTCAAAACCGGGTTAAAAATAGTTTTCTTTAAAAAAAGGGTTAAAAATAAAAAAATTCTTACGGCAGCTAGGTTCAGCGGTTCGGACTCGCTCGACCCTTTGGATCGAGTGGTTCGATCCACTCCCAGAGACGACGGCGGCGGCGGCGGCGCCGCCCGCCATCTGAGCCACCGTCTGTCTGTCCCTCCCTCTATCCTGCCCCACCAAGCCAACGAACGAAAAGATCCCGCCATGGACAGCTCGCCGGACCGCTCGCTTGCACCATCTGCGCCTCCCGCTCACCGGCGCAAGGGGACCAGGGTGCTGCCGGAAGGAGGCGTCGGAGGAGGCGGGGACCGAGCAGGCGGCGCCGGCAACGGCCGAGGCCATCGCGCTCTCGTCGGGGAGGCTGCTGGCCACGAACGACATTTGCAGCTACCGTCTGCCGGTGAAGTCCCACCCCGTGTGTGACTTCCTCTACTCCCCGCCCACGACATCCTGCTCTCGCGCTCGACGACCGCGACACTCGCTCGTCGGCGCCTTCCTCCTTCCGTTCTCCTCCCGAGGTAACAGAATGTCGTCCGCCGACACTCGCTCGTCAATGCCCTCTGAATGTGGAGGAGTTAATGTGTTTACAGGACTGGTTCCGTGCTTCTGGTTCAACCAAATTCAATATGGAGTCGATTGATCATTGTCCTATGGATGAAAGCAATGAATAAGGTGAGATTCTCTGACTCTGAATTTCCTTTCTGGTATGTTGCTGCAATCTATGTGTTATGTTTCTGTGTGCCTCTGGATAGTGCCTCTGAAACTGTAGTTCAGTCAAAGGTTCATTTGATTGAATGGGTTTATAATTATTTGAGTTATCTGTATGCCTCTGAAACTTGGATTACAAATGCATGATCTTTACATTTTTTTAAATGATGGTGTACATTTACTGTAATCCAGGCATTTATATTCTTGCATTGGCATTAGCTATGTTGTGCACCAGAATGTGATTTCAGTGACCCACAATTAACTGCCATGTTCTTGCATTCTTTTTCAGCAGGGATTGGATCTTCATTTCGTGTCTTTTGCCTCTCAGGTGGTTTCTCCAGGTCTGATTTGCAAGTGCAGCTGTCAATTTTGCAGCAAAGTGATGTTATGCATGTGAGTGACAACTTAACTGAAACTCTGAAACCTCTCTTCTATCACCCTCTCAACCTCTGAATTCTGAATTCTAACGATCCTAGGAATCTGATGTACTGTATCTGAATTATAACAAAGTGAATTGATTAAGTTTCAGGACTGGTGACTTTCCTGGGTTCATTCAGGCGCCTTCTATTTTCTTCTGCTGATGAGCTACTGGAGTCATGCCAAGTCTGTTACAAGGTTGCAGTAGTGGGTGGCACTGTAGTTTTTCTTTTCTTCTTTTGACTTCTTGTTCAGAACTTGCTTTGAGAAGTTGTGAACTCAGGTTCAGAGGAGCTTGTCTTTCCACTGCAGTAATTTGAATGATTCACGGTCTGTACGTACACGTTATTTGAATCTGTATGTAAACCTTATTTATTTGAATGATTCACGGTCTGTACGTACACATTATTTGAATCTGTACGTACATGTTATTTATTTGAATGATTCACTGTCTGTACGTACACGTGCTTGTAATTTGAATGTACATGTTCCTCTAGCATGTAGTTCGGTGGACCAGTCACTACTGCATGCATGGAGCATGGTGCCGGTGCGTGCGTGTCGCGTTTGAATGATTCACTGTCTGTAGGTAGGCAGCTCACGTACACACACATGGGTCGAACCTTGCTATCCATTGGTGCACCGCATGTTGTCAACTTAATTAAATGGGTCGCCAGGTTCTCCTCTAGTTAGGAAATGGATCAGTGGTTCGGTGGCGGTTCAACGTAAGGTTGACCCACCCCCATTTTCATGTACATTACGAGGCGATTATTCTTTTTTGGCTAATTACCCCACGATAGGATAATATTTACCACAAACAAACGAAATGTCTTCTACGCTTTTTTTTCATTCTACAGTGGCAGAATTCCAGAATTTTTGGTCCAAATTCCGCATTTTTGGCCCAAAATTTTGGCCTCTAAACACACCCTATCTAAAATTCACTATTCATCTATCACATCAAATCTTTTGTCTCATGCATGGAACATTAAATTTAGATAAATAAAAAACTAATTATATAATTTTGATGTACACGATGACCACGAATCTTGTGAGCCTAGTTAGGTCATGGTAGGACAACAATTAACACAAACAAACGAAAAAGTGCTATTAATACGATGTGACATTTTTTTCCCAAACTAATTTTGGGCGGGATGGGACATGCATGTCACATCGTATTAATCGTAGATGTTTCGTTTGTTAGTGATAAATATTATCCTACCATAGCGTAACTAGGCTCAAAAGAATCGCCTCGCAATGTACATCTAAACTGTGTAATTAGTTTATTTTTTACCTATATTTCGTACTTTCGATACATGTCTTTGGCATTTTGATGTGATGAGAAATCTTCTTTTTACATAGTAGAATTTGGGAGGAATTATGAGCTCTAAACACACCCACCGCCTCAAAGTTGGATAGGACCTGGTAGTACTATTTGCATGGCATCCCAGCTCGGTCCGTCGTGGCGCGCATGCACTGGGCGCGACGTGGCGGGGCCCGCAGCCAACCACGCCAAAGACCGGTAACCCCGGAGCCGGCGTGGCGAGGGCAAAATCGCGCCACATGCGGTGGCGCGACACGTAAATATCGGACCATCAGCCCCGACGCGATCAAAAGGTATACGGCGTACAAATTTTTTCAAACCAGGGACGGATTTGATATTTTTTTTAAAAAAAAAGGTTAAATTTTGTTAAAAAAAAAAATCCCAGTAGCAGCCGGTGCTCATCGTACAACACAATTTCGAATATGAAAGCTGGATCCACACCGTTTCAAATTCAACATACTGAACGGGCAATTGGCTCAAAACAGATCATCACCATGTCAAGGTGGATCCAAAAGACGAGCTAATCCTGGCAGGGGAGCCTGCTAGCTACTGCAGAAATTTAGGCTGTGTTTGGTTTGAGGGCCAAGTGGGTTGGGTTGGAGCCGACCCATTTTTGCAGGTTGGAGCCAACTCATCTCGTGTTTGGTTGGGAGGTTGGAGCCGACCCAGTTCTTTGTTTGGTTAGGAGGATTCAAAGGTCAGGATGGACACAATTTTAACACCGTTAGCGTCATACGCTTGTGGGACCTACATGTCATGCTCTACTTTTTATTTTTTTTATTTTTTCTCTGCCTTATCTGCTTCCACCCGACACCTCCCGTGCGGCGCCGAGAGCGCCGCCGCCCAGCTCCCACCGGCCGCCCGAATCCGCCACGGCCTCTCCCACCCTCGCTGCTCCTCCACTCCGGCGGAGCTCGCCCCTCACCTCTGCTCGACCCACGGCCGCTCGTCATCGCAGCGCGTCGAGCCCGGCGATGGATTGGCAGAGCTCGCGGCTCGCTAGATGTGGAACCGGCGAGGCGAGAGCCCGGTGGCGGCGGCGCGAGGGAAACCCGGTGGGCCTCTCCCGGCTTCGGCGGCGGCGGCTTCAAGCGGGTTGGGCGTGGTGCGGTGGTGGCCGAGCTTC
Source organism: Hyparrhenia diplandra (assembly GCA_015847255.1). NCBI lineage: Eukaryota > Viridiplantae > Streptophyta > Magnoliopsida > Poales > Poaceae > Hyparrhenia > Hyparrhenia diplandra. Next base: position 96,741 of record JADLZK010010127.1, on the reverse strand, counting down.
TGGCGCTGCGGCCAATCGGCCGATGGGGCTGCGGTGGCGGAGCTGGGCGCCGGCGGCGGAGGCGCGGGCGGCGCCATGGCGCGTCTTCTGCTGCCGCTTGGCGTGAGGGAGAAGGGGAGGGCGGCGAGCATGACGTGCGAGTGGGCTGCTCCATGCTGCGCGCTCGCGGCTGCCGCCGGCGCCGCAGCCTCTCGATGCCCGCGGCTCCCGCCGGCGCCGCGGAAGCCGCGACCGAGGGAGGGCGCTCGCGGAGGACCGGGCGTGAGGCAACCATGGCGCTCCACCCAAAGAACGCGCCCGATCTGGACGGAGCGAGGCGGCGTCGATGTGGGTTGGAATGGTTCGCTCTTTTTCGAGGGATCCCGTCGACCCGCATCTGGAGGGCATATTCTCTATGAGGTTCAACCCAACCCACGTTACTTTTCATCCAAACGCGGATCACTTGGGTCGAACCCGCACCAACCCATTCCAACCCGCAAAACAAACACAGCCTTACAGAAGTTCCACGCCAAAAAAATAGTTGGTCCAAACGGCACAGCTACTGAAACCCGCCGGGAGGCACGAACAGCAGAGCGGCGTCGACGTCAGGGCGGAGCCGCAGCGCGACGCGCTTCATGTCCTCCATGCCCCGCTCGTACCCTTTGAGCGCCTCCTCCACCAGCCGGCGCTCGTGCTCCTCGGAGCCCAAGAACTCCTGCACCGCCGCCGCCTTGGCGCTCTTCACCTCGGCCTCCGTCGCCTTCTTCGCCTCGGCGGCGAGCTCGGCCTTGACCTTCTCCAGCTCCTCCTGCAGCTTCAGCGCGTGCCCCAACGAGAACGTCGCGTAGTTCGCCGCCTGCATTGCGCGTCGCCGCCACGAGTGACATTAGTAGGTGCACGCAGCCGCGTGCCGCCATATACGCTAAGGATCATGATCGGACCTGGAGTGTGGCGATGTAGCCCATCGCGATGATGGAGAAGGGATCCGCCACCAAGAACGCGCGCTCCCGCGCCGGCGTGATGACACCCTGCAGAAGCTGCCGCGCCGCCTCCCCCACTCCAACGTGTCGCCGTCATGTCTGTCCGGTGCGTGCTGCAGCTTTTTGTTTTTTTGGCGCGTGCAGAAGCCGGGCGGGACAGACGCCGACCCGTGGCCGGTAGCCTCCTTCGCGTTGTCCTCCGCCGCCCTCTTCTTCCCGGACGACGGCGTCCAGACCGGTGGGGCGCTGCAGCCGGGCTCACACTTCACGGCGACTTTCGCCGCTGCCGCCGCCTCGGCGGCCGCCTTCTCTGCCCGCATGTTCTGCATCATCGCATAGATTGAAGGATCCATTCCTAGATCACAGTGGCACACAGCAGTGAGTCATTTGCTCTAGCGGAAGTCAAGCTCAGCTGCTCAAGGATGGTGTTCGACGTTTTACCTTCGGCACCAGCTGTATGATGGGAATGCGATGGCGTAGGTGGTTTCGAGGCACGAGCTGTCATCGTTGCCGCGGCCAAATCGCCCTCGGTGAGGTAAATCAGGACATCAATCGGCGCGGCGCCACGCGCACGCAGGAGCTTCGCCACCGCGCTCTTCTCCTCATTGGTGAGCACGGGATCAGCAGTGGATTTCTTGGTCGGCTCGCCCCAGTGCACGGGGCACGGCCACGGCGACGACGACTTGAGGAAGAAGAAGCCCTCCTTCCATCCCTTGATTTTATCCGGCAGCCCCGTGAAGAGCACGCCGGCGGCGACGGCGTCCTTCGGCGCGAAACAGTAGAGGCCCTTAACCTTCAGCGTCCGCAGCGCGAAGAAGTGCAGGAACACGGGGACCGACGGCGGCTGCACGCCGGCGTCGCGGCAGAGCGCGAGGAAGGCCGCCAAGATGCGCCAGCAGTTGGGCGCGAGCTGGCTTGGGGCGACACCGAAGTGCGCGAGCACCTTGCAGAAGAAGGGGTCGAGTGGGATGCGCATCCCGGCCTCCAACGCGTCCGCGTACACGCAGACGGAGCCCGCTGGTGGAGGCGAGCACGCGCGTCGGTCGCCGGCGGGGATCGGGGTGAACGCCTTGGTGTTGACGCCGAACTTCTCGCAGAGGGTGTGGACCGACTCCTGGCTCCAGAGGTTCGAGGCGACGCGCTCCGTCGCGCGCCATGAGCGCGCGTTTCCACCGCCGCCGCCGTCATCGTCGCGGTCGCGGTCGCTGGAGTCGACGGTGGTGTACGGGGCGCTCGCGCTCGCGGGCTTGGGATTAATGATTTGGACGGAGGACGAGGAATGGGAGGTGGAGGAGGAAGGCATGGTGCACTTGCTCGGGTGGCCGAGCTTGGTGTTGGTGGGGTGCGGCGGTCGGCGAAGCCCTTCGCGTTCTAGCTCGACTCGAAGGTGAGCAGCGCGGTGGCGAGGTTCTCTAGACTGCAGTGTTAGGCCCGGCCTGCGCTTCACACTTCTGGAGCAGCTCCATAAAAAAACCTGAACTTTGTGTTGGGTCCCCAAAAGTAAAGGGCTTCACTAGCATCGAAAAGCGTGAATTGCATTGTAGTCCAATGACAGGACGGTTTAGTGGGACGCTATCCATCGGGCACTATCGGACTTAGGCGATTTCCCGTAAGGACAAAGCTCACGGGATAGGCCCTTTTACTGCCGGAAAGGATATCCGGGGTAATTCACGGGATATCGCCGACGGGAACAAAAGGACGGAAAATCTCCCTTTCCCGTGAACACGAGCATGTTCACGGGATATCCTTTCCCGTGATTCTCCATAGCTCACGAGATATACTTAACGGGGCGTCAGCGGGGAGGGGTGAAACCCGTTATGGCCTACGTGGCTGTGACATGAAATAAAACGGCGTTTTGGTGATTTCCCGTGGCGTAGCGGTGCAGCTCACGGGATATCCCTCCCTTTCCGTGAGTCATGTTGCGCTCACGGGAAATATTTGACCTCTTTCCGTGAGCCGTGTCCACTCACGGGAAAGGTTTGGTCTCTTTCCCGTGTGCTACTCACGGAAATTGAGTTTTTTTGTTCCAAAGACATTATTGACACATATAAATATATATATACATACACGTTGTATAATATCCATAATACCACATATATAGCTCGATAAATCCATAATACCACATATATTACATAATATCCAACCAAGTCACAAGTTCAACCACATGTCCATGAGTGCAACCACAAGTTCACAAACTCACATAAAATCCAAGTTCATAAGTTCAAGTGCACAAGTTTTAAACCTAAATCATGACAAATTTACGGCCCACGGCCTCCAACCTTCCTGAAGCTGCGTTCCCAAGCGTCCGGTTGAGATTGGTTCGGAGTTGGGTTCGAGGCATGAGAATTATTCTGCGTAGGCAAAGATAAATAGTTAGAAATTTGTGAGACAAAATTCAAGATAGATTCTATTAACTTGAAAAAAAGAAGATAAATAGTTAGAAATTTCGGCGGACAGACCTCCCCGCGGAGGGGTTTCCAACCTGCAAGAAAACAACGGCTCGATGGCCGACAACCACATGTCCACGTGCACATCTCATGGTGCATTCAAAACTTCAGATCATATCCATTCACATTCATATATGCATATTTCGAGTTACGGAGACAAACTCACGGGGAGAGGCTCCATGCGGTGGAGGGAAGATCGGCCAGTGACCGTAGATCCGGGCGGTGGGACGACGACGGGCAAGTGGGACGAAGACGGGCGGTGGCGGGAAGGCGATCTCCGGTGGCGGTGCACACCAACCTGGCCACCAACACGCCGGAGGTACGCTAGGAGAGCTTCCATGCTCTTACGGTGCTGCTCGACCCTCTCTTGCTCCGCTCGAGCCCTCTCTTGCTCCGCCCGAGCCCTTGCCCCCTCCCTCTCCCTCCCGTCGCCTCCTTCCTCTCGCTTTTCAACACTTCCTCTATTATCGGGCCTATTTCAACACAAAGTTAGAACACGGAGAAAGAGTATGTAACGATAAATGAACCTTAAATAAAAATATATAAACCTCAAGTCCGAGACCGTAGCACGGTAAGTAGTTGGCCGCCGCGTATCACCGGGCCCCCGAGCGTGCTCGGAGCTCGATAGCTTATTTGTGTTGTGCGGGTTGATAACGCTATCACCCAAATAGTACCGCCCGTGCTTCTTGCCTCCTCCGGCGATCATGACGATGTCCCCCTCAATGTCGTGGACGCGGGGATCGAAGCTTTCTCCATACTGCTCCCTTGCCACTTCGGTGTACCTACTGATCTTCTCGTAGGCGGTTGGGTTGGTGTAGGCTTCAGGCCCGACCTCGGGGTTGAAGACGACCGCGGGATCTTTATACCCGCCCGTGTGGGAGCAAGCAAAGGCCTCGAAGCGTCTTGATTGGCGCCATGTGTCTCGCTCTCCCTGTGAGAAAAAAGAAAAGTAGCTAGAATGCTTATAAAGTATTGAGTTGCACATCGAAAAATAAGAATTGGATAACACTTACATATCTAGCTTGGTAGGCCGCGAGATTAAAGCTGCCTTGATGATGTGGTACACCGGCATCATGGCACGCCCGTTCCCTGTGAGTCGTTGTGGACCTCCCGATAATCAGACGACCCACTTGTCCACCCGGCCGCCAAAGAACGCCTATGCAACAAGCACCACTACGGAATCACCTACGGGACACCAAGTATAACACATATTATAAAAATCACATTAAGCATAATTAAACTTAGTATGACCATTCAATATTTACCTCCATGTATTGTTCTTTGGTCGATTCAGCGTTTTTCCATTCCTCCTTATCGAGCCTCCTTTTCTCATTTATCGCGTACCACGCCCCGACGGCCTGGCCACGTGCCTCGTACCACATGTCCGACACAAGCTTGAAAAGCGTTTAGAGCCACTTCATCCTTCTCACCTCGTATCCCTCCTCGCACTTGACGTATTTACGCACATAGAAGCAATGTAATAAGTCATTATTTCTAACATTAGAATTTGAAGCGATTTATTTGTACACTACGGTCGCGACATAGACTTACCCAAAACTCTTTGATCACACGCCTTTGCCTTGTTACTATATTTTATGTCATCCTCATCATAGTTGTCCTCAAAGTCCACGCATCGGGGTGGAACGACGTGACAGCATGCTCTACTCCGTCGATGGTAACAAGGCCAGGGTAGTGCTTCTTGACCAGAATACCAAGAATGCCATTGGGAAGGCGTCCTTGAACCGAGTTCGCGGTGACAACAAAACCCCTGCCTCGTATGGAAGGTGCAAAATCAAATGCACCATCGGAACGAAGAAGCCCGGGCGGAAATATCTTCTCCAACTTACGCACCAACACAGGTGCCATTTTTTCCATTTCTTCTAGTGTGGTCCGAGATAACTCTTTATCACAAAGTTGCCGAAAAGAAATTGCTCAACTCTGCCATCACATGCCAGACATGATCGGGGACATAGCCTCGAAGCATCACTGGAAGAATCCGCTCCATCCATATGTGGTAGTCATGACTCTTGAGCCCATTGATTCGCATAGTAGATAAGTTCACTCTCCTCCTCGATTTGCTTTGCATACACATATGGGAACATTAATTTCTCAAAACCATTGCGGATTTCTTTCTCCTTTGGGGCCTGCTCAACACGTAATCGGCCTTAGGTTTTTCCATCTCTTGCCATTGCTAGGAGGCTTCATTTCTTGCTTCGGTCTACGTCACATAACTCGCGGATCAATTCTAGCCTTAACGTTATCCTTTGACTTGCTAGATTCCATGAATGTTCCAAGAAAATACTCGGCGATGTTCTTTTTCAAGATGCATTAAATCAAGGTTATGTGGAAGAAGAAGGTCATCATAATAGGGAGCCTCTCTAATCCTGACTTGTGAGTCCATGCATGATCCTCGCCATAACCCACAAAGACACCATTTTCATCGACCACAAGAGAATCCACTTGAGCACATACCTCGGCCAGATGTTATCATCTCCGGTTTTGGGTCCGTAACTTGGAGACCTTTCGTAAAAGTTCTTCTTGTCTAGCCTTGAATGCATGGTCGAGGGAGGAAACCGTCGATTCTTGTCGAACGCAGAATACTTGCCACCCTTCTTCAACCAGGTGAACCTCACGGCCGCCTTGCATACCGGGCAAGGGAACTTGCCGTCGCGCACACCAGCCCGCGTAATATCCCATACGCCAAGAAATCATGCGTGGGGAGTAGAGGTACCACACGCATATCCCGAAATTTCTCTTCAAAGCTCGGTCTTACGTCCAAAACCCTTCATTCCAACCTTTGATCAATTCATCAATCACGGGCTCTAAGAACACACCCATTTTATTTTCCGGGTGGCCGGGAATTATCAAAGACAAAAGAATGTTCTTCTCGCTTGAAAGCGACGCGGGATGGAGATTCAAATGGGATAACGAATACAAAGGCCAACAAGTGTATGGGGCAGCCATAATTCCATAAGGATTGAACCCATCTTTGCCCGGCGCAACACGCATTACTACGAGCCTCCATAGCTTTGTCAGGATGAATATTATTGAAATGGGTCCATGCTTTGGCATCGAATGGGTGTAACATCTTATCTGGATTGTAGCGACGCCCATCTTTGTGCCATGTCATCTGTTTCGCAGACTCCTCGGTCATGTACATCCGTTGTAACCTCGGTCCGAAGGGAAGGTACCGTAGGATTTTTACGGGGACCTTAAGCTGCCTCTTCTCACCGTCTTCACCAGGGTCTACCTCTATGAACCTTGAGGATTTACACTTTGGACAGTGCATATCATCTTTGTACTCTTTCCTAAATAAGACGCACCCGTTCTCACAAGCATGTATCTGCTCGTATGGCATCTTGAGTACCTTGAGGAGTTTCTCTGACTCGTACATGTTCTTTGGCAAAGACGTGACCTCGTGGAAGCAAGCCCCCAAAGATCGTCAACATGTCGGTGAAGCCGTCTCGACTAATATTGCATCGGGCCTTCAAGTCCATAAGGCGTGAAATGGCATCTAGTTTGGAGACCTCACAATAGTCGTGAAGGGGTTTCTGTGCCGCCTCCAACATGGTATAATAGGCCTTTGCGGTTTCTTCCGGCTCCTCCTCCCCCCTCATCCCCAAGTCCTTGCTCAAAGTTTCCTGCATGAAAGTCATCTATCATGTCTCCTATCCCGCATCAGAAGCAAGATCATCGATGCGTTGCCTCACGACCTCGTCTCTCATACGCCGGTTTCACCATGGAAGATCCACCGCTTATAGCCATCCGTCCATCCATACTTGGGAAGATGTTTAGACATGTCCTCCTTACTTTGCCTTTTTTTATTCTCACATTTCTTGCATGGACACCAAACTTTACTCGCGCACCTCGAGCATTCGAAAAGCCTTGTCCATGAAAGCACCGCTCTTCTTAACCCACTCAAGGTCATAATCTCCAAAACTCCTCCAACCATCGTATATCCACGCCGGTCATCCATTCTCTATCATATGCGCGAAATATAAGAATGCAATGCATCTACACAACGATCCTACCATCTAATAGGTGAAGATAGGTCCTAATCCCACCCGAGGATGCGTAGATGAGGTCAGTTCCATGCTCCACTCCTATCCGAGACAGAATTTCGGCAGCACCTCCCCGCTGTTCTCCAAATACACGTCCTTCCCGAGAGGGGGAGCCCGTATTCGAAGAACAACAGGAGATGCTGCCAAACTCTGAATCGACAGAGTGGAGCATGGAACGAACCTCATCTATGCATCCTCCCTGGTCGCCCAAAAACGTGGATAATTCGAAACGGTATAGTTATAGGTATGCAGGGATCTCGCATACTTCCAACCGTATCTCTTTCGAACGGGAGACGCCTAACTAAGCTGCGCGATCTAGCTACGACCATGACACGGAATGAGGGGATATACCTAGGGTCGCGGTGGAGTCAGGCTACCCGGCGAGGAAGAAGATCAGGGCCGCCAAGGGACTCCGGCCGGCTCGGCAAGGCACTCAACTCCGCTCCGGAGGGCTCCTCTCTCGCATAAAAATAAACACACGGGATCAATTGAAAATTTCGGCCAGAACCTCCCCTCGCACGAGGAGGTTTCCAATACCTGCAAACAAAGCACCGCGGCACGATGGCCGACAATCACATCCGGGGCGATGGCCGACAATAACATTCGGGGCACGATGGCCGACAATAACATTCGAGCCGCGATGGCCGACAACACTGTGAAGGTGAAGGCGGCGGCGACGGAGACGGACGGACGGACGACCTCACCTCCTGACCACCGGCGGGCAAGCGGCGGTGCGAGGTGTCTTGCGGCCTTGATGGGCGTCGAGCCCTGCCCGGAGACGGCGCGCCGGGACCTCTCTTCCCCTTCCCCCGTTCTCCTTCCTTCCTCCTCCTTCTTCCTTCCCCCCTCCCTCCCTTCTCCTTCCTTCCTCCCTTCTTCTTCCTTCCCCTTCCTTCTTCCTCCCTCCCTCCTCCCTCCACTCCCACCGTCGGGCCTTCTCCCCCCTCCTCCTTCTCCCCGGGGAGGCCCCCTGGTGGGCCGCCCCGCGCGGACCCGAGGCGGCAGGCGGGGCCGGTGCGCCGCGGCCGGTGGCGGGGGCCGGGTCGCTACCGGTGGCGGGGGGCCGGGGCCGCTGGCGCGGCAAGCGCGCGGGCGGGGCGGGGCGGGAGGGGGGGGGGGGCAGCCCCGGCGTGCAGGGCGGTGGGGCCGGCGTGTGGGGCGGTGGGGGACGGCGTGCGGCGGGCGCCGGGGAGGGGCGTGCGCTGGCGTCTTGGCGGCGGCCGGCATCGGCGGGCGGCGCCAAGTGAGTGTGTGAGTGTTAGGCTGGGGCTCGAGGTTGACTAAATTTTTTTTTAAAAAAAAAACTCTTTCCCGTGATGGATCTGGGGATCGGGATCACGGGTTCCCGTGATCCCCCAGTCCATCACGGAAAAAGAGTAAAAAAAACACCGCAAACTCGCAAGCTCCCCCGTGAGGCGGGTCCCACTTCCTCTTTCCCGTGAGCACATGATAAGCTCACGGGATATCTCATCCCTTTCCCGTAGGCTCTCACGGGAAAGATAATTTTCGAAAATTAAATTTATTACCCCCTCTTTCTTTTGTAACATATATCTTTTCAAACTTTGATCAAGATTACTTTAAAAATACCTTATAACATACACTCACCCATACATAATTGATCCTTGCTTGAAAAAAAATGGCCATTATTTCATGTGGTTCTATCTCCTTTTTTCAAAATTGTATTTACTTAACTACAACAAAAAAAATTATAATAATTACCAAAATAATCCAAAAATTCTTGAAAATAGACATGACCCAATATCTGAGGTCATTTGCATATAGAAAAAGTTTCATAGCCAAACCACAACTTGACCGCCACATCCACATGAAATCACACTTTGGATCATTCTCAACAAACATGAAACTTCTACGTAGATGTTGGAGCTTGTGAACATCGTGCGTGCCAACTTGTGCTTAAACGTTCCCAATTTTTATCATAGCCTCGGCATAAGATATCATGACATATTATCAAATTTCATGATTTTTTGCACATCGGTTTATTTTCTAGAATTTTTAAACCACTTTCGAACGAGGGATTAACGTTCATGATTTCGTATTAAGATGTTCCGATTTCGTTATTTTTTAAATGCATTGTCTTACATTGTGTTGAGTATGAGGAATATAAATTTTCTACTAATTTTTTTCAAAAAATTGAAGCACTTGTAGTTCAAATTTGGCCTTATTTCATAAATTCCCATAAAAGAGAATAATTACCTAAATATATCAAATAAAGTCAATAATTCACCAAACTTTAATATTGAGTGCCATATGATGTGCAACAAGTGCAGAAAAAGTTTGGAGATGAAAATAAAAAAAATTCCCGTGGCGTCTTTCCCGCGCGCGGGATAAACCACTCACGGGAAAGGGGCCCCTTTGCCCAAAGCCCACCTTTTTTGGCCCACGGGGAAAGCCCGCTCACGGGAACGAGTTTCCCGTGAGCTAGACGGAGTTCTCACGGGAAAGGGGCACGGAGGGGACGGAGCGGGCCGGGGCTCACGGCGGTTACCTTTCCCGTGAGCCCCGTTCTCACGGAAAAGGAGGGGGGGCTTTCCCGTGAGCTATTTCTCACGGGATAGGTTATTTCCCGGGAGCTTTTTCTTTCCCGTGACTTTTTCACGTCGCTCACGGGAAAGTGTATGATTTCCCGTGTTTATTTCCTCTTAGCTGGCGGAAACCCTAAACCCATGGGAAATTGCGAGAATTCGGTAGTGAGGGTTCAAATCTCGCACCTTTTTCTTGGATTTTTCTAGAATTTATCGGTTTGCGTACGTGTGTTCATAGGGGTGTGAAGAGCGTCTGTGGTGGTAATAGCTAGTGCTAGTGGGCTCATGTGAGAATAAGAGACAACAAAGACTATTTTATATTATTAAACTCATATGCTCTCCTCGTATGTTTTTGGGCTACGTGAAATAGTCTAGCCAGTGACTACTAACCGTTTGGTAAAAAAAGTAAAGCAGAGCAGTTCCAAATAACCTCTGGTCAGTCTCGGTGGTGGGTGTGACACCCTGGCCTAAGGCTTAATATGATTATTAATAGAATACGCATATCAATAAGTTGCAACTTTTTTTTTAAAACCCATCTCCGCGAGAAAAGATTGGTGTTTGGTCCGTGTGAGGGCGCTCTATGTCCTACTAAAGTGCTTGATGTAAGCGGGTCCGACCTCAAGAAGACGGGACGTTACAACGGGTTTCATTTCGCTATTTCCAAGACTGTCACGTTGGCTTTACAAACTAAATTATGAAATGAAATTGACTCTCCCAGTGGGGAGTTTTATTTTATTCTTTACAAGACAAATTGTAACAATCAATACATGCATGATGTTATGATCCTACGTGCCATATAAAATATGTAGCCATTTGAAAATATATCAAAATAAATAAGCGTAAGTCATTTTATTGATTATAATATATCACAAGGTGCATAAATAATCACATACGTAAGTCACTTCAGCCAACGTAGTACATGCAACCTTTGACACTGCATGCAAGCTAAACAACTACAGGTTCATTAGAAGAAGACGTGCATGACGCAGCGGATCCACGGGGTCGTTGCCACTCAACGCGGGTTTCATCGTGTGTCATTGTCTAGGTAAGTGTGAGTTGTGAGTATGAAACCTTTTTTTCTCTCATTTCTCATAAATACCTCGCCCGTCTTGCTCTCTCGGCAGCCATGGCGGGCTCTCCACCATCAGCTCTGGCCGCCGCCGCCGCTGGGGTGATTCCTCGACGCCATGCGAGGCCAGGGATGCGGTTGCAAGTGGATGGGAGGCTACGACCGAGTGGATGAGAACGATGTACTCTACTTAGAAAAACAAGTGGATGAGAATAGTCCAACAGAGGGAGGCGGGATTTGCGGCATTTGCCTGACCCCGCGTGACAGAAGGCTGCATGCTACATGTAGTGTGAGGCTCATCTACAGTAGGCTAGACGACCCTTATTTTGGGACAAACCTCTATGCGAGGTTAGAGGAGAAAGAGCAAGAGTAATGGTTTCGTCAGCAGCCGGCGAAATGGTTCCAGCGTGGGCTGTGTTCAGAGGCCAAAGATTCCCTCCAAAATTTCCTGCACTTCCATTACATCTCATCACATCGAAACAATAAATGCACTAAAAGACGCATTTCCGGAGTATGAAATGTAGCTAAAAAAATAAACTAATTACACAGTTTAGATGTACATTGCGAGACGATTCTTTTGAGCCTAGTTACCTCATGATACGATAATATTTACCACAAACAAACGAAATGTGGTACGTCTTTTCAGTTAAGCTCTGATGCGAGAATTCGAAATTTTGGCCCAAATTCCAAATTTTGGCACCCAATTTTGGCCTCTAAACACACCCGTGGATCAAAAAACGCACAACACATTGCTTTGGCCGCTTTTAGCCGGCGCATCGCGACACGAAATGCCCGCTCCACTCTCCCGCTCCCAGCCGCTCATATGTGTCATGTCATTTAATGAGAATAATGAGAATGAACTCATGTGAAACTCTTAGAGCACTCACAATGCACTCTACCATGGTTTCTATCCTCATTTATTACCCCTCTATTTATTGCTTTTTTGCTGATGTAGCGCTATATTTATTGAAGAGAGAGAGAAAAACACAAGAAACCAAGTCTAACTAAGAAACCAGGTCTTCACGTAAACCAAGACAATTTGTGAGAGTGACAAGTGGGCCATATGACATCATGATAGAAAAATTGCATTGTGGGAGATAGTTTCTTGACACAATGTCCAAGACTATAGAAACCATAATAGTTTCTAGTAAGGGCACTCACAATACGACTCTACCATAGAGTCTAACCTTATTTATTATCATTAAATTTATTACACTTTGCTGATGTGGCGGTATATTTATTGAAGAGAGAGGGAGAAAAAACAAGACTCCAAATCTTATTTGGACTCCAAGTCCACGTTATCCAAGATAATAAATAGTTTAGACTCTATGATAGAGTCCGCATTCTGAGTGAGTTCATAAGGTACCATACTCATCATTAAATAAAATGGAGAGCAGAGAGAAGATAAAAGTTTCATGGAGACGAAACGTTTGGACATTGTTTTAGAACAGGGGAAACTAGACGACATCCCGACTGAGAGGCTTCGTTTCATTTCATCGACCTCGAACAGCCTCGAGTCGTCAATTGTTGTCTACTCCCTCTCGTCCCCTAAATGTTTATCTCTAGAAAACGCTGTTTCCCTCGTGAACCACGCTTTTCCGGGCGACACACGTAAAGGGACGGAGGGAGTACATCCTTCCTCGCTTCTTTCCCTTCAAGTGAAGCAGACGCCACGAGCATGCTTCAAGCCGGTGACTGTCAAAAAGTTACTGCCATGTACAGTACGTTGATAGAAACAAGATAGGACACGTTACTTTATTTACTGTTGATCTCAGTATTCTGTCTCCCACCAATAAATCTGCTACTTGCTGAGCATGCACATACAACTATGTGCTGTTACCGTACATATCACATTGAATCTTTTGTTTTATACATGGTAGAGCATTAAGTATAGGTAAAAAATTATTCCCTCCGTTTTAAAAAAGAACGACGTTGAAGCGTGCGGTTAAACTTTCTTTAACTTTAACTACGTTTGTAAAAAAATACGTGTAATATTTAAAATTTTATATAAATTTGTAAAAAACTAGACTTAAAGATCTTTTCGATGATATTAATTATTTAGCATAAATATTTTAATATATAATTGACGATATTTTGAAAACATTGAGTTCTCGGGAAGCGAGAATGATACTTATTTTGGAACGTAGAGTAATTGCATAGTTTAACCTGGAAAGTGTGAGACAAATAATTTGAGCCTAGTTAGTTCATCGTGGGACATAATAACAAATACAAACAAAAAAGAGCTAAAACAGTCAAACCCAAAATATCTCACCAACTAAACAACCCCCAGAGCATAATCGGTGGTATCGACTTGGTCATGGGTTGAGCCCCATAACTGATTAGACATCCGAATTTATACAAAAGATTACTAACGGTTACACTTATAATATAAATTAGTATCAATAGATTAATGATGAAATATATTTATGTTATGCGGGGCGTTGTTCATGTAAGCCTATTTTCTTATTCGACCTGTCTCCTCTCTTAGAGAAAGGGCAGTGACACAGCCCGCTCACCGGTGAAATGGACTCCAGCGTGGCTTCCTTTAATGCGTCTGGGACAGGGGCAACTCTGCAGCAGCACATGCAGGCCAATGGGCAGCTCGCGCAGCAGCACAACAGCGAATAAAAGTGCAACGCATGCGTATCCGCCTGCCTCAGGCCGGCGTTTTGTGAAGCGCCGGCTCCGCCCTCTCTCTCCTCTTATCAAGTCTGCGGGAGCAGTATTTGGAAAATAGCCTAACAATGAATATGTCACATGTCCAATGCTAACTGCTAAGCTACCATGCGTCAAAAGTTAGGCCCTCCACAACGTGAGTGGTGCTCAAAAGAATCTTTGGGACCCATCAACAACCGTGTTGGCTTCACTCTCATGTTTCTCTATTTAATCTCTATACATCCTAGTCATTAAGATTCTCTCCTTTAAAATATTTTCTTCCTCGCGACGCGTGCCTTCTTTATATCCGTACTCTATAACAACTACCATCGATTGGGGTCCACTTATAATTTTATCTAAATGTACCTATAAGAGATCTAATTTTGAAGAATTTATCGAAACAAAATTAATGGTGTAATCATAATTTAATTTGATTTTTTAGTTTATGAGTTATAACATTTTCTAGCTAGTTGAACTAATGGGTCCTGCCACTCTACGGGGGTGTTTGGCGGTGCTTCTGGAAGGGGCTTCACTAGAGGAGCCGGGATCCGTTTTGGAGAAGCTCAAAATTGGGGCTTCTCCAAAATGGCTCCGGCTCCTCCTTTTTCACTAAAACGGCTCCAAACGGCTCCTCCTCCCGCACCGTTTGATAAGGCTCCTCCCGAAGAAGCCGAGCAGGAGCCAAGAAGAAGTCCCGCCAAACATGCCCGTAAGATGCATGCGTACTCACTCCCTCCCGCTCGCAACCTCCCAGGCATGCTCCCTCCTGCTGGTGGTGGGGCCATAGGCCCATCACGAGCCACGGTACCTCTGCAAATATGCCGTCGGCCGCGCCTGCCACATCATTTACCGCAACAAAATACAGGTGTCGCTGCGGGAGTTTTTAGCCTAGTGTAGCACTGCAGACTAAGCATGCAAAACTGGACATAAAAAATATTTAAAAGATTCTCAATAATGTATACTACAACATGTAGCAAGCAAATGTGGGACCATGGTAGCACCTTAGTCGAATCGCATCCACTACTCTCCGCTCCCAAAATTTTTGGCCCTGGCACCTCTTGCATGTACAAAATGACTTCTAAGAGGGTGTTTAGTTGGTGAAATATTTTAAGTTCGGCCATCTTGTAGCAGTTTTTTATTTGTATTTAGTAATTATTATCCCACCATGAACTAATTAGGCTCAAAAGATTTGTCTCCCACTTTCCAACCAAATTGTGCAATTAACCTTTTTGTTTAACTATAATTAATGCTTTATGCATGTGTCAAAAGATTTGATGTGACAGATATTGTAGCACTTTTTGGGTTCACTTTTAATGAACTAAATACGACCATTTTCTCTCTCCCTTTCAGCTGCACTCTAGCGAGGGCCTTAGGCCAGTCTCAATGGAGAGTTTCACCTTCCGGTTTTCAAGATGTGAAACTTTGGCATGAAATAGGCGTCTCCCTCAATGCACTGTTTCATTGCACAGTTTCATAGGCTCACGGGTCCCACAGTCTCTCTCGTATTGCATGGTTTAATTGCATAGTTCCATGATGAAACGCTATTTCTCTCTCAATGGGGATTTCACACCATTTCCAACGCATGTGAAACAGTGTCCAAATGTTTCACCATGGTGAAACTTTTTCCTTCTCTCTCCTAGGAGTTTCATGCAAAAAGTGAAGTTTCGCTGATGTGGCGCTGCATTTAATGTGCATGAAACACTCATGAAACTCCCATTGAGACTGGCCTTACTGTCCTGTACGTAGATAGAAACAAGCTACATGTTACTTTATTTACTGTTGATATCAGTATTCTCTCTCCCATGAAGGAATCTGCTAAAAATTAGAGCATCATCAGTGTATCAACCTACTCCCTTCGTCTCAAATTAAACGTTTGGGTGTTCGTGACACAAGTTTGACTCGGTTTGTAGAAAAAACGCACAAGATTTGTATCTACAAATAAATTTATTAAAAAATAGATTAAAAAAATCTTTCGATGATACTAATTATATAACATAAATATTAATATATTTTTAATATATTTTTAGTTAAACTTATTTCTCGGTAGTTTGAGAACAAAGTTTATTTTGAGACCGACGGAGGGAGTAGGTTCTCCCGAGTTGGGCCCACAACCGATTAGACATCCAATTTCCAAGATGCAAAACTTAGAGCTCGTGCCCTCCCCGGGTTTCATTCATTCCAAGATCACTCCCCGCGGAGGAGCTCATGCCAGCGGCGCCCATGCCCTTCCCCTCGCGAAGGCGGCCTGCTCCGTTGTGGAGCCCACGCCGGTCATCCCTAACCACATCCGTCGTAGGCTCGTAGCTTGCACGCTTGCGCCCCAAAGGGGCAACCTCGCTTGCGAGCGAGCCCGCCGGTGGCCTTCAAGGCATTGCTCCTCCCGACCAGGCGCAACGAAGCGACATCGACGCTACTCCTAGCCTTCCCGTCGTGGGCCTCGTGATGAAACACGCGATTTCTTTATCGGTGCAAATTTCACACGCTTTCCAACACATTGGAAACGATGCTCAAACGTTTCACGTGGATGAACGCTTTCTTTTTCTCTCCTCATCGTTTCATGCAAAAAGTAAGTTTTTGTTGATATGACACCCTATTAAATGTGCATGAATGACCCATAAAATCCCATTGAGACTGGCATAATGTAAAGACCGCATTGTGTAGAATTAGGCCTAGTTCCATACGTAGGGAGAGAAAGAGGATGGCATCCTTTCTTTTTTCCCCTCAAAACCGGGGCTTATAGGAAATAGCGAACTAGGGCCGATAGAAAATAGTGGTCCTCTGTAGAATCCGCTCTGCATTGTATGGTACCCGGTTTGATGGACACATTTATTTTATAGACGGCTTCAGTGCATTTGCTCGTAGTGGTTTATACCCACAAATAAGAATGATTCGAGTACAAATAAAGTGATCCAATAAATAAAGACTACTATTCACAAAATGCAAACTATTACTAGTGGTTTAGTACGAACTTCTTGCTTTTATCATGGCTCTAGCACAAACTTTTTGCTTTCGACATGCCTTACTTTTATTCCCCTTTCCTCTATTCCTAGTATTGGTCGCCTTTATAGTCTCTATAAGTCAACTGTGATGAGGATAGAGCACACTTTTATCCGATCCTACATGGCCTAGGGCTAAAAACATAGCGTGGGGAAGGCCTAATCGAATGCTCTAACATGATGCAACACGGTGGCACGTTAGGCAAGTCCTAAGAGCATATTATGTTTTTTAAGAAATTAGACTCTTTTAAATTTGATAAAAATACTATATTATACTAGTATTTATTGCATACTATAAAATACTGATACGCTTATTGTGTAATTTTTTTTATTGAGTAAAAAAACTTATTGGATGTAATAAAAACTTTTTAGAATCAAAGGATGAGATATTCAGTTTTATAGAACTAGGAATCCAATGAACTTCGTTTTAGGAAACTTTTTAGGGTTGTGGTTCCTCGACAAGAGGGTCATAGCTTGTTGAGATATTCAGTTTTATTTAGAACTAGGAATCATCAATGAACAGTCACGAATTTATTTAAAAATATAAATGTTGCACGATTTTCAACCCTCCGGGAGTCCGGTGTACGATATCTCAGTGGACAGTGTCTCACTGAACTAGATTCCAAGCAAACACCGACCTCCGGGAGTCCGGGGTGGAATATCTCGCTGAACTAGAAACCAAGCAAACATCAACGGCAGAGGCTTCGCAAACATACTCCTATTCCAAAGCTTGCAAAATGGATTAAAAACCAAGATCAGGCACGTGCTAGATATATAGGCGAAGTTTAGCGTCTTATAGCTACTGTAGATACACAAAGGTTCCATCTAACTAAGCGCGCATGATCCAGAGATTAGTTCGGGGACCGGCACGCCAAAAAATCCTCGTCATCGACCCAATACCACGCTCGCTACTTCCTGTGTGCTCCGCCGCCGTCCACCGGCACGACGAGCTGCTCCGGGTCGAGGTCCGGGTACCGGCCCAGCACGGCACGCTTCATATCCTCCATACCCTTCTCGTACCCGGCCAGCGCATGCTCGGCGAACCGGAGCACCTGTTCCGTCGAGCCCCGGAACTCGCGCACCGCAGCCTCCCTGGCGCTGCTCAGCTCCTCCGCGGCCGCCTTCTTCGCGCCGGCGAGCTCGGCCTTGGCCTGCGACAGCTCCTGCCGCAGCGCGTCCGCCTCGCGCGCCCTCGCCGCGAGCTTCTTCTCGAGCTCCAGCGCGTAGCCCAACGAGAACGACGCGTAGTTCGCGGCCTGTGTGCGCGCGCGCGTCGCGACGTCGCCCACGACCACGACGCGAGAGCGGGTTAGAATGAGACAATCACGAAACGAGTCGCCTCGCAATGCACTGAAGCGAAAAGAAAAACCTGCAGCGCTGCGATGTAGCTCGAGGCGATGACGTCGCAGGGCTTCGCCGCCGAGAACGTCTGCTCCATCGCCGGCGTGACGATGCTCTGCAGCATCTGCCGTGCGGCCTCCCAGTCGGTGGTGCTGCCGCCGTCAGGTTTCTGAGCGACGTTCCGTGGCATTGGATCATGGTCAATCTTGCTGGAGAAGCCCGGTGGAGAAGGTGACGCGCCAACGTGGGCACGATCAAGTGGCGTGCTCGGCTCATGGCGAGACGGACCCTGCTCCGCGGCGTCCTCCGTCAGCTTCCTCTTCTTCGAGGACGGCGGCGTGTCGCTGCCGGGCTCACTCTTCACCGCCAGCTTAACTCCCGACGACTGCGCCTGCGCGGCCTTTGCCGCCCGCAGATTCTGCATCATCTTGTACACGCCAGGATCCATCCCTGTCACGAATCCACAGCATTACACCTTTTCAGTACAAACCAGGTAATGGGAGATTGGGAGTCCGGGCGAGCTCGAGTAATACCTTTGGCACTAACACTGCTAGGAGGAGTCGGCGGCGGCGGTGGCGGCGGCTTCGCTGATGAAGCGGTGATCATTGCCGCAGCAAGATTGCTCTCTGAAAGATACGTATTTATATCGACCGCGGCGCCGTGAACACGCAGCAACATCTTGGCCACCCTCCGCTCCTCTCTTGTGAGCACCGGCTCAACAGTGGAGGACTTGGACAGCTCGCCCCACTTCACGGGGCACGGCCACGGCGTCGGCGACTTGAGGAAGAAGAAAGGCTCCTTCCACCCCTTTAATCGAAAGGGGCATCCTGTTGAAGAGCGCGCCGGCGACGTCCTTGCCCCGGAAGTAGTACCACCCTTGAACTTGAAGGCGCAGAGCGTGAAGAAGTGCCGGAACACGGGGAGCGACGGGGCCACGCCGGCGAAGTGGGAGAGGACGATGAAGCCCGCCATGGCGCGCCACCCGTTGGGCGTGATCTGGCTCGGCGCGACGCCGAAGTGGGCGAGCACCTCGCAGAAGAAGCCGTGAAGTGGCACGCGCATCCCGGCCTCCAGCGCCTGCTCGTACACGCAGATGGCCCCGCGGGCGGTGGCGAGCACGCGCGCTGGTGGGCGGTGGGGAGGAGCGCCGAGTACTGCTCCGGTACTCCGTACTTCCTGCAGAGGTCGTCAATGGCGCCTTGGGTTTGGAAGGACGAGGCGAAGCGCTCGGCCTCGGACCTCGAGAGCACGCCGCCACCGCCATCCTCGTCAGTGTCGCTGACCTCGATGATGGGGTCCCCACGGACACGGGGAGGCGAGGAGTCCTCCAATTTCATCAAGAAACGGAGAGGCGAGGAGCCGCCGATGATGTAGCGAGAGGAAGACGAAGGCATCGCGCGCATTGGTCGGTGTGCTGCAGAACGCAATGTCAGCAGGCATGCAGAAGGACAAGAGAGGAGGAGATTCCGGTAGAGTGCCTCTTGGGTCTTGGCTTTTGGGGTTAATAGTAATTTTTAATGTAAAATTTAAAATTGGCTGACACTTCAGGTTGCGAGACTCGGGCCCTGTTTAGATCACAATATACATAACCAACATGTCTCGTGATAGCCAACCACTAGAACGAAGAATGATATCGCCGACACTTCAAGGTGACGCGTGCTGCAAATGACTAATTGATCTTGTAGATCTTCATTTAGTCGCAAGCTTGCCCACCGACGTAGCCAATGAGTTCCTCGGAATAGTACCAAAAAAAAAGTTTTTGGTTTGCATTTGTCAAAAACAACTTCATTCCTTGTCGGCCCCGATTGCCCAAAAAAAGTGCGAGATGCTGCTTGTTAATAACAATGTATTAAACTTTTTGTTCCCCGATTTAGACCAAAAAGGAACAAGTCATTTACATTCAAAGGCGGTCTTAAACCAAAAAGTAAATGTATAGAGCGCCACAAAAATTTGGCATAGAAGCAAATCAAAAATAGGTGTTGAATTGATTCAAAGGAGATGACGTAAAGAGCACCGTTTATCTCCATTCCAATTCCTCCTAGCCAAGTTGTCTTTGGTCAGAACAACACCTTTTTTGATATACCACATAAAAATTTTTATTTTCATTGGTAATTTTGTCTTCCAAATATCTTGTGACACCCTCACCCCATTGTTAATTAAAGCGAAGATACATGGACTTGATCAGAACGTTCCAGAGGCCTTTAAATCCCACACAAATACATCTCTTTCCTCGAGTTAAATTAAAATGTTGTAAGGATGACACAATACGGATCCAATGAGATAAGTTAACCCCCACTAGATTCCTCCTAAAAAAGAAATATTTAGTACGGGGAACTTAGTATGTTAGCTACGGTATCTTGCTTTCTCCTAACAATATTAAACAAACCTGGGAATTTATCTTTGAGGGGTTTATTTCCTATCCAAGTATCAATCCAAAAACGTGTTTGAGACCCATCTTTGACAATAAAATGAACTAACTTGAAGAAGCTATCTTTAACATTCATCAAACTTCTCGAAAATGTGAATCTGTTGGTTTCTTCACACAACTCGCCTAAAGTCTTATTTTTGATGTACTTGTTCCGCAATAATTCTTGCCAAAGCCCATCTTCATTTAATAATTTAAACAACCACTTGCTAAGTAGACACTTGTTTTGAATTTCCAAATTTTGGATTCCTAGTCCACCTTGGTCCTTAGGTTGACTAAAACATCCCATTTGACCAATCAGTATTTTCTCTTGTGTCTTTGGTCATTTTGCCAAAAGAATCTAGACCTAAAACACTCTATTTTTTCTAATACCCCTTTTGGCACTTCGAAGAAAGACATCATAAACATCGGTAAGTTGGAGAGCACCGAGTTTATATGACCCGGCGGCCCCCTCACTTTTGTGAGCGGTTTGCCTTTCCAACTACTAAGCCTCTTCTCGATTCTTTCTTCTATAAAAGCCCAGTTCTTATTGGATAATTTTCTAAAATGCATTGGTAGGCCGAGATATCTAAAAGGATATTTACCAATAGCACACCCAAACAACTACGCGAATAAAACTGCTCTTGAGTCTTAGCTTGTCCAAAGCAAAAGATCTCACTTTTGTGGAAATTAATTTTTAAACCCGAGATAGTTGTTCAAAGGTACTTAATAACAATTTCATGTTAACCGCCTTTTCAACATCGTGGCTTAAAAAATCACCGTGTCATCCGCATATTGAAGGATGGACAATAATCTTGGATCAAGTGAGGGATGACCCCTTCAATCCGGCCCTTCCTTCCTTAGCTCTTGCAATTAGTATGACCAACATGTCAACTACTATATTGAATAGTATTGGAGACATGGGGTCACCTTCCTTAAGCCCTTTTTAGTTTGGAAGTATTGCCCAAGTTGGTCATTAAACTTAATGTTTACATTACCCCCTCGTGTAAATTTTTTTATCCAATCACACCACTTTTGAGAAAAACCCTTCATTCTTAAAGTTTGTTTGTAGGAAATTCCATTAACTTTATCATAGGCTTTTTCAAGTCAATCTTAAAAAATTACCCCATCTAGTTTCTTGGTATGCAATTCATGAATTGTTTCATGCAAGACGACAACTCCCTCCATAATGTTTCTTTCCCGTAAGAAGGCGATCCTGTGTTGGTCTTATCAATTTTTGGGCAATAGTAGATAAACGATTTGTTGCCACCTTAGTAAAGATTTTAAAGATACATTCAACAAAACGTATAGGTCCGTAATGTTGAACTAATCTCGCGTCCTTCTTCTTGGGTAGCGGGATAATATTACCAAAATTAAGACGATTAAGATGTAATGTTCCCCGATGAAAATCATTGAACAGAGCCATCAAATTATCTTTAATTAAGTCCCAAAAAACTTGATAAAATTCGGAGGGGAACCCATCCGACCGGGAGCTTTATTATGCTCCATTTGAAAGATTGTTTCTCGACTTCCTCTTGAGTAAATGGTTCAACCAAGAGATCATTTTCTACGTCCGACACTTGGGGAATGCCGGTCATCTCAAATTCATTTAATGAGATTAATGACTCTTGAGAGGGACCAAATAGGTTTTTATAATAACTAGTAATATGCTCTTTAAGTTGAGCATCACCGGTTATAATATTATTACCATCCTCAAGTTGAAAGATACGAGTTTTTTCTCGTGTCTACCATTGGCTAAAAGGTGGTAATACTTAGTATTCGCATCACCTTCTAAAAGATGTTTCACCTTAGCCCTTTGGTACCACTTCGAGTTCCTCTTCTCTAAGAAGTTGAGCCACCTTTCATTCAACACATGTTTTAGATCTCTCTCTCTCTCCGTAAGCATAGTGAGCTCCAATTTTTTATCTAACTCATCTAATTTATTTAGAGATTTGCCTTTTCTTTTTTATATAACCCACTAATATGTTTTTCCCAACCTCTTAAATGTTTGGCGGAGTTTCCTAATTTTTGCTTGCCAACGCTCAATGGGTGATCCTTCAACTACCGTGATTCTCGCCATACCTGTGACACCATCTCACAAAAACCGTCCCTTAACAACCAACCTAATTCAAATTTGAATTGAGGTTGGTAAGTTGTAGACGCACCGTTAGTAGATAATAATAGCGGGGTATGGTCGAAATTTCTCTAGTAAGAGGATAAATCGTAGTATGAGGATACTTGCGACTCAAAGTCCGTGCATGTTAAAACTCGTCTAATTTCTCGAAGGTTTGATTTGGTAGATTATTTGCCCAAGTAAAATTTCTGCCGACAATTCTATTTCCCTAAGATTTAAAGAGTCGACATCGCATTAAACATGAAAGGCCACCTATCATTATAATTATCATTATTCTTCTCTTCCTACTACGAATAATATTAAAGTCACCACCTATAATAATAGGTATAGTTTCTTTTGAACATACTGCATTACCGGTTCGCACAAAAAATTGGATTTTAAATCAGCTTTGGGCCTACCATAAACCGAAATTAAATTAAACTTGAAATCAAATTCCTTGTGGCGTAACATAAATCGAATATAAAAATCACCCTCCTCAATTTGACCAATATCAAAAGTTTGCAAGTGAACTCCTAGAATCATGCCACCAGATCTACCACGTGGAGCCATGCAATGCCAAAAAAAAAAATCCCTACCGGCACATATGGTATTAAGAGTTTTTGTGGAAAGCTAGCTCTACATGTTTCCGATAAGGCAATAAAGTCTAGATTTTTTTCTTTGTTAAATCCGAAAAGGAATCTATATTTCTTAGTGTAATCGCAAAACCGTTACAATTCCGGAAAATTCCCTTCATTTTAACAACTTTTATTTTTATTTTTTTTTTGTTGCCTTGGGGCTTACCCTTTTTCTTTGACGATGATATAGGTGTCTCAGTAAGATCAATGGATCACACCCCCATCACCAAGCCCCTCCATTATTTCTCGAACAAATAAAATTTAAAGTGTCTACATCCACATTGTCTTCAAAAGAAGAATCGGTTGCCTCATCACCATCCACTACCGATTTGTTAACATTTAAATTTTCACTATGTAGCATTCTACTATATTCTAAGTCTTTTAATATTTTAATAGAATTTAGACAATCGTTATTGGTTTCACCTAAACGAAACCCCCTAAGGCATTTGCCGACTCATGAAAAAATAAATCATCCTTGTTAAAAAAAGAGGGGGATGTTGTGATGTACCTTTCGTTGACAAGCTCCAAGTTCTTCTTGGCCTTGAGCTTTGCGCCTTTCTCCACCGAATCTTGGTCCACTCAGCGGCACTTCTCTTGCCGGATCTCGTGGGAGAGATCGTCTCACTAGCTAGCACATTACTGACAATCCTAGAATCCGCCTGCTGGGGCAACATAACAGCTTTCCATTCTCCCGCGCCAGACTGGGAGATCACAGCTTTTGGCTTTTCATTTTTCTGGGGAGGTTTGGACAGCTCCAAGGTCAAAAGCAAGTGCCGCCCCTGTGCCGCACCACCGACCGTCGCCCTTCTCACTAGACCCTTTGCCATCGTGGGAGCATCACCGCGTTCCCATCAATGTCCATATTTTCCTCCTGGACTCCCACCATTTTCATTATCATTCTTAGTTTTGTCCCCCTTGGGATCATTGTCCTTTGGATCGCCCTCACTGATAGAGTCCATGTCAATGACTTGAGGCTCACCATCGAGGTTCTCTTTTTCAACTGCAAACTGTAGCTCATAAACATAATCCCCAATCACTACATCCACAAACTCGGGATAAGTGTTGGGTCTAGCAAGCCTACTTTCATTCTCGCCCTTCCAAAGGTGTTGGTGGTGAAGATGGTGTCCACAAAATTTCTAGGCACTCCCAAAATTGTTCCAATAGCCCAAATAATCGGGAATTGTTTGAACTCATGGGGTAAACCTCTCGAACTGGACCCACACTTTCGGGATCTCTCTGTAAACTTCATTATCAACTCCCTTTTCAAATCTAATCTTTCCTTGCACATCCCTAGCATCCATTGGACCCCGCCTTGACACAAGTTTCCGATGAAGTCACCAAGAAAAATTGACAATAAATGCACCAGCCTCGTTGTCCGAATGTCCCACTTGTAGCTCTTACCGCACGAAGTCTTTCTAGTTCCACCGCCAACCGATTGACAAGAAAAGAACCTTCAATGACACGCACCACGGCTCTAGTTTCTTGCAAGTTATCTTTTGGGTTATCAACTTTCGAATGAAATAAAAACCGAGGCCCTCTACAAAGATAACCACAAGGAATAGCACTTGTATTAGTTTTTTTGTTTGTTTGGGCACAACTTAACCGAGTGATCCCCAAAACAAATCTCACAAAGACAGACTACAAAGGCACTCATGAATAGTATGACCTTTGGTATAACAACGATAACAGTAGGGTTTTCCCTTATGTTTCTTTGCCCCTTGAATAGCAAATTCTAGGATATCAGGTGTTTTACCTAGCATCGTGAGACCCTCGAGGAGCACCTTGTGTCGCAAAGCACGTAAGCACCCAATGTCGCCGCATCAACCGCCATTGCATCCTTCTTCGCTGGTTGCGCGGCCACCCCGCCTTGAGATGCTACGCCCCCCACGCTTGGGCCGGACGAGGGAGCACTTGCCGATGCCGCACTCGCCACCGAGACCGCCTTCGCTATGCGCATCAGGGGCGGGGACCCCACCAGCCGATCGGCGGCCGACGCCCCGACCATGTTGGCCATGGAGGTTCCGCCACGGCGAGCCTCTTCGGCCTCGGAAAAAGAGAGGCGAATATGAAAGAGAGGCAACAATGATGAGTCGCGTCGAATATGAATGCGAAACTATGCGCGGATGCGCCGTGTTCTAAGGGAGATGGATTGGTCTCACCGGCAAAACACGTGAAAAAGGAATCTACCCGAAACCGGGGGAATCGTTGGCGCCGATAGAGTGTGTTGTCCAAAAAAAAAAAAAGGAGTCCTAGAGTGCAATCGCAGAGACTACTTGACATCTTTTGAGTTTGTGTTTGTCCCACCGATGATGAGAGAAATGATGGAAATCACAGGGCAACTAGGTCAGGCTTTACAAAAAAAAAAAAAAAAACTTGTGGGTGTGTTTAGTTGGTGAAATATTTTGGGTTGGCCTCATCAGAGCACTTTTTGTTTGTATTTGATAATTATTGTTCAACTATGGACTAACTACGCTCAAAAGATTCATCTCGCACTTTTCAACCAAACTATGCAATTAATTTTTTTGTTTACTTAAATTTAATGCTCCAAATATGCGTCGAAAGATTTGATGTGACGGGCACTGTACCACTTTTTGGGTTTGCAAGACAACTAAACATGGCCCTTGGAGTGTGTTTAGAGCCCTTAGTAAGTGCTATTCGACTTGTACTTGTACAATCCACAAAAGTTCTACTTGAGTGTGTTTAGAGCCCAAATTTTTTTCCAAAATTTTCTGCATTCCTATCACATAGAAGCATTAAATGCACCAAAAGACATATGTTCGGAGTATGAAATGTAGGTAAAAAAGTAACTAATTACACAGTTTAGATGTACATTGCGAGACGATTCTTTTGAGCCTAGTTACGTCATGGTAGGATAATATTTATCACAAACAAACGAAACGTGCTACAAATGTGCTACAGAGTTCCAAAGCAGTGTTTTTTGCAAATGAGGATAATATTTATCACAACCAAACAAAAAGGGAGGCTACGACAATGATGAGTGCGTCGAATATGAATGCAGTAAACTATGCGCGGATGCGCCGTGCTCGGAATGGAGGAAAGCAACTTCTCGTTACGAGATAGATTGGTCTCACCGGCAAAACACGTGAAAAAAAGAATTTAACCAAAACCGGGGAATCGTTAAAAAAAGTCCTAGAGTGCACTCGCAGAGACTACTCCAGCCCACCTTCCTTGATTGTTTGCCGTTTCTCGTTGGTGTGTGAAGAACCCGTGAATAGACTAGGGTCTATGGACCACACCTAAATAGGGTGTGATTGGTAGCCCGCACCGGGCGTGCAAACGGCCGTCCCGCTCATGTCGTGCACTATGCCTCGTGTTTGGTTCCCCACTCGTATGCTTTGCCCGCATTGTCTCGTTCATTTTGAGCCCTCCATCCCGGCTCCCTCCGTCTTCCCAAATCGAGCTTCCCATATGAGCCGGGATGAAACAAAGGCGGCGAGCGACGCACGTGGAAGACGACGCCATGCTCCCCCGATGCACTCGTAAGGATAAGGTTACCTGCTCCCCTTCCTTGTCTCTCTCGCTCTCACCGCCGATGGAGCGCTCCCTCCTCCTCCTCGCGCAGCCACCTTTGGCACTCCCGCCGCCACACCGCACAAAAGCCACCGCCGCTCCAGCCGAGACCACGAGATCCAGCCACCGCCGCCGTGGCCTTGCAGCTTTGGTCGATCCCGGCCGCTAACGACATGCCCCGGGCGCGCTCCCGGTGGCGAGCGGGGACCGGTACGAGCACCCGAGGCGACCGTCGTCTTCACGCCCGGCGTGGAGCGCCCGCCCGCCGCCCCCGCGACACAACGGGGCGTGAGCGCGAGGCCGCCGACACACGCCCGGCGCTGAGCGCCCGCCCAACGCTACGGCCCCCGACGCTGAGCACCCCGCTCGCAGCCACGGCCCTGTTGCGTGGACGCCAGTGAAGACGACGCGGTGGCGGAAAGAGGAATAAAAGAGGAACACGACGGCCAATGTGGTGGTAAGCACACCAAAACCATTCATGGTGACCAAACCCTCACAAGATGCAGAAACCAAACACAACAACTAGTATCACTTCATTCTAATGAATCATACAAGCCGGGCAACCAATCATGATACCTCTCAAACCAGTATGCACATTGTTTTTGCAACCAAACATGAGAGAGTGTATGGTTTGAGCCCGCACCGAGGGGACTCGGATCTACCTTTCGCCCCGGCGGAACGTGCAAGGCAACCAATCACACCCATAGTGACTCAACGTAGGCATCTCTTAATTCATAGAAAATTATTGTGTTAAATTTTTATTTTATCAATCTTATTTTTCATTTTCCTATGTTATAATTTTTTGTGCTCCAAACACCTCTTCTTCGATTTGTAAATACTTCCATTTATTGACTAATATATATGCATTTGAGGCATTAATTGACAAAAATAGAATTTTTAAAAATATTTCAATAATTAGAGCAACTCTAATAGCATGGCCCCTACCCATCCATTCGATGATGATTTTCATCCGTTCGAGACTAAGCGACCCTTATCTTCTCAAGAGTAATCGATCATAATCCTTGTGATGATTCAAGTAGTGCAGCAGTATTAACAAGTCACATAGCCTACAAGATTAAAAATATAATCATATTGTTTTTCCTCCAACAACTACAAATGAATTTAGCACTAGTAAGACTAACTTTGAGTCACAAAAAAAAACTAATTAAAAACATTCATTTACACATGGATTTCAGCACTACTAAACTAATGGGACATAGGAGCTCAAAGCCATGTGTCAGAACGAATCAATGTCAATGTCATTAACTGAATTGGGCCACCCCGGAGTGGCTAATTGGGCCAAAACGCGACGGCCGCCGGCCAGAGGGGCAGGGGGCTACAGGGGGGGGGCCGCCCCCGCCGCCGCCGCCTTCCCTTCCGTTCGTCGACTCAGAGTTTGCTTCATATTCAAGTTAGGATTATCTTAGGTAATTTTTGGTGTGCAAGGGGATATCTCATCTATAAGGGAGACTCTTATTAGGAAAGAATAAGTTAGGATATGCTTGTAAAAGGTATTCCGATCGTATAAGGAAACCTTATAGAGATTGCTTAGATTACAAGTCCCACTAGTCGGGCTATATAAGCAAGAGGCATGTAATCTCTAGGGGATAAGCAAGCAAATAAAAATATCTTTCGCCTTCAGCCTCTTGGCTCCCCCGCCCCCGCCCTCGCGCCGCCGCCACGGCCACCCGCCGCCGCTCCCACGGCTCCTCCCCTCCACCTCGCCGCCGTCTTTGCCGCCGGGCCGCCGGGCGAAGCTAAGCTCTCCCGTCACGCCGCCTCGTGGCTCAAGGACGAAAGAACACGTGTCAATTCCGCCCAATCTAGCCGGAATCGATACCGGTATCCGGAGACCGGGGCGATTCCCACCACCCATGGCTTCCCGAGATAAAGGAGTTCAACGCGGCGCCGGCGGCGCCTCGACGACAATCGCGCCGGACGCAAGCGCCCGACGACATGTGGAGGACCGCCTCCGTCGTATGGAGCACGCCTACACCGCCGAGGGATTCCAGACGCACGACGACCACGCCGAGGACGGCCCGGCCCAACACGCCGCCGCCGGCACGGGGCGGCCCCAGCACGCCCCGGCCGCCGCCCTCCCCGCCGACCTCGACGCCGGCTCCGACCCTACTACCCTCCAGCCTTGAGGAGGCGAATGACGCCAGACGCGACGCACCGGCCGTCATCGACGTCATCCTCGACGACACCGCAAAGACCGGCTGCCCTCTCCTCTCATCCGACACCCGCGACCACGCAGACTCTCCGGCAGAGATGGCGCCACCGCGCGCGCCCGCCCCCGCCCCAGCGCCACCCGCGGCGCCCTCGGCTCCCGCCCCCCGTCCGCGCCACCCGCGGCGCCCAAAGACCGTGTCGCCACCGCGCGACATTGCACCCCTCCCGCCACGCCACGCGCCTACAAGTCCGTGAGTTCGACGGCACCGACGACCCCGACCTCTGGATTCGCAAGTCGAGCTCTTCTTCTCGAGCTCGCCTTGACATCGACCCGTACTACTACGTGAGTTACGCCGCCTTCCACCTCACCGTCTTGCCGCAGCCTCGGTACATCGACCGCTCCAAGAAAAAGTCCCCGCCGAGTGGGGACGAGTTCACCAGCGCCCGCGACATCACTTCGCCCGCCCCGACACCGACGCCATGGGGCATACGCGCCGCCCCTCCCAAGGGGGCAAGCCGACTACTACATCGACGCCGAGGTCTATGCATCACGCATGGATTTTGAGGGACAGGACCACCACCGCGTCGACCTCTTCGTCGAAGGCTTGGCGCGCACCTTCGGGCCGCGGACGGCACTCGAGTGGTTCGAGCCCCGATTCGATGGAGGAGGCCATCGACCTCGCCCGCCCAAGATAACGACGACGAGCCGCACGACGCCGACCGGGCGCCCGCCACGGCGGCCCAGCAACGCCACCACCACGGGCCGCATTCCCGCAACATCGACGACGACATCATGGCCGCCCGGTTGATCGCGATACCAAAGCCGGCCCGCGTCTCAAAGGCGATGGACGACATAGACGGCCCGACGTCGAATGACATGATCACGAGTCGCACCCGCCACGCACGACCAACAAGGAGCTTCGGGATCATCTCCAACGCCATCGAAGCCGGGCTCGGCCCCGAGTGGAGCCTCCATGTAACGTAACCTCCTAAATTACAGGGGCCCACATGCACTTATCATTGTCATTAAGACCTCTCGATCATTATGCACGAGTTCCTAATAATCTAGAAAGTGCTATTAATCTTCCGAACATGATCTCATTAACAAGTCACTCCAAAGATTACAACACTTTATTCAAAATACATCGAGTAAACGGCGGAAGGATTACATAACCATAATTTTACAAAACATTTCTTCAAATAAACAAACTTAAGTAACATTCTTACAAGCCTGGAATTATTAGAGTAACATTATACATATAACACACCGACAACCCCGCCCAAGGGTTCACCTCTACTAGATCCTCTTCCTCCCGGGTACACCGTCATACAGCGGGGACCAAAACAAGCCTGCTCATGACCTCGCCTCCCGCAACAAGGGTCAAAGAACCCCGAGTACGGGAGTACTCAACAAGACTTACCCGACCAAGAAAAAAGAGGAGAAGACTCGTGAATGCCGGTCTTAGGAGTCAAGGTAAGGCTTTTAGCAAGAATCAAGGACTCTTTGCGTAAAAAAAGCTTACTATAAGTGAATCCTTACTTTCAATATTTTTAATTCAGATTAGTAGCTCATATACTCTAGGTTATCCTATTCTAGAGCAAACATATTTTTCTTATTTCAACTCTCTTTCCTCAAAAACATATTCCATCATTTACTACTGATGAAGGTCGTGGAATCGGGTCCCTTCTCCGAGAAGCAACGGCGATCCGCGAATCGATTCAAATCCCAAATGGGGATCCCTAACCACACGACATATGTGTAGCACTTAAGCTTGCATATATCAACCTTCTTTCGATTTGTCCAAAACGGGAACGAGGCTCGCGCCACCCGAGAGTTACGCATTCCACCTCCCTACCCCGGCCCTAATGACACGCTTGACCAAGAGGGGTGGGTACACGCTACTCCCGCCATCTCTCCACTCCCAAAGGCGTGGGTTGCCATTCCCGATTTGGCTCCACCGAGATCCGGCCACGGAGTATGTGGCTAGTTAGGGTCGATCGACCCGGTGATCGCAATGACGTGCCATTGACCAAAAAGGTCTCAGCGCAATATGCGTCAAAACGCCCCGATTTCACTCGAAGCCAAACAACGGACGGTCCTTAAACGACCAACACGGGACAAGCACGGCTAGGAATCCCGGCTTTCAACCTACGTCCCCGTCCGATCTCAAATTCATCACTACAACTCTTTCTTTTTCCTCTAAACGGTACCATCTCCTCAAACAAAACATTTTGATGAAAAAGCTTAACTAATTAAGCGGGGCTAAGCATCACTAAGCATTTTCGAAATGAAACAAAGTTATCAAGGATGGTATTGAAATAAACAAGGATGGGAATGCAAAGAATTAGGTTATCACTCAACTCCTAATTACTTAATGCAACATAGCATAGACATAAGTGATATAAAACTTTTAAAACATCAAGGAAGGGTTTAATGTAACCGGGCTTGCCTTCGCTGACGGAATAAACTATTTCTTCGTAAAACCCGAGAAATCGAACCCGCCCACTTCGGATACGTAACCTCCTCGTAGACGGCTCGATTTGACACTCTCGATCTCGTTCACTAC
Source organism: Hyparrhenia diplandra (assembly GCA_015847255.1). Taxonomy (NCBI): domain Eukaryota; kingdom Viridiplantae; phylum Streptophyta; class Magnoliopsida; order Poales; family Poaceae; genus Hyparrhenia; species Hyparrhenia diplandra. The sequence goes on along the minus strand of JADLZK010010127.1, from coordinate 65,248 downwards.
ACGAAACAATGTATGTTTCAACATGATGCCATGAATTTAAATATGATGCTTACAGTGCATGAAATGATAAACACAGAACATAACTTTACTTCACGATAAAGTTGCAACCCAACAAAACCAACTTGTTGAACTACTCTACAAGATATCATCACCATTGCCTAAGGAGTTCTCAAGGACCATTTGATTGTGGTATGATCCAAGATTCACAAAACAATCCAAAAGTCACACAAAAACCTAAATTATTTGACACTAAACAATTTATAAACCACATGAAATAATAGAGCTTAAGATAGAAAATAATTTAAACATTTCAAAAAATCGACTCCAAACTTTTTATACAAGAAGGACACATCATAAAAACAGTACCAAATAAATTTTCATGATTTTTGAATAAATATTTTATTTTCTAAAAATCATAGAAGATGTATTTTTCAATTAAAGATTGTATTTTTAAATCATGCAAGAACTACTCAAAATTAAAGTTTCAAATTTTTCATGGGTAGATATACTCCTAGGAAGGTTCTACAAAAATTTTTCAGAATTTTTGAAGCTATGCATGAATTTATATGAAATTCACAAAAATCCGCACTATTCATCATAAAGGAAATTGAATAAAACATATTTAAAACAAAACCCGCCTTCGACTTAATTCAGCCCAACACCACACGCGCCCGGCATCTCACTGCGGCCCCGCTCGCCGCTATAGATGCGGGATCGCCTAACGCCAGCCCCGCGCTGATCACAGCGATCACGAGTCGACCGGGCGATTTCGCCGGCCCGGTGAGGTCTCCCGGCGACGCTACCGGGCACCTACGGACTCGCACGACGCCGCATCGACGAGGCTACTAACACGGTGGCGTATGGATGCGGCATGGTCGCCGGTGGACATGGCGGCACGGCGGGCGCGGCGGACGACGACAACGGCAACGGGCTTTCCCCGCCGACGGCGAGGACACGGGCGACTCCGACCATCGGGCGAACCCAAGACCTCGCTTAACCGAAACCTAAACGACTCCCGCTTAACGCCGAACTTCGGGGCGGCGTGAACACGGCCGGACCTCCGTCGGCGACGTTAAGACGACTACGGTGAGAAAAGGAAAACGATCGACACGGTCATCCGCAGTGAGCTCACCACGACTTTAGTGCTCGCGATGGTCGCGACGGGGATAGAGCGGAGGTGAGTAGACGACGATGGCAGCGGTGGCGGCGACGCTCTCCGGTGGCAAGACCGGCGTTTCCGGCGAAGTCTCGCAGGGCAAAGACAAAACGGCCGAGCCGAACATGACTACATCATCGAGGCGATCCCAAAGCACTAGCTGGTTTTCCCTCGAAGTCTCAATCAAAACAACGGACGATGGCGAGGTGATGCGCGGCGGCGCCTGACCGGCCACGGCCAGAAGACGGGGCGGCGCGGTGCGTCCCGCTACGAGACAAGGCACGAGCTGGCTCAAAAGAAGCGCAAAGAAGTCGCGAAGGCGATGGTGCTCTCAATTTGGAGAATTAGGGCTCGACGACGACGCAAAGGAAAGGGGGCGAGGTGACCGGCGGCGGTTGAAGGAGGAAGAAAAGACGACGACGGCTGTCGGCGCGCTTTATAGGACAAAGGAGGGCCGGACGGTGGATGGCAACGCCGGGAAGCTCCCCACCGGCTCTTGACGCCAGCTGAGGATGGCCGAATCGTCGAGACGGCCACGGCGGCCCGGCGATTTACAAAGGAACGGCATGGGCGCCATGCCCTGACCGTAAAGCACCCAAACCCTAATTTTCTAAATTTGATCAAATTCTCCCTAAATTTGAACTGAACTCAAAAACTCCAAAAAGTAACTTGACTTAATTTTTCAAGATCTACAATTTTCACAATTGGAAGATTTTCAAATTCGCCCTCTAAATATGACTTTTTGAAATGGGGTCAAAATGGGAGAATTTTGAATTCAAAATTACTTTCAAATTTATTTAAAAAACTTCAAAAACTTTGTACATATCTTTTGTACATCAAAACAAGATCTACAACTTGGCTTTTGGAAATTTTTGCAAATTTTGCTTAGATTTTGAATTATGGAAAAGGGGTAAAAGAGGGGATAGGAATTAGGGTTTTCGAAGCTCAATTCAAACTTAAATTTGATTCAAATTTCAGATTCCCAACCTATACTATCAAAACCATCATACAACAACACACTTAGGATCAAAAACATAAATTTAAAATTTAATCACTCTAAAATTCTTAAGCACAAAACAATTCTCTAAAATATAAACTTATTTTAATTTGATGCATTTCAAATTTTCTAATCATGCATGCTTTGCAATGATCATGATGACATGGCAAAATTTTTAGTTGATTAACACCAGAGGTGTTACACTCCACTATGGCATCGTGAGGTACTTCCACCGCTACTACATCCCCGCCGGCTCGTGAGCTTCTCGGACTTCATGATGGGGAGAACGCCCCACGCATGGCGTAGCGGTGGGCTTCCACCTCCCCAATCGCCCCTGGGAGGATCGGCGCGGGCGTTCCCAGACGCGCCCTCCTCCTTCGTGCACGCCCCGACGAAGCGGATCGAGGGTGCCACCGTCCTCCTCTTCGACAACAACGGCGACGTCTTCTTCCGCATTGGGAACGCCACCGTCGGTGCAAAGATGGACACGAGAGATACAACTAGGACCGCCCGTGAGCACGCCCGGCGACCTCCTCACGGCCGCCTCCTCGACTTCACCTCCCTCCCGCCAACGCCGATCCGTCCACGCCTGCGCAGGCTACATGCTAAGGTGACGACGCACGACGACCTACACCTACACGCCTCCTCCGCCGACCCGCCGATGATCGAAATGCTCGGGACCCTCGCGCCTCCGTCATGTGTCGTGCATGGGCGAAAAGTCCCTTCGTGCAGCCGCTGAGCTTCAAGTTCAGCATCTACTTCGGCGACCTACAACTCGACTTCGCCTTCGCCGACAAGGATGCCGCGTGTACGCAACGGCGACAACGACAAGTGCGGCCCCCTTGTCTTCTACTGGCCTGAGTGATCACCTCCCCGATCGGGCTGCCCTTCGCCCCTACGCAGTGGGTTGGGGCGGCACGTGGACGCGCCGCCGCCGAACGGTGGGGAGATGCCATGAACTGCACTGGGCCACCCCGGAGTGGCTAATTGGGCCAAAACGCGACGGCCGCGGCCCAGGAGGGGCGAGCCGCAGCAGGGGGCCGGCCCCCGCCGCCTTCCCTCTCTTCCGTACGACTCCAAGTTTGCTTCATATTCAAGTTAGGATTATCTTAGGTAATTTTTGGTGTGCAAGGGGATATCTCATCTATAAGGGAGACCCTTATTAGGAAAGAATAAGTTAGGATATGCTTGTAAAAGGTATTCGATCGTATAAAGAAACCTTATAGAGATTGCTTAGATTACAAGTCCCACTAGTCGGGCTATATAAGCAAGAGGCATGTAATCTCTAGGGGATAAGCAAGCAAATAAAAAAATATCTTTTGCCTTCAAATTTGGCTCCCCCGCCCCCACCCTCACGCCACGCCACCGCCGGCCGCCGGCCACCGCCGCCGCTCCCACGGCTCCTCCCCTCCACCTCGCCGCCGTGCTGCTGCCCGTCGCCGCCGGCGAAGCCGCAGCCCCCCGCACGCCGCCTCTCGTAAGCTCAGAAGGACGAAGAACACGTGTCAATTCCGGCCCAATCTAGCCGAAATCGACAATCAACCTTTAACCAATAACAAATGTATGCTGATTATGTCATACACAAAATAAAACATATAAAATCAGTTTTATATTACAAGCTTATTGATTTCTTTAATGAACTAGAATGTAGTTGTAGACTTTGCTAACAAATTATGGCAGTGGGTCAATTACAGCCTCAATTCCAAACATAAATTATTTCCTATCTTGTTGAGCCAGTAACATGCAACACACCCTTTTATTTATAAGCAAAGAAAATAGACAAGTTCAGTGGAAATGGATTGGAATTGGGCATAGGAGGTTGGGTGGGGCAGAGGGAGGAAGGAGGGGGATGGAGTTGGGGTTGGACTAAAAGAATCACACGATTTCTGTTTTCTCGATACGATAATAAGATAATAATAGTTCCCAAATTTTTTTGGCAGGCCTAATTTGCTCATGCAGGCCCAATGGCAAACATCTTCCTTTCTTGCTTGTACTACATAGTGGTGTTCAGTTCGTAAAAATGAACCCAAAAAATGCTACAGCACTCATCACATCGAATTTCTTGCGACATGTATGGAGTATTAAATGTAAGTAAACAAAAAATTAATTACACAGTTTGGCTGGAAAGAACGAAACAAATCTTTTGAGCATAGTTAGTTTATGGTGGGACAATAATTACCGATATAAACGAAGAGTACTATAGTAAGCGGAACCCAAAGTATTTCACCAACTAAACACTCCTTACCGCCAACAAATGCCCTCTAAAAATTTCCGTTCCAAATATTTTTGAAATCTGCAACCAACAGAATTGGTCAGTCTTTCAGGTCTTGAGAAATGGAGATGTCAACTTAACATTTAGAAGTTGCTTTGGTGAAAGCGAGGAATTAGAATGGAGCGATCTAGTGGATAACATATCTTTTATCTGAAGTTTCAGACACAGTTAAGTCAGGAGAAATTTTCTACATCCTCCTTATACATAGAGTTGTCATTTCCAGGGGTTAATAATAGATGGCTCATGATGGTGGTATGGAATTCTAGGTTGCCTTAAAAATTAGAGTCTTCGTCTTGCAAGTCTTCAGTGACAAAATACAGTCTGCAGAACAGCTAATGAAAAGAAATGGCCGGGAGACAGTGTAAGGACACTCACAATGCAGACTCTACTATGGAGTCTAAAACTATTTATTACCTTGGGTATCGTGGACTTGGAGTCCAAATAAGACTTGGAGTCTTGGTTTTTCTCACTCTCTTCCATAAATATAATGTGACATTAGGGCACTCACAATGCTAGAAACTATCATGATTTCTATAGTCTTAAACATTGTGTCAAGAAACTATCTTCCACAATGCATTTTTCTATCATGATATTACCCGCCCACTTGCCACTCTCACATATTGTCTTAGTTTACGTGAAGACTTGGTTTCTTAGTTAGACTTGGTTTCTTGTGTTTTTCCTCTCTCATCATCCATAAATACAAATACCACATCAGAAAAAAACAATAAATAGAGGGGTAATAAATGAGGATAGAAACTACCATAGAGTCTGCATTGTGAGTGCTCTTAGCACCACATCAGCAAAATGCAATAAATATGAAGCTAATAAATAAACATAGACTCTATGAGGCCAGTCTCAATGGGGGTTTCATAGGAGTTTCATGCACATTAAATAGGGCGCCACATTAGCAAAAGTTCACTTTTTGCATGAAACTCCGAGGAGAGAGAAGAGAAAAGTTTCATCTTGGTGAAACTCTCTTGGCACGAATACCAACTATCTCTGAGTCATGAAATTAAATGCCTATGAAACCACAAGATGAAACTCTTCATTGAGAGTAGGGGTTTCATGCAAGTTTCATTTCATTTTATATGACATGACAGTTTTGGAAACAACGAAACGAAACTCACCATGGTCCGATAGAGTCTGCATTGTAAGTGCTCTAATAAATTGTGTGGTTTGGTTGAAACTACAAATCATATTATTTTTCATTGTGCGGTTGCCCAGTATAGCTGGTGTGCATGTAGAGATGTATTTTTATTGGCCTTTTGCTCCCGTAACAGTTGAGGATGTGAAGGAATTAACTAGAGAGTGCTCCAACATAATTATAAAAATTTGAACTTCTTATTTAGATGCGTGGTTTGGAGTTTGTGGCTAACTCGAAATGATCTAGTGTTTCACAATACAGTTGCCTTTGCTCCTAATGTTGGGTTGTACCGTGCTCTCTCTTATACTTATAAGCAGAAATGGAAAATCCTGAACAAGGAGAAGGAACTACCCCTGGATCGAGGCGACCATACAAAAGTTGAAATTTCAACTGTTTTCATTAGGTCTGAGCCAAATATTGCTAACTGGTGGAGCTGGACATCCTTTCAAAGTGTTTTCGAAGTTTGTTGTTATGTGTGTTGAACCCTTTGTTTTAGTTGTGTAGCTAAACTCTGTGCGCCGGTGCTGATAGCTGTTATCGATCTTCAGGTCAGTCGAGTAGAGGTGTTTAGTGAGAGGTGTTCTTTGTCGTCGCTAGCAAAGTAGGCAGCATATCGTGTGGAAACAACAATCTTCATGAAAACCATGCAAACCACGGTAAATAAGTCATCCAAATTCACAAAAAAATCACACATGTAGATGATATAACGATATAGAACCTCGTAAAATATCTTGTCCAAAATCAAATTCGTTTGTGAGATATAAAATAACAAATGTCTTGAAAAACATAAATTGTTTATTACATTCGAGTGATTTTAGATGATTGGTCACCCGGGTGACAGGAGGGTCTAAATCACCCGAGTATTGAGTAGACAGACCCTTGTGAAGTGGAGCTGTATATTGAAAAACCTTAATTCAATCTTAGTGCTATGCATATGTACAGTGAAACTGTATATTGAAAAACATTAAAAAACTGGACCTCCCATTAAAATTGGATCTCTACTCATGCGGTCATCATGAAAATCGTGATGCTCCCTCCGTCTCAAAATAAACGCAATTCTTTAACTTTGAAATACTATGTTTGACCACTGTCTTATTCAATTTTTTATATAAATTATAAAACAAATAAAACATTATTATAATATCTTTAATGATATAACTAGTAGGGAACCCAGCGAAGCGCTGGCAGTAAGATGGCTGGAATGCAAACAATATATATTAAAATTGTTGTCTTTATTCAGAAGGATGTGGGGTAAAAATAGGTGGACAGCAGGTATGAAATCAAGCTAGTAAGCGACCTGAGTACTTGTAGGTCGATTTAAGAGGAACAACAAATGTTTTGTATAAAAGCACCATGAGAAACATTCAAATGTTTTTTTTTTTAGACTGTAGCACATCATATGATTATACATTGAGTAAAAATATTAGGAAAATTAATTACATATGGCTTGCTAATGGACCCGATTTTACCATATTATCATCATATCATGAGACTGTTTTTGATCATGATAGATAAAACATCAAGGACCTGGAATTGTGAGGCAAATGGAAAAGTAAATGGGTTATAGGTGCAAACATAGCAGGATATACATTTGGAGACTGAAGAACCGTATGGGAAACGGAAACTTAATTAGTGATATGGATTGTTGCTTACTGGTTTGCACTGTAGTGCGTTGACTATGAGGAAATCTGGAATTGGGTAGTCAATGTCTTCACATATCTGCTGCAACCAAATTTGCCAATATGGTAAGTGTGTTTTCATAAGTTAGGTTTGAACTAAAGGAAGCAAACGGGGTGTAAGCTCGAGAAAATCCGTAGGCGGTAACAAAAGTATGGTAGACTATAAGTGATGTGTAAAGAACATGGAGCAGGAGTAGCTCTGTAAACAGCTGCCAGTTTTGATGCCAGTGGCCACCAAAGTAGTAACATAGGCTTATCACTGAACCAAACAGTGTGTTTGTCACAAAAAAAAAGGTTTGTATGCTCTTAGACAAATATACCATTAGTAGGAAAATAGGAAATAAGCATCCACAAATTACATCTGCGCTGGATTAGCTTGTATACTGCTACTCTTTGATAACTCCCGCAAAGGCATTTAGGGGACATTAAAATATGATATTCAATTTTGGTGGTTTTAGCATGTGTGATTGAGCATTAATAGGTGGCCCTAACTTTCTGCAAGACATTATCATGGTGTCCGGTATACTGATAGTTGCAAGGCTAATATTAAGCATCTTTATTAGTTGCTTGCAAAATAGATGCAAAAAACAATAATCATTATTATTAAAGAGAACAGAGATAGGCGAACTAACCTTACTTCGTTTGTTGACTCCTATGCCCGCAAGGCGAAAAAGGATGAGGGAATTTCGTATTGCAAAGCGTTTCATGCAGAACCTTGGTATGGATTGTTGAGATGACCACGTCGTTGCCTGAGGCCTATTTCCATGGTATGGATGTGACCCTGTACATAGAGGCCGTAACGTTACATTTGTTGTTGAACAAAGAAATGATACTTAAGACAGAAATGGTTTCCGTGCTCCGTAAGGCACAATAGGAAATTTTACAGATGAATACTATTTTAAGTGTGCACTTTTAAAAGCTATATAAGGGTGCAGGAGATTATATATATGTAAGCCTAACAAATGCTTACAGATTCGAATGAATAATACAGCTCAGGACATGGAGAGGACACTCTGACTCTAAGGATAGTGGAGACTATGATGGAGTGTGACAGTATAGTGCATAAAGATTATTCTTATCAAAAAAAAAAATGTAAGGACTATGGAGAGGTGGTCAGATTGTTGTAATTAATTTATGTTCTATAAGACTGAACACTTGGCAGGCAAGGGTTGTCTTGAGAATGTTTTCAGAAACAAATAACATATTTCTCTAAAATTAGAAGGTTGGAATTTTTTCATTAACATAGAAATAATGACTGTTTGAATCTGAAGTGTAGAAGAGAGAACACACAGATGTTGATGGAGAAGAAAAGAGGCTGCTGACCTTAGAAGATTATGAGGAAGTGCTCAATCTGTCGGTCTTCAAACTGTTCCATTTTTTGATTTGTTCTTATGCAGGACCTGACAGTATGTGCAAACAAATTGAGCAAACATGAAAATTCAGAACACATGACAAACCAAAGCTGAATGATGCATCGAGGAACAATAACTGTGGCTCACCGAAAAGGGATCAGATGGTCACTGGATACAGATTGGGTGGGAGCTTGGTTCTGGCATTTAACCGGACACCTTGTGTTCAGCACCGCAACCGAAGTGGTTCGTCAGAAGATGTGGCGGTAGCGCGTAGACAGGACGGCGAATGGGCGGCTGTTGTCCAAGTCCATGGATGGCTCCGAGCACCCTGTAGATTTCACGTTGGCCGGGTGGTCTGGCCGTTTCGACGCAGGAGGGTGAGCCACCGCCGGAGGATAAGAGGAGGCGATGCGGAGTGCCGCTGAAGCCGGCTGCGGAGCGGAGCCACCGCTGGGGCCGCATAGAAGACGCGCCGGGGTGGGTGGTGCAGCGCCGAGCAGCGAACCCTTGCGGGGAGGGGCATTGGGGCAGGGGGCGTTGCTGTGTTGGCGGTGGGCTGTGGCGGCGGCGTGGGGAAGATGGCGGGGAGGGGCCGCCGCCCGCCGGCGGCGTGGATGCGTGAGGAGATGTCGGGGAGGGAGGAGCCGGGGAGGCGGCGTCGGGCAGGAATTCGCGGGGTTCGTGGTGGGAGCGTTGGGCGGCGTCATCGAAGACTCGCGAACCGGATAGACGGACGGTTGTGGGGCTTTGGCTGGAGATCGGACGGTGGGGAAGCTTTACTGTGCAAACTACAGTATTATGAGTCTATGGACGGAACCTGGGAGGTCTACGAAAATTGCAGGTATAGTATAGATAAGTCATAACAAAGTGACAGTATCTATACCTAATAATAAAACACAATAATTTACGCTTAATCTGCCCTACCCTAACCTGTCCGCGAGTTCGGTGCAAATACGACGGACGTACCTGCAACCTGCGGCGCCCGCGTTTCCAATAACTCGCGCCCTGCCTCTACTCGGACCCGCACCAAGTTTGCGGCTCAGCGTCGGGTCCAATCCTTTCCCCAGCAGTCGCATCCCTCCGCCTTGTTCCCGGCTCGCCCCAACATCGCCACCGGGCGCCACCGCATTCAATCGCGCCCCCTGCGATGTCTGCGCGGCAACGCATGGTCGCGTGGTCGCGGCTCCCTTCGCACGGACTTCGTAAAACAATTTACTTTACTGACCAAATACGAGCCTCTCAATAAGTTGTTTTGCGCATGCATAGGACTATCGTTGTTTCACGATTGGACCAAAAATACAAGGTGACTCATCTTCTCTCAGAACATAAAATTCAGGCTCCTGTTGGAAAGATAAGAGGAGACACATACGTCAGCAATGGACAAGTATGATAAAAAAAAATCTGTTTGGCTACAAATGTCATTATCTTATCCTGAGCATAAGTTTCTTCTAGAGCATACCAAAAAGAAAAAAAAAATTATGTGTCGCCTAGTGCCATCACGGGATACGGAAGGCCCAAAAAACGCGGCCCATGCGGCAAGCAAGTCCAGTACGTACTACAAACATAATGTTTTCTTCTTGGTTTGCTTAATCTAATAAACTCGACCAAAAGGATACGATATGATATGGACGGTAACACGACGCGCCGCTCGGACATACCGCTCGGCGTGACGGTGACATCGTGGTGCCCTCCTGACATTGGGATCGTAGGCTCGCTGTCTTCCGTCCTTATTCGCTATTTGGCATGGAGCAACCCGAGGACAATGGGATTGAGACTTCAGAGCGAAGAAACATCGTTGAGATGTGAACAATGTCATACAAGATATCACAACAAACTTCATAAACGAAACTAGATCTTATAGCCCTTAAAGTTATTTGATGGTAATAAAATATTTTTGTCCATCTGCCGTTGCAACGCACGGGCATTTTTGCTAGTTTAAGATAAAAAGTTAAATAAGACGAGATGTTAATATAATTTTTAGTAGTTAAAGAATTGCGTTTATTTTAGGACAGAGGAAGTATTTGTTTTTAGTGAGAGTAAATGCTTAGTTTACCAACGTAGGATACGAGTACGTACTACTACTCCTATTCATCGTGGAAATTGTGCCTAGTTTAAACCACATCGAATGCTCTCAGTAAACTTAAATGATACTATTTATTTTAGGTGAGAGTAAATGCGCGCGTCTGATTTGTACCGAGATTTCGAGCCCAAACTTGGAACTTGCATCCCAAGAGACATTCTGCCGATTCGGCCCACCGTGCACCGCAAAGTGCCGATAAATTGCTTCCGTATCCTCTTCTCCCTGGCGCTTCTGCACACCCACCTTGCGCAATGCCTTCTGCGTCTCCGTCCTCCTCGTCTTCCTCCCTCTACATCATCAGCGCCTCCTCGGCTCCCCGTGACGACCCCATCATCAAGGGTAGCGACACGGACGAGGTGGACGGTGGCGGCACGCCGTCGAGGTCAGTGGCAGAGCGCTTTGCATCGTCCTTCAAAACCCAAGCGTCCATCGATGCCCTCTGCAAGAAGTACGGCGTACCGGAGCATTACTCGCCGCTCCTCCCCGCCGCCAACCAGCGCGCGTGCTCGCCACCGCCCCCGGGGCCATCTGCGTGTACGAGCAGGCGCTGGAGGCCGGGATGCGCGTCCCACTTCACGGCTTCTTCTGCGAGGTGCTCGCCCACTTCGGCGTCGCTTCGAGCCAGATCACGCCCAACGGGTGGTGCGCCATGGCGGGCTTCGTCGTCCTATCCCACTTCGCCGGCGTGGTCCCGTCGCTCCCGGTGTTCCGGCACTTCTTTCTCGCTGTGCAGTTTCAAGCTCAAGGGGTGGTACTATTTCCGCGGCAAGGACGTCGCCGGCGCGCTCTTCAACGGGATGCCGCTCTCCATTTCCGGGTGGAAGGAGGCCTTCTTCTTCCTCAAGTCGCCGACGCCGTGGCCGTGCTCCGTGAAGTGGGGCGAGCTGTCCAAGACCTCCACTGTTGAGCCGGTGCTCACGAAAGGGAATGAGATCCTCTGCAGTCGGGTAGAACGACTTCACTCTAAAGTCAGCATCCAAGCCGTCGATTTTAGATCCAAGTGTGAGCTCTAGAAGCTAACTAATATCAGGCCTGAAACCGGCCCACCTGAGCCCAGCCGCACAACTCTATCTCCCTCGGCAAGACTCCGCCGCCGCCGTCGGAATTTAGCTACCTCGCCGGCACTGCCCTCGCTCCGATGTGGTGGTATGGCGCATCGACAGCTTCCCCACCTCGCCGGCGCTTCTCTCCCCGCCACCATACTCGCCACCTCTAGCAGCAGGCCCATGAAACTATGCTGCGCAGGCACTCCCCGCCACCATGCTCGCAGGTACTAGATTCCGGCACCGCGCCCACACTTGTGAACTTGTCGCCGATAGCTCATAGCTCTGCTGTCACTGGATGCGCTTCGCTTGCGCAGGATGCTTGTGACGCCCGTGGAATCGAGAGCTACTTGTCTATTGGATTGGCTCAGGGAGCAATGTGACTGGGAGCAAGCAAATGAGAATTGAAAAAAAATAAAAGTAAACCGGCGCTCGACTGATCAGGTCCGAGGCCGCCAGAGTGCTCAGAGCAGGAGGGACGCGTGGCTGCTAGCACTCGATGGAGCATGGTCATGGCTGCCGCGCCGGAGTAGGATTGCAGCAGGCCTGCAGCGAGTGTCTAGTCACAACGGCGAGCTCGCTGTACCAAAAGTGCGACTGTCGACCCTGCCATGGCACTAGCGATGGCGATGTTGACGGCGACGGCGACGAGCTGCAGCGACGAGGAACACGGCGGCGCAGGAGAATGACCGGCTCCCAGCCGGCGATCTCATGTCATGTTCGGTGTTTGGGCTTAGATGGGCCAACATAACCCACCCGTGTGGCCTGTATAGATTAGTTTTGCAAAGTTTGCCGTTGGATTTTAACGGACGGCGCAGATGTGGGTGACTTCAGAGTAAAGTCGCCGTACACGACTGCAGAGGATCTCATTCCCACGAAAGAAGAGAAGATTGTGGCCAACAAGCTGCTCCGTGTTCACGACGCAGCGGTCGATATCAAGGCGTATCTTTCCGAGAGCAATCTTGCTGCTGCAATGATCACCGGTTCTTCAGCCAACCCGCCACCGCCGCCGCCGAGTCGTGGTTCTAGCAGTGCTAGTGCCAAAGGTATTACTCGAGCACGCCCGGGGACTCCAAATCTCCCATTATCTGGTTTCTACTAGTACTAAATAGGGCTATTGCTGTGGATGCGTGACAGGTATGGATCCTCGTGTGTACGAGGTGATGAAGAAGCTGCGGGCGGCAAATGCCGCACAGGCGCAGCCGTCGGGAGTTAAGCTGACGGTGAAGAGTGAGCCCGGCAGAGACACGCCGCCGTCCGGTAAGAAGAGGAAGCTGACGGAGGACGCCGCGGAGCAGGGTCCGTCTCGCCATGAGCCGAGCACGCCACTTGATCGTGCCCACGCCTCGTTCTTGGGCGCGTCACCTTCTCCGCCGGGCTTCTCCAGCAAGATTGGCCATGGTCCAATGCCACGGAACATGGCTCACAATCCTGACGGCGGCAGCACCACCGACTGGGAGACCGCACGGCAGATGCTGCAGAGCATCGTCACGCCGGCGATGGAGCAGACGTTCTCGGCGGCGAAGCCCTCCGACATCATCGCCTCGAGCTACATCGCAGCGCTGCAGGTTTTTCTTTTCGCTTTTAGTGCATTGCGACTCGTTTCATGCATGTCTCATCCCATTCTAACCCGCTCTCGCGTCGTGGTCATGGGCGACGTCGCGACGCGCGCGCACAGGCCGCGAACTACGCGTCGTTCTCGTTGGGCTACGCGCTGGAGCTCGAGAAGAAGCTCGCGGCGAGGGAGCACGAGGCGGACGCACTGCGGCAGGAGCTGTCGCAGGCCAAGGCCGAGCTCGCCGGTGCTACGACGGCGCGCGCGGAGGAGGTGAAGAACGCCAGGGAGGCTGCGGTGCGAGAGTTCCAGCTTCCAGGGCTCCACGGAGCATGTGCTCCAATTAGCCCGTTACGCCTTGGACGGATACGAGAAGGGTATGGAGGCTATGAAGCGTGTCGTGCTGCGCCAGTACCCGCACCTCGACCCGGAGCAGCTCGTCGTGCCGGCGGACGACGGCGGAGAACAGTAAGTAGCGCGCAGGGGCGGTTCACGCTGGTCGGTTTTTTGGCGTGCCGGTCCCCTAACAATCTCAGGATCATGCGCTTGGTTTGATGATCTTATATATGTATCTAGGCCTCGTTTAGATTCTTTAAAATTTCTAACCTTTTTCTCACTTTCTCTCCATCACATCACATTAAATACATTAAAGACGTATATTTGGAGTATTAAATGTAGGTAAAAAAATAACTAATTACAGTTTAGATGTGCATTCTTGCGAGGCGATTCTTTTGAAGGCTAGTTACTTCATGGTAGGATGATATTTACCACTAGCAAATGAAACGTCTTCTGCGTTAATGCGATGTGACGTTCGGTTCTGATTTTTAGCCCATCTAAACAAGGCCCTAGTAGCTATCAGATCGAGGCTAAACTTTATAAGTGCTGTAGTAGTCTCGTTATCTCGTATCGTACGTACCTGGTTTTGCTCAGTTTGCGACCTTTGTGATGTTGGATCATCATATATATGTTTGTGGAGCGTGCTCTGCCGACTGCCGTTTAATCACGACTATTGATGATTCCATGTTGATTGAGGCCCCTATTTTGTGGAATTCAACTGGTTCGTGCTCTAGCTCCCTGTATATGTACCTACACTCCATTACATCAATATGGATTTAGACCCCAGCAAACGAGTGTTCTTGGCCACTCCTGGCACTCAGTTACTGGCTAATGCAAAACAGATATCATTCAGAACTCAAAATCGAGTGTGGAAACAAACCAACACACACATTTTTTTTTCTAATCTTCCGATCAAAATTGAGTGTGGAAATTTCCTTAAAAAAAAAATTGAGTGTGGAAACAAAACCAACAGACAATTCACATTCCATAAAAGTGATAGACTAACACCAATTGAATCGAAGTAACTTTGTCCAAAAATTACATCACTATGTACGTAAATTATAATGAAGAAATCGTTGTAAATATAGTAATAAGACATCATTATAAATATAGTAATAAGACATTTTAAATGCAATCGTATCTGGCATATGCAGAACCAAGAGAAAAGAGCACAATGGTTAAAAATGCATAACTAAATTAGATCTTTGGAACCAGATAAACAACATTTAATTAGACCAATTGTTCAAAGCATCCATATGAACCTGAACTGCTGGCCCACCTTGTGATTTGTTGACTCCTCGAGAAGTGTGAGATGAGTACCTATTTTGGACTGAGGGAGTACCTATTGTATTTTACAATTAATGTACTAGTATTTATTACATATTACAAAACTTTTATGTAGTATAAACTTAAAAATGTTTTCCTCCCGTACACATGAGATAAATGAGTACTCCTCCTTACTTCGTTTCTATCTTTCAAGGGCAATCATAATGCTAAAAACCACAGGTAATTTCGATATCTATTTAATTTGCGTGGACACTGTACATAGAAATATTGTTCTCAATGTGGATAGTTTCTTCATAATGATTTTGTCTAGTATATCTCTTTGTATTTTGATTCTTAGTTGAAACCATTTCCTCAGTCTTCGATCACTGTAGCACCACACCATCTTTTTTATGCTTAGTTGACACCCTAATTAATAATAAGCATAGAAACCATATCGTTTGTAGGTTGGGAGTGCCCTGAGACGGTTTAGCTTCTTAGGACGCTCTTCCACCATAGGTCCTCTTCACAACACCATTTGATGAGATTTTGTTATTTGTTTAATTAAAAAGTACTATCAAACAACACAACAACAACACCACTTGATGAGATTTTTGTTATTTGTTTAATTAAAAGTACTATCAAACAAACACATATGTGCACGGCAAACTTTCGGGCGCATGGCAAATTCACGTTTTCCGGTAGTGAAGCAAGGTTAAATCTGAGCCAAAACAAATAGCTGGCCCCATATATAGTCAGTAATTACAAGGAATAAGAAAGCTAAACGCTGAACGAAACTTGTCCACTGCCCCATGAGACTTACAAACAAGGGTGAAAACAGGGGGATTCCAACAACTGCAAAATAATATATGCACAAAATGTAGCTAGGATAAGGATCAAACCACTTACACATCATTAGATATTAATTATATCAATCATCCAATATGGAAAACCGGAGCAACCAACATGAAAAATGGATCAAACAACACATAATACCACCCTTAACGTGACAGATAACATTATTGTTACCATAGCAACAACAAAGCAGTACTCAAGCTGCCATAGTTTTCCTTGATAGTAACCCCAAGTAGTACAAAAGGCTGCTACACAGTCGCACTTACTCGTAGTGCAAGGAATACAATAAGACGTCAATAACTAGTTCACTTATTTAACCACACTGATCACGAATTAAAGGGAATCAACTCCAAACTAGCAACATATGATGGTACTAGATCGTGGCGAAGTGAAAGTATATCATATCAGTTCAACAAAACACGAGGTGATGAAGGGGCTGATTCCAAGGATGGCTGCTTGAAGCTTTCATCAGCTTTCTGCAGCGAGGATCTTGTGGGCGAATGGCGACTCCTTTGTGCTTTCATCTACTTCATTTGCATCTTCAGCCTGTGGATGAGGGTATGGCAAAGACATACATCAAAAACATGACGTGGTTTAAGAAAGACGAGCAACCCTTAATTATAAATCGACACAATAATATTAAAAGTTATAGAGCGAAGTACATCATTGATTAATCCATATCTAGGACTCGATTATTACCGCTACGAATTGTAATGGCCAGCAGCCCAAGCTGTACCCAAGAGTCAAAATAAACCGAAAAATTGTGAACGGAGCTGCAGTAAAACAAAGGCAACTGTATCTTATACTGATCTAGTAATCTGTGCATGTTCAACCTGGCTTGCATTGTGATTTTGGCAAGACCAGGCATGCATCATAGTATGTTGTGCCTGTTTGGCTTCTGGCTTCATAATAAAATTACCACCTAAGAGTCAGTCACCAAATTGGTTGCCAAGATCTTGGCCAACAACGGCCCAAAGGATGAACTACATATGTGGCCAAAAGAGAAGAGTGCTAACCGTGGCCAAATTTGGTTAAATTAACCAAGGGCTTGGTACCTTTCAACACTCCAGGGTATATATCAAACCAAACACGCCTAGACATATGGCTTCGGTGGCTAATATTTTTGCAAGATGAGACTAGAAATATGAGACTAGCAATGAAATTAAGCAAGAACGCCAACAAGGTGTGTTCGCCTGTGTCCATACCTCAGCTTGAACGAAGTGTAGACTCTGAGGGAGTAGCCAAAGAACCCGGGGAAGCCAAGCGTAACAAGAGAGGTGTACACCATGGCTCCAATTTCACCAATGAGATCAGATACCATTGAGAAGCCCAATCCAAAGCAGAAAAGATACATCACCAACAAACATATCCCTCCCTCCTGAATCAAGGCACCTTGGAGCAACATCCCACCCACAAACAGGATCCAAAACATGAGAATGCCTGAGAGCAGGACAAAGACATAGATGACGAGTTCTTCAATAGGGAAGTCGGCCCTGTGCCACACCACCCACGCCACAGGAGCTCCAAAACCCAGTGTGATCAGGACGGTGTAGACGCCACCAAGTGTCTGATGGTAGAGCAGGTCCTGCGCCTTACTCTCATCAGATGGTTTACGGGCGACGGCTGCTGCTGCGGCCACCTCAGTGCCATCACGCTGGCGGCGCTCCGCAAGAGCGAAGCCCAGCATACCCGCAGCAAAGTAGGTGTTGAGATGGACGATGAGAGCCCCCATCCTGGTATCCTGCTTGGCGTCGACGTAGAGGGCCAGGAAGAAGCTGGAGCAGAAGATGGGCAGCATGGTCTGCACAATGGCCACATCTAGCAAGCCGGACCAGATGAAGCAGCAGCAGCATAGCAGAAGAGAGAGCCTCCACAAGACGAGCTCCAGTTGGTGGATGGAGCACCACACCACGACCGGTATGGCCATCACGAGCAGCACGGTGAGCAAGAGGAGGGTGTTCTGGTTGGCCTTCTCCTGCTCCTCCTTCTCCTTCAGTTTCAGCACCTCCAGATCCTCGACCGTCTTCTCATCCTTCTGCACCTCGTCCTTCTGCTTCTCTTCCTCCTTGTCCTGCCCCATGTCCTCGTCCTTGTGCTCCTCCTCCTTCACTTCCTCCTTGCCCTCCTCCGCCTCCTTGTCCTTCTCTTCCTCCTTGTCCTCCCCATGCTGTTGACGATCTCGTCGCCTTCACCCTTGGCGGAGTCGCCTTCGCCCTCGGCCCCGGCGGAGGGGAGGTCGAGGGAGCTCCCGTCGGCCCCGATCCCGGCGTATGGGACGTCGTGGGGGGCCAGGGTGCCGATGGCGGGCTCGGCGTCGGAACCGGACAGGATCTCCCAGTCGCTAGAGTCGCTGTCGCAGGAAAACGTCGCCATGTGGCACGGCCGGGGAATGGTAAGATCCGGCTGTTCGCTTGCGGAGGCAGGATCTGGGAAGTAGGGACAGCGGCGTAGGGACAGCGGCGGCGGGCGGATTGCGCGGCGGCGGCGGGGTTATAGGGAGGTTTTAGTGCATTGCCAGCCGTTTCGTGCATGTCTCGTTCTAACCCGCTCTCGCGTCGTGGTCGTGGGCGACGACGCGACGTGAGCGCAGGCCGCGAACTACGCGTCCTTCTCGCTGGGCTACGCGCTGGACCTTGAGACTGGGCTGCGGTTCGATGCTGGGCTGTTTTTGGCTAACCTCAGGATTATTCGGCGCTTGGTTAGATATCATGGACGTATGTATCTAGCCTTCAGAGTTCAGACGCTAAACTTAGCATATATCTCTCGTACAGTCGTACGTGCCTGATCGTGCAACCTTTGGAATATTGGATCATAAATGTTTGTAAAGCATGCTCTGCCGTGTATGTATGTTTGTTTGGTTTCTAGTTCATCGAGATGTGTTGTACCCCGGAGGAAAGAATCTTGACTGTTCACTGATGATTCCAAGTTGATGGAGGTCCTATTTTGTGCATTTGATAAGCGCCAATATGTTGAGTAGTGCATATATTTTGTATGCTAATTAGGATCATAGTAATGTTAATAAATATACCTATTTATACTTAGCGATTGTAGTGACAAAATAAATTGGTGTTACTGCTAAGGAGTGCTTGTTACGGTACAAGTGTGCTCTCTGTTTTAAACGAACCTATCTAACGAAACAAAAATATGGCTCATCTACCCAACTAAACAAACAACATACTGATATCTATATCTCGAAATCCATGGTTGACCATATCCCATTGATTCTCGTCCTTATCGAACACACCAACAAGGTGTTTTTGATTCGGCGATACAAACGGCAATAGTAACGGGACAAGTTGTTTTTCTCGGGGTGAAGCAAAGGGTTTTTTTTTTTTTTTTTTTTTTTTTTTTTGGGGGCGTAAGAGTGTAATTTGGGTATGCAAGAAAGACTCATTTGTTCAGATGGATATTCTACATGTGATGTGGAGGGGTGCCATCATCCCGCCCGGTGGTCGGTGCGAGAGCGAAACAGAATTGCATGGAGGCATATTGGTTCATCGTGACAAATGGATCCAAACCAAACCGCACCTAAATTCATTGACTTGCTATACAATCTTAGTACGTTCTTTCACTTTGGCGGAGCTAGGGGGTATCCCCTGTATTCCATGGAATACCCAAGATTTGAGGAACAAACACAAATGAGAATTTTTACGTTGCTTGGAGTTCCTCCCGTTGATTTTCTTCTGGTGGGTTCCTACCCTCACTTATCATAATCAAGGGTAGTTTAGTATTTTAACAGCTTTCTGTTTTTTTTAAGTAAATCGACTTCTCACGTCGGAATCGGGAACCGATCGTTCTCCATCGACCATCGTAGTTTTGGGGTGCCGCCGCGCGCCTCCTCCTCATCGGTCGCCATGGAGGACCCGACGCCGGCGGCGACCACTTCCTCGCTCTCCACCTCCCCTTCCCTTCCTTCCTAGCCCGGGGAGCAAAAATTGGCGAGCTAGCGACATTGTTAGCTGAATCTACAATCGGTCGGGCATGGATAGATAGATAGATGGATGGATTTGCATTGCGTATGTACCCACAAGATCGAGCGGTGTGTGTGTCCACCAAAGGCGGAGTTGAAGGAGAGCACGTGGACGTGATGCTCTAGCAACAGGGGCCGTCTCGGGAAAATTGGAGACCCTATACGAAACAAAAAAATGAGGCCTTTTCGTAGCGGATGATGACATTTGTGACTTGTTTTGCAACAAACCTACCCATAGCTCCCGTTTGAGAGTGGACTAATTTCTCTATTCTCTATTTTTTCTTACGCTTTTTGCGAACCCGATTTAAATTTTCTAGGACGATTTGCGTAAGACATGGCTAGATGCAAAGATCAAAAGAACAAAATTTAGAGAACGATCCACTACGCTGTGATTGCGAATGAATTGAAAAAAAATGAAAGATCAATATTACTGTCGGGGCCTCCTGCTCAGCGCCTCTATTGCTTGTTGCGTTCGACACGCTTGACTCGATTCTTTGGCGAGATCGTTCGCGATTGGAGTGCGCGGCGTCGGGCGATGGCCGATGGCGGGTCGGGCGGTTTGACTCTGAGGGACGCGACCTAACTCGTTGGTGTTGCCCGATGGGGAATTGGGATCGGCAATCGCAAGCCCACCGCCCTTAACGACGCCTTGCTGCTGCTTCTTGCAATTTGCATCGCTGCTGTGCTGGCGGCCCATTTAATCAAGCTGCTACGTTGCTTGCTTTGCTTGGACCATCGAACGGAGAGGTGCCAGTGGCCGGCAACAAAACATTTTGTATTCAGTTGTTAATACATAGTGTATGCGTGTATGTATTATGTATATTTTTTTGGCCCACATATTTTGGAGGCCCTGCGCGGTGCTCACCTTGCACATGGCCATCGACGGCCCTGCTAGCAACGGCCAAAACGGTCGGTCCAAAGTACAAACAAACCAGGAGGCGGCGGGAGTCCAGGAGGCCAACCGTGGAACGAGGTGAGCCCGAGCCGGCTCCGACTCCGTTCTGGAAGCAACAGGCCGCCCGCCGCGTCAGCGCCAACCGGCCAGCCAACCAAAAACCAAGCCAGCTCACCCACGCCGCCGCGCCCATACACAACAGCTCTGCTCACCTGTATACACGCACGCGCCGGCAAGGCCCCACCGCCAATTAAACAACCCGGCCCCACTCCGCACCCAACCAGCCAGCTCGGCGTGTCCTCCGTCTCCATCTCGGCCCAGCCAAGCCCAACCCAACCTGTCCGCCCCGCCCCCTCTCCTCTTTTCCGAGTGTTCCTCCCTCCTCCGTCTTCCCCGAGTCCACACGGCAGCAGAGGACGCCACTGCGGGGAGGAGAGGTGGAGGAGGAGGGGAACTGAGATGGCGATCCTGTACGCGCTGGTGGCGCGCGGCACGGTGGTGCTGGCGGAGCACAGCGCTGCGGCCACCAACGCGGGCGCCGTCGCGCGCCAGGTCCTCGAGCGCCTCCCCGACGGCGGCGCCGATAGCCACGTCTCCTACACGCAGGACCGCTACGTCTTCCACGCCAAGCGCACCGACGGAATCACCGCGCTCTGCATGGCCGACGACGCCGCCGGAAGTAAGCAACCGCTGCCTGCCTTTACTGCTCCTGTCCGTCCCGCCCGTCCATCTCCCCACCCACCCCCTTCCCGGTACGATCGCACTCGCACGGGGGGTTCCGACTTCCGAGCTCGATTGGGGTGCGTCCGGGGTTCGTTGTGCTGCTGGGTTACGTGGTCCGGCGCCATTGGCCGCCGGAACAGCGGAGATCCGGGCCTAATTCTGGGTTTTGTCGTCACGCGTCCATCTGCTCTGTTACTACTACTTGCTAGCAGAGCCTGAAAGCTGGCCTGACCTTAGGGGATTGGTAGATCAGGACAAACTGACGAGTTCAAGATTGGATTTCAGTGTAGCGGTAGCCTGCCAAATGGCGTCCAAGGGTTGATGGGCTGGGGGCATGGGTTGAGCTCGGTTTTGGAGTTATGGGTTGACAGCTCCGGTTTTGCAAGCAGCTGTTGACTTCGGATCAAACTTGCTCATTGCTACATACATAACAATCTGTCTACTAATTCTCGACCTGTAGCACTGTCTGCTGGTTCTTATTAGGTTTAAGCTAAACTGTACTTCTTTGTTTAGTTTGTTGGTAAAATTAAGAGCAGAATTGGCCTACTTGTTTCTCAGTATTATCTTGTCCTGCTGACTTTAAGCCTTGCAGTGTAATACCTACAGTGACTGTTTTGTATGCTAGCCACATCTTCGCATTATCAGCTAGAATCGTATGCCAGGAATTTCATATTGTCATTGCCCGCAAATATGCCTCTGTTGCGAAATGCTTAACCATGAGCTTACCAGTATTTTATTTTCTCTTTTGCAACAGGGCGGATTCCCTTTGCGTTTTTGGAAGATATTCATGGAAGGTTTGTCAAGACATATGGCCGGGCTGCGCTGACAGCTCTTGCATATCACGATGAATGATGAATTCTCAAGGGTCCTGAGCCAACAGATGGACTACTATTCGAATGACCCTAACGCAGATAGAATAAACCGCATGAGAGGTGAAATCAATCAGGTAATGCGCCCATTTTTTCAGTTCTTTCATATATGATGAACACTATCCTATATTGAAGAACATATATATTCTGAAAACTAACATTGAATGTATGCTGTGATCTCTGATCTCATAAACTAGAAGTGGAAATGCTCATGAATGTAGTGCTTGAAACCTTAGTGGAACTGCTTTGCACATTGCCATGAAAAGAGTCTCACAATACAAATGATTTACCTATTCATTATTTTTTTCGCAGGTCCGTAGTGTTATGATTGATAACATTGATAAGGTCCTTGAAAGAGGTGATCGTCTGGAACTGCTGGTTGACAAGACTGCAAATATGCAAGGAAATACAGTTCGTTTCAAAAGACAAGCTCGGCGGTTCAGAAACACTACTTGGTGGAGAAATGTCAAACTCACGTACGGGATATTCTGATTTCTTGACTAATTTAAAACATGTCGCTATCACATTTTTTCTTGCATTTTGATCTCTCCTTCCTTTTTGCCTCACAGACTCTTAATTTTGCTTCTGGTTCATGAACTTCGTACTGACCACTTTCCATGTATTCATAATTTTGTTTCTTAATACCCAATTCAAAATGCAATTTTGTTGAAAAATAACCTCCTTAACTTTTGGTGTGGGATGCATGTAGCTATGTACTCCATGACATTCAAGCATGGGAACTATTTCTCCTTTTTGTCGTGCCAAGTAGCAACCTTTACACTTTTGAATAATTATTATATGTGAAAGCTGGATGCTATAATCATTGGTGTGCAAGTCTTAGGCTCTTGGTATGATGCTATGATGTTTCCTGCACTGCTGTTTGAGCTTTTAAGCCCACAATAATCGTATTCTATCTCTGTTTGTGCAGGGCTGCATTGATATTTCTCCTCCTGGTAATAATATATGTCGTTCTTGTGTTCGTGTGCCATGGTTTCACCCTACCAACTTGCATAAGGTAAGGCACAATCTGTGCATTGTGCTTTTGGTGTGCATGTTTGTGTATGTCCCTGTCCCCGGGAGCAGCAGCTATCGCAATACCATTGCAATTGTTTTTTGTGTAGAGGAAAGCTACAGGTTATGATGTGATTGTGAAAACTCAATTAAAGATGTAAACTTCACATAAAACTGCTTCTTGTGGGTTTGGCTATGGCCTTGTAGCTCTACGAGAATTCGGTGCTTGGATTTGTGTTTATTTGTTGCTATTCTTGTGTCTGTACATGATTTCAGTTACAAATATATTATGGCTATGCTAATGTAATATTCTTGAATTTGACAAGACACATGGAGCTTCAATGAAAATTTTATTCCCAGTACTCAAGCAGCATGCCAGCATCTATATCTATCAGTGTGTCCATCTCCTTCCTTAGAAAATCATGCAATGCTGTTGAATTTATTTTTTCTCCGTCACAGTACATTTATGCCTGATCAGAGGTTGGACGGAAAGAATTCAGCTCCATCTTTGGATCATCGATTATGGCATAATGTCAAGGCTTTCGCTTCACATTGACAAGAACTGACTTGTTATTACTTGTATATAGTTGCGCTTTGCGCTTACTCCATACCTTGCAGAGAAATCTTGGGTCAACAGACATAGAAGTGCGGTGCCCTGCAAAGAAAGCTGACTCGTGCCGTCCGCGTTGAGAAACATATAATACTACGTGTTTGGATTTGTGCCGACGCGAGCCCTGCAAAACCTGGGCAGCCTGGCCAGAATTCTGCGGTTGCTCCTTGCCTCTTTCGATATGAAAGACAGTCGATGAAGGGTTTGTTAGGGATATGAAGACAGTGGGTTATGATTAGCTGGGTCTGGAAGATTTGCGTCTTCCCTGAATCTCATCACTAAACAATCTCGTTGCTTCAATGGACACGGCAAACATCTGAACTGACGAATGGTCAAACACAGCTTAATAGAACAAATCTAAACTGACGAGCTGTTGTGGCCGCAGCTTGCTACGCAAGGCCGAGAGCGCAAAACGCAGAGCAACAGCGAAGGACAACAGAGCTCTGCCTTCTATCTACCGCAAGGTTGTCAAAATTGTGTATCTTAAATCGAATCGGAGGACCTTGGATAGGATCATAAACATAAAAATCATAGAAACATACGTAGGCTCTACTAATCGAGATTGTAAAGGAGTAAAATCTTATGGTAAATTCGCGGATTTTAACCACTAGTGTGTGATCTACCACAAACATGCTAGCAGCTTGGAAGCTGCAGATTCTTCTCTGTCAGCGGCTCAGCGCGTGGAAGCAAATTGTAAATTATTATATCCTTTCCTGGTGGATGGCACACGGACACGACAGCATCAATACGGCTGTTCCGCTGATCAATAAGCCAGCTGATTTTGACTGTTTCAATATGATCTCTATGATCTCCATTTCCTTGTACTGATCAACGAGGGCCGGATCGTA
This sequence comes from Hyparrhenia diplandra, assembly GCA_015847255.1. Lineage (NCBI taxonomy): Eukaryota > Viridiplantae > Streptophyta > Magnoliopsida > Poales > Poaceae > Hyparrhenia > Hyparrhenia diplandra. The sequence goes on along the minus strand of JADLZK010010127.1, from coordinate 40,590 downwards.
CTCCCGTATTTAACTGAGAGCGTGGGCATTGTCAGGCTGCAGCACCTTGTTCCTCTTCTCCCCGACTTCAACCGTGGGCTTCGCCACAAACACGACACCCAACGCCGCCTTCTTCCTCTAGAGGATCTTGTCCCCTCAGATGCGTTTGCCTCCATCGTCTTCCCGGCCTCAGCCGCCTGGCCGTCCACCGCCTCACCGGCCCCTATCGCCCGCGATCGAGCCCTCCCTGCTTGTTGCTTCCTCTCCAAACAGGCTAACCAGTAACCACCCACGCCACGCGGGCGCACATGGCATTGGCATGGCAAGTTGGCAACCATGAGGCGAAGACGACGGCGTGGGCTGCCAATCGACAGCAGAGCATATACAAGACATAAGATAGCACACCACTATCCTTCTCATCAGGGACCAGGATTATCTTATACGTAAAATTCCAATTCCAAGCAGAAGAACAATGATCACGCAGAAGCAAGAATCCTCTCTATCTGACACGTGTAGCAAATTATGGGTTAACTCTACTGTACTGCAAACATAGGTCCCAAATACAGTAGTATACTACATACAACTACAAGGTTCACGACACTCCGTGCTTACAACTTACCGTAGAAATTTTACCCTAACAACAAACGAAAGGCATGGTAGCAACACTCAAATACAGAGGGCAGGGCAGCTCAAAGGCGTAATTTCAGACACACTGGTGGATAGTGTCCTTCCAGGTTGTGCATCCAGAGTGATGGTCTCAGCATCACAGCTGTTCCATTGATTCCCCAGGATCATGCTGAAGTATGGGTTCCGACCTGTTGACGTTGCGGTCTGCTTCTACACCATCAAAGCAGAAGCACTGAAAGTCTCAGCAGATTCACTTGAAAACTCATTGACGAAACTTGTCCTGGACTCTGCGTTTGTTCGAGAAGATCAGCTACCTGATGAACAGATATCCCACTCTTGCTTCCACAGCCTTCAGATGAGACTGCAAAGGAGTCCACAGAACTGGAGTTGCTTTGGAGATTTTGGTATTGCCCCTCCTCTTTAAGCAGCATGACTTTGCTGCATACCTGATCATCAGTAGGTGCACAACTGCGACTTCCATCGCATGCGAAAGTGTCTTTAGAACCAGTCACCAAATACAGAGTTCCATCGTCTTTTTCATTAGAAGCACTCTTGTGTTCCCTTCCTCCATCCCCACTACCTGTGTCCACAATGGCACATTCCAGAACAGACGAAGTATCATCACAGCAGCTGTGGTGATGTTCGTCATGAGGGAAAATAACGGTATCTTGATGGCCTGCAGACACATGTTCTGAAGTTTTATTAAACAAGAAAATCTTTTTTGCATTGACTCCAGGCAGTGGTGGGAAGTTGTTAAGAGGTCCAGATCCTTCATGAACTGGTGTGGCATTGCTAGGGACTTCATGACAGTTTTTAACAACATCGCATACCTCTTCCCCATAACCAGAACACAAACTCATAACCTGATTTCCACAACTTGCGGACTTGAGAGACATTACTTCAGGGATTTCTGGAGTCCGCACTTCATCATCATGAACTAATTCAGAACAGCTCAGAACTTTTGGGGTTTGTTTCTGCAGCAAGGGCATTTCAGTTTCCAGATGACAAGAGGTAACAAGCCTATCACTCTCATCAGAAGGCAAAATCTTGTTTGCACAATCTTCATCATGGCCAGACAAGAAATCCATGGTTTCAGATTTTCCCTGGAGCAATATTTTATCACCATTAGCCACTCTGTGGCAGCTCCTAATGCTTTGTGTTTCTTTCTGTTGGAGGGATGTTCCAGTGCCCAAACAATCAGCAGCCACATGACTCTGAGTTTCATCACTCAATAAACTTCTTCTACCTCCAAAATTCTGCTCAGCCAACGTCTCCACATCTTTAGAACCTTCAAGAATCAATGATGAATCACATGTGAGATCTTCGCCGTATTCAAAGCTGCCTTGAAAGCTTTGACGTTGTTCATCTTGCAGGAGCACCTTGGCATCAAGATAGGGTATAGCCAACTGAGTATGTGTGTCCTTAGATGACAAAGTGAAGCTCTTCTCTTTGAAGTTTTCATCAGGCACTGCAAGCATATCCATGTTTTTGGTGCCTTTAGGAATCAATGCAGTGTCACTTGGATACTCTTGATGGAAGGATGCTGTTGCTTGCCTCTTCTTCCTTCCTTCTCCCTCAACATCCTCACTGCAAACCACCTTAGCATGCTTCTTACGACTCAAGAAAGGGGTTCTCATTTCTTTAACATTGTCCTCATTGCAGTCATGTACTTCAGAAAATACTGTGGGCATATTTAGTCCTTTGTCACAGGAGACTATCAATTTTGGACAACCTTGAGGAACAAATGACCTTTTACAAGTGTTGTATCTGGCAGGTTGTTTGCTAGATACATCCCATTTATTTCCATCCTCACATAGAAATGGACCCAGGCCTGTCTGAATTCCACTCTGCTCCCCCAGAAGACATGGTGGATCTTCTCCAGACAAATGAACGATTATATGCTGGAGCTTTGTTCATCCTATCAGCTGAAGGCATATCCAGCATTTCATCATAACGAAATGGAAATGGCCTGTTATGTTTTGCCTTCCGCTGTTTTTTCCTCTGGGAAAGGGCATTGCTAAACTCAGCACTCCTTGGTGGAAATGCTTCAGTCTTGATCCTTTTCTATCGTTGTAGATTTCATGCTTTCTCACCAACCGAGAAAACACACTTGTTCGCCCTTCACTGTCAGCACGGAGTTTGGAATCTAAGATGGGTGGATAGTATTCATCTTCCTTCCTAAAACAAACTTGGTGGAAAGTAGTATGGTTTTCAGAGTCACTGCTACCTTTAGATTCAGAAGAGTGGCTCTCATCTTTTAGCAACGCAAATAGATCATCAACACCTTCAAAAAGTATCCTCCGGGGAAGAGGTATATAATCATCAGTAGATTGATCATGCATTGCTTCTTGGTTGCCAGGTACGGTGACAGTGGCCATATCAGCTCCAGATTGCAGGGGAGATTTTGAGTTCTTGGACTTAGCCACATTAGAGATGTCTGATTGTAGACCTCTGTGCACTGATTCCAGGGGATCAATTACTTTTTCACCCAGAAATGCTGTATGCTCCCAAGAGTGGTGGAGGAACATGTTTGACAGGTGCTTCTGAATGAACCACATGAACTGCTGTTTGGACTGGACTGCACATCAGTAACTTTAGCCAGAGAAGAAGTCTCAAGGTCCCCTGGGAGATCATCTTGTAATCTTGGATTCTGAGGAAGCTGCAACCTGTTCTGTGCAGAAAACAAATGGAGAAGCTTTGCAACCTGTATAACAGAAGCACCCTGAGGTCAGTAGCGAAGCATATTGACCGAACACCAGAAAACTGAGGAGCAGACCTGTTGGTGTGACAAACCATAACTGAACTTGTTTTTAACAGAGTAGTTCTTCTGGACAGCATCTTGAAATTCACTAAGCATCAGAGGCTTGCAAAACCAAATCCTCTTGAAACGTATCTGGATTCAGTGAAACAGAACAGGAATAGATTATCATGACTTAATATCTCAGGAAGAGCAGTATGAGAATTATCGGGAATATTTTACTATGGGAAAGCTACAAAAATTAGTTGGAAGCAGGTGTTTCAAGTGGATTATCATAATTTATAACTCCTAGTAAATTTGCATGGTAGTACTGGAGTAGATGACCTATAAGACAGTACTTAGTATTTAGTAAATCTCAAAAGTATTCATGCCTGAGATGGGTACCCCTTTCCTGATGTGGCAAATGCATCAGGAATAATGTTCACCGCCCCATCTGAAGTTGCTTCAAAAACACCATGCAGCTTATACTGATCAACATCATATACGAATAAAGTCGTGCCAGCTTTAACTTTCTCTACAAAATCAGCACAGAAATGAGGGAGGCCAAAGATTTTCTTGTCAAAGCACTCCTTCCTGGTCAGACGGTTGCACAGAAAAACTGCACCAGCAAAGGATGCACACTCTTTACTCTGTGCCTTCACCATTCCAAAATCCACTGAATTCCTTGATAACATGAAGATTGACAATGAAAAGGGTAAAAACATCAATAATTCACTCAAAACAAGAAGGATAGCACATGATTCTAATAATTGCAAGTACGATAATCAATAGAGGCCTCTAATCAATATACTCAGTATAAAACAAGGGGTGATACGAAGCCTATATGTCCAGAGTTCTTTTTTCTTCCTCTTATCAAGTGCCACAGGGAGGCACAAGCACAACCTATATTTCATTGATGAAACAGTTAACTGTTCTGGCAAGGTTTTTCAACAAGGGGTGATATGAACGTTCCTTGGAACGTTTTTCAATAAGAGGAGAAAGCAAACAGCAAGTTACACACTAGACACTACGAAAGGTAAGCCTAGGCTAACCATGAAGCACCAACCACACATAACAAAGGTTTATATTTGACACAAATATTTGGTGACCAAATGAAGCTAAACCACCCAACAAGAACTAAGAGACTAATAGACGATGAGCAAGTGACTGCAATTGCCGTATGCTGTTGTGAAATTCTCCAGGTCTGTTAAGCGTAGATCTGTATCTTCTCGAGAACAAACAAGATAGTGGAACACAGCCGATCAATGACTGGATAGATCTGCTTTCCAATTTTACTAGCAATTTAGAACAGAAAAACTGCAAGGAAAACCTTTTAAAGTTAAAAACCCCCAACAGTCCATAGATGTGCACACACTTGCCCTTGCCTTTGCTGTTCCCTTCCTTAATTCCTCACATAAAGAGGAACAAACAATTTAACTACATTCCAAGGAACCGCAATTCTCAGAAAACATGTACAGCTCGAAACGAACTGTAATTAATAGGGGCGGGGTTTTGCCGTGCTGCATGGGGGGTTTTGTGGAATCACAAACATTTTCGCAAAGTAAACTTCACCCGCACCAAGAGTTCGCAGACCTATGACACGAATCTAGACCGATCGATCCTGCGCGCAACCACGCGCTGATGAGGGAGAAGCGCCAACAATCGAACAGGACTACAACCACGGATGGTTGATCAGACCAGCACTCTACCACGCAGCAAACAAATCCACTACTAAGGAAAGCTTCGGGTTTGGTTTCTCGGAGAAGCTAAAAACAAACCGCAGAAAACGAGCAACTTCTAGCAACAATTCATCCGGAAGCACGGAGGCAAAGGTAGGGTTCCTTACCACCTACTAGTACCAACGGAAGGACCTCGATCAATGCTCCTTGCCGCGTCCGGATGGGCTCGCCGTCCCCGCGCCAACCCAGTATCAGCCGAGGGTGCGGAGGGAGGAGGACGCCGATGACTACTCCGAGTCCGAGTCCGAGCGCAAGGTGGCCGCTGGCCGGCGTGGGGGCGGCGTAGTGGGTGACGCGGAGAGGGCGGTGCTGTGGCCGTTGGGCATGAGCGAGTGCCTCGAGGTTCAGTGCTGGGCCGTGGTTGCTTTTTGTTTCCCTTTTTAGTTTTCGGCCCATCAGAATGTAGAACACTTTCATTTTTTTCAGAGTTATTAATAATATGGTAGTTTGTAAATAAATCATTTTGGTATAGTAAGACACTAGAACGAGCTGCCAAGGCACGATACAAGCTGGTCCGCACATGAACATCTGAAGGACAAAGCCTTCATACCTGAGCATCACGAGCTCGCTATGGATCATTTTATACACATCTGAACATTAACACGAGATCAGTTACATGAATTAACAACCAATTTCACTGAAAAGAATATTCCCAGACAGTCTCCAAGTAAAGGAGATAATAACATCTTATCAGCAAAGTGCCCACACAATCTCAGCCAAACAGTTACAAGTATCTTTAGATCGCCTTACAGACTCACAGCTCAGAACACTAAATTCAGGTCTCAATTTAACCAACTGAAAGATACCAATGCGATGATTGAGATAGACTATTTACAGCAGCTCAGGTATTGCGGGACAAAACAAAAGCATAATGGAACCATCCTAAGCTATGATACTCGTGGAGTTATCAACAGAAATTCCACCAAGGCCAAAAAGCAATTCTACCAGAAGTTCCATCGAGGCAAAAAGCATTAGTGGTCATCAACAGCTCCTATCTTGCTACCTGGACTAAAATGTGATCTTCTACCTTCATTCCTCATCAGAGAGAAGTGTGCATGCCTGATGAGTCACCTGTGAACCGCTATTTCTGGAGCTCCACTGGGCATGCTGATTCCTATATCGATCTGCAAGTGAAGGTATCATTAGCTTACTCCTCTTTGCTGAAGCATCTCTCTCACTCTGAATGTCTCGGGCCGAGAAGCCAATATGGTCCTTCCTTTCTTTCAGAACTGCTTCTCTGTTCTGTTGCATTCCAGCAAGTGTAGGGATGCATGACACTTTATCAGAAGTAACAGAACTCCCACCAAAGCTAAATGATACCCTTTTTTGCCAAACTGCAAGCTCTCATTGGAGATAAGACATCTGACAGTTCAAGTTGAATGGTTCCCTTTTGTTTGCACCCCTTGGCCTGCAACTGTGATTCACTCCCTTTCATAATGTGCATTACATTGTTCTGACCAATTTCACTTTCAGAAACAAACCTTTCGTTCAGCACAGGTGAACACCACCTATCGTCCTCAGTGTGTTTTCCATTAAATGGTTTGGGAACTTGATCTTCACAGCTGATGTTACTCTCCATTGTTGAATGGAAGCTTACAGTCCCCATCAAAGCTGACTGATTTCCATCACTGTCAGAGTTGCAATCATCTAGCTCAAGTGGTATATAATCAGCATCATCTGGCTTGTTTTTTTCTATGATATCTTGTGACTTGAAGACCACAGGCTTAGGGAAAGGGTGTAGAGGGAACTTATGTTTATGAGCAGGATGCTTGCCATTGTGTTTGGCATCCATGAACGGAATGTGTGGCACAGAGATCCTGTTGTTGCAGAACATAGAAGACGTACGACTAAAACCATTGCTGCGAGTGTCTAACCTGAATTCTTGACCAGTACGAGCCAGAGATTTTGTAGTCCCATAAAACTTTTGATTTTGGTTTTTGGAAGGCTTGAAGCCTGATCATTCTTGAAAGAAAATAAGTCCACAAGATTCAGAACCTGTACATGACAAAATCCTAAGGTCAGTAGCAAGTAATTTCTAATTAACAGCAGTAGCTGAATTACATCACAAATAAGAAACAGCGAACCTGTTGGTATGATATACCAAAGAAGGACCTTTGAGGTTGGAGACAATGTCCTTCAATGGCATTAGAAAATTCAGCTTCAGTTAGGGGCTTACAAAACCAAACTCTTCTGAAAAGAACCTGAATTTCAGAGACCAGGTATCAAAATAAAAAAGAACCTCCGTCAGAATGTTCACACACGATAAACCAAAACAAAGCAACAACTAAGTCAATGAATTCACAAAAAAGAATGATTCTAGAAAGGTAACATGAAGTAATGAATAATTGGGCCTGCCAAAGACCATGAAACACTAGACTGGTACAACCATGAGAAAAAAGCCAAAAGCAAAAGCATACTTACCTGAGCTGGTCGAAGCTTGCACAACGAAGCACATGCATCAGGAAGAATGTTCAGTGCTCCATCTGAAGTTGCCTCAAACACTCCATAGAGTTTTCTCTCCTCATGATCAAACAGAAAGAGAAGCATACCAGCTCTGATCTTCTTTATAAAAGTTGCAGCATAACCAGGAAGGGCAAAATGTTTCTGTTCAAAGAATTGCCGCTTAATCTCACGATTGCAGATGATAATTGCACCACCATATACTCCAGGATTGTTAGAGATTTCTGCTTTTTGATGCCGCTGATTCCTTCAAAATGAAAGAAAAGACAATAACAGCACATAAACACACCATTCAAAGATGAAGTGCAAGTCCACATGCTAATAATGGTGGCACTGTATACTACAGGTTCGTTAAAGGTGTTTCATTTTTGCATTGCAGATTCCATTAAAATGGTAGAAAAGATAGTAATATGCAAAGAAGACATTCGGTAGCTAACTTCTGAAGATTTGGCAGCGACTGAACTCATAGTGTCGACATTTTCGAAATCATGCTAACAATGATCAAGATCTACACGTACACCAACAATGACAGAATTAACAAAATAAAAGCACAATGTTACTGACACCAAGAATTGGTTAGCCTTCTCCATTGCAAGAAACACTGTTCGACACAGCCTCTCTGCAAATGCAGAGGTAAGGCTTGCCTCGGTTATTCCTTCCACAGACCCCACTAATGCTGGATCTGCCAGCACTGGTCTGTCCTTTTTTCTCCATTGAACAAAACAGTTCAATAATGCTAACAGAATAAGCATGGATCAGATAATAAAAAGCTTCCAAAGTTCCAAAACCATGGATGTTCAAAGAAAGCAATCATGAACACTGAACAGCTACTATAACTCTGGGGAACAATGGGCAATCTGCTATGTAGTATTTCTGGTAGAGCTGGAACCAAACATGCATCATTCTGCATTCGTGATAACAACAGCAAAATCATCCATATAATATGAACTTGGATTGAACCCTCAAGGCCCCTGAACCAGGTGTGTCATCCTCTCTTCCATAATTGTACCAAGAAACTTAAGTATAAAAAACCACATGCATCTGAAACAAGTATGTGCTGTAGAATTTGCTATAGAGCATTGGTACCCTACAGTCAACATCTCATGCCCATGGCACAGGTACCAAAAAAAAACAGCCCACCACTGCATTATGTATTGATGAAGATCGCCCTAAACCCCACCACATTCACATCCAGGTAGCAAGAACTAAGAAGCACTTAAACAAGGTGAAATGCCAACATTTTTTCCCAGTTGCGAGAACAGGCACAGGCAGGAAATGCATCATCAGTAAAGAATCGCACACCAAGCTCAGCTACACGAATCACTAAGAACCCTAACCAAACATCCAAACATGCCCAAGACCGTGTTAGATGCAAGGAGCGAGGAGAAGGCAGGGATGAGGCAATTACACGGCGCCGTACCAAGGGCAGCGCTGAAACTGAAACCCTCCTCTCCCGCCTCCCTCCAGCTCCTGCCTCCGCCTCTCGGCCTCCAGAACGGGCGGTGCCCCCCGCCTCGAACGGCTGCCTCTGGTGCCCCTGCATCTGCATCCTCCAGTTCCGACCGATCGCTCTGCCCTCCTCCCACTTGTACACGCCTCCCCGCCCCCGTTCGCCACCTCCTCCTCCGCTTCCGCGCCTCCCTTCCAGACCTTACCCTCCCCTCTGGCTTCCTTCTCCACCTCCATCTTCTCGGTGCGCCTTGCCGACTCCCGCTCCTTCCGCTGCGATTCCTCCGCCGTCGAATCCATCTCCATCTTCATCGCCGACGCCGTCTCCCTCCCTCGGGGCGTGCGCGTTCGCGCGTGTTAAAGCAAAGCGAGCGGCTTTGCGCTGCTCTGCGGTGGTTTAGGGGAGAGAGTGTCTTCGCCAAGAAAGAATAGAATGGTTAATCAATTGGGCCTGACTACTTTTTTTTTGAGATGAAATTGGGCCCGACTAAAAGATAGCAAAGTTTCGATGGCGGCCCAAACTCCATATTGGGCTACAGCTACAGGCTCTTTTTTTCTAGCGCCATTTTCCTATCGGGACCTAAATTTCTTAATTATTAATTAGAGCCTTCTTGTTCAACTGAGAAAATCGACCCTTTTAATGTGAAGTGTCAAAATTTTGTAATAATGAAAAAGAATGCTTAACTTCAACTGAAACGATCCATTTATGCACGCGTAAAAGCATAAATTTAACCCATTTATCAGCTTAAAAACATCGTTCTTATTCTTATACCCCTTTTTTGGTACGTAGGAATTTCGCAAAAAAAATCATGTAGAAATGGAATGATCTACTAAGTGAGTGGTACTCATCCATCCAACCTCAAATTACATCAGCTACTCATCCAGTCATGCTACCCCATGTAAAGATCCACTGATCGAAAAGAATGTTGTTGGCAGAATTGACATTTCCTCTTGCTGCTGATGCTGAGTACAAGTACTATTCACCACTCTGTTTGGGTAATATTTACAGGTATTGAGGTTTGGGAATTACAGACACAATGAAAAAGACCATGGAAGGTTCTGTTTAAGCTCTAGATACACAGATCACTTTGCAGCTGATGTAGCCATCAATAACATCCAATCATCGCATATGGTGCCTGAAAGAGCAGACTGAAATTCAGTGCATCAAGTAAATCGAAATGGAATGAATCGTCCAAGCTGAAGGAAGATGCTCTCACCTCAGTGTTTCTTTTGTCCCGCGACGAACTTTGCAGCGGATGGTCGGGAGACCAAGGCGCTGGTGAGCCTCATAGCGGTGGCATCCAGAGAAGCCTGAAGACCACACATGAGAATATTCAGCGCAGGGAAAATGGATCTTGACCTCAAAATAGTGAGTGCATGAGTGACCAATTGGTTCTGGAATCTTGGACTACCCACCATAGTAGACCCCATCGACCTCCAGCACATCAATCTGCATTAGTCAAGAAACTGAGCCAAGTAAGCAGCCAGAAAGTCCATCAATGTACTCCATAATGCTGCTCAGCTGCAGGAAAGAGATGCCTACAGTTCCTAGCAAAGCTCAATCTAATTAAATTGTTGTTTTCTGCTCTTTGTGAGCTTATAAGAGTTTAAGAAGACTAATGCATAGTTTTTTTCATTATTAATACTGCCTTTTTTCATTATGTGTCCCATTTTCCAGATAACTGAGATGAAAAATAAATGTGCACAGCTCTTATTAGATCGTGAGGAACAAATGCCCAAACTCATCACATGTTGTATCTATAGCTGTAAAGAACGACATTATCTCTTTTAGTTCCCTCAGAAAAAGTAAAGAACAACATTTTTGAAAAAAAAAAAAAGATCCACACGTATTTCAGAGAACTGACAACTCTGGCATAACGTTAGTACACATTAAGTATGAACATAAACTTCAATAAAACATTGAGGCCTTGAGCAAATAAAAAACTGCTTTGCTTGTCAAAAAAAGCATATTTGTTGCGATTCAATGGATTCAATAATGTGGAACATATATATACATTTCATTTAATCAGAAATTGATTCATATGTGTTGTTCCTAAGAAGAGTGCTCGAATCTGATAGAAAACCCATTTAGGTGGATCAGGACTAACCAATAATAAAAAGAAAAAAGGGTACAGATATAGATACTCACAGGTACTTGAAGGCCGATGACACAGATACTGTCCATGAGTTCTTGCACCTTGACTGGATCATTGGCACTGCGTTCGCATCAGTGGCCTCGGATTTGGTCCAGTGGAATTTCCATTATCACTGGGCCCTTCTTCTCTGAGTCAGTTGTCAGGGGATGGCACTGCTGCACCTGCATCAAGAAAATATAGACTTGTTTATACATTCAGCACCATGAACTCCACTGGTAGTCATTTCCCAATTCCCACAAGAGAAAAAGAAGCCGATTTGGAGATCTGTCACCACAGGGAAACATATGTGAGCATGCTGAAACAGTTGGTGTGCCCACATATGTCGCGTGTCCAGGGAAATTAAGAAGTGAAATTAGTATGACTGTATCAGGAGACATATGTTCTCTGCAGGAAACTCATCCCCTAACGTTTTTTTTTTTCTTAATTTCTTTGTAGCTACTTCTGTATCATGTAGCGTGAATTTGCTGAAAAAACTAAATGGCCTTACAATGAGTTTGAAGTGAACTATGGAATCAAGAACCCACAATTTATTATTTTATTTGGTTGAGTCAACTCACTTGGGCACGCTTGCACAGTGCACACCCTCGAGACACTAGGATTCAGTACTTGACCAAGATTAAATTCTCTACATCAGTTCTTCAGCTCAAGAGATACCAACTTCGCGGACTGAGCTCAAGCACGTACACTCCGTTAATTCAAAAACTAGAACCTACTGCAGCACAACACAGAAAGGGATCGAACAAAGGGGATCATGCAGGTACCGTTAGAGAAGGAAGCGGAGAGCGCCAGATTCCTGCTCCTCCTCCCGCTCACGCTCCTTCCCCTTCCTCGAGTGAAGGAGGCGTATGGGACCGCGCTGCGGGGGAGGAGGACGCCGGGGCTCATCGCCAAATCCATGGTCGAACTCGACGCCATTGCTGCAGTGCTGCTGCCCGGTTTGTTGCCGGGCCCCACCGAGAGGCCGTAGCGTGTCGGAGTATCGCGCTCGCGTCGATGTGTGCCACAAGAGTTTGGTTGGGCTACATGTTAGAGCAAATGGGCCGATATAAGACACAAAAAAAAGGCCGTCATGTTTAGTAGTATGTTTTTTTTTTGAAGTGCCGACCACACATCATTCGGCTGATTTGTAAGCGGGGCCACCAATGGTGTGTGTCATATTGACCATCGAAGATCTCTAGATTGGTTTTGGCTAATTGATGACATCCTTAGGACTAATCTCTCTATGCTAAGTGTTGTGTTAGTTGGAGATTGGTCAAGCCAAGGACGATGCATGGTGGTCATGGTGGATGGATCGAGATGATTCAAATGATGATCAAGTGCATGACTTGGAGTGGATGGTGGATCAAAATGGGCTCAAGGCAAAGGTATATCCATAGGGCCATTTTGATTTTACACTCAAGACACCATAGAGGGTGTGAGTGATTATAGGATCGATAAGCCGTACTATAAAGAGGGAAAAACTATCGTACATATCGGTCCTCATGTGCCTCTAGGTTCAAAATCATTTGCATGCATTCTAACCTAGAGAGCTAACCCAACCTTCGAAATTGATTGTGAAAATGCTAACACACGAGCACATAGTGATGTACACATGGTGGTGTTGGCACATTTGGCGGCGGTGATGGTTGTAGGGTTGAGATGGGTTTGGGTACCGCTCACCCTCCCGCCGAGCTTGCGGGCGGATTCGGCGCTTTTGAGAAAATGAAACGCCTATTTTCTATTGCGCCGGATGCATCGTCGTGGTAAAAAACATGCTAGTCCTTGTTCTCAAGTTGGTACACTTGGTGGATAGCATGTCGAAGCAAAGGCGGCCGAGAAACGACGAAAAATTTTGCCGAGTCGGCCGGACCCGGTGACCGGACTCTCGGCCGGAAGCACGGAAATCGGCCGGGACGCTCCGGTGAGTGCGTCGGCGCGTAGAGCAATTTTTCGCTGGATCGGCCGAGGAGCGGCCGGACGCCGGCCGGAAGCTTCCTGTCTTGGCCGGAAGCGACGGACGCGCGGCCGGACCCTTCAGCGGCTTCGGTCGGCGATCCGGTTGGGGTTGTCGGTTGTGATCGGACCCACCGACCGGACTCACTAGTGAGTCCGGTCGATCGCCCCGGGCCGAGCTGATTTTTGCGCAGATTGCACCCCAACGGCCACATTTCGTGGTGGGGGGTATTTATACCCTTTTGGCCGGTTCTAGGAGGTATCTTTGTTATTTTGAATCAATCCTAACACCTCTAGAGCTGAGCACTCATCCTCCTCCTCACTCCTTTGCTTGAGAGCATTCATTCTAGTGAGTTGAGGTGATTCAAGTGCACTTGCTTTGATCTTTGCATCTAGTGGCACTTGTGGATCGTTGTGAGCCGGTGGTTTTCTTGTTGCTCTTGGAGAGCACCACTCCTAGCCGGCTTGGTGATTGGTGGAGTCGTTGGCAAGAGAAGATGTATGTTCTTGGCCACCTCCGGTGATTTATGAGAGGGTCACACACTCCTCGTCGGGAAGACAAAGTGTGAGTAATCTATTGCTCGTGTCTTGGGTACCTCTCTCATTTGCATTGGGTGCGAAAGCCTAAAGGCATTTGGCTTGAAGTGAGCTCCACCTCGACCCACACGTGAGAAGGTCGGCACAACGGAGATTAGCTTGAGGGTGCTCAAGTGAACTTCGGGTTAAATCGTGTGTCTCCACTAGTCTCTTGGTGATTGGCTTCAATTTGGTTATCACATTGATTCATTCTTGGTGATTGGATTGACTAGCCTCGACATTGTGGTATATCACCTCTACACACTTGCATTACTTTCATATATCTTGTGCTAGTGTAGTTTGAGTAGACTTGCTTAGTTGATAGAGTAATTAGCTTGTTCACCTAGTGGTAAAGTAGTGACTTAGCCCTTGTGTGTGAATTAGAGACTATAGCAACTAGAATTGTCAATAGGAGGCTTGCCTATCAGTAGAGCTAGAGCAAACGCATTTACGCTTTGTTATTTACTAACAAGTTGCTCTAGTGTTTTTGTAGAAATTTTATTAGGCTATTCACCCCCCCCCCTTCTAGCCATTTAGGACCTTTCAACCATAAGTAGTGTCCATGACACAATCACAATATTTGTTGCCAAAGGCGTGATTCTCGTTGCTTAACGATTCCAATTGTCCCCAGCCCCGTCGCCTCGTCACGGGCGACACGGGCGGCGACGCCGCCACCGCCAACACCCCCTCCCTCCCACTGCCTCCTCCTCCGCCGCCGAGCTGGGCGGAACCTGAACTGCGGAGCCCGCGGGATGGTGGCGGCGGGACCATCTTTCTCTCCCTCCATCCTTCTCTCGTTCTTCCTCTCCTCCCCTCTCCTCCCGATGGTGGTTGTTTCGGCAATGGAGGTGACTCCTCCGACCGGCGTTCGGCTCCATGGCTCTAGCGGCCGAGATCCACGGCTATGGCGGCCGGATCTGGCGCGGATCCGCCCAGTGTATGGTCGAGGCTCGGGAGCACGGCGGAGATCTGGCGAAGACGGGGCTCTCGGCGTGCTGTGGGTCGCGGCGGCTTAGGGCGGCGGCGGGCGTCATGACTCTGGCGGCCAAATCTGTCTCCGGGAGCTGTCGGTGCTTCTTCACGCCAGCCCTGGGCTCCTTGCTCCCTACTTCTACGAGGTGCGACCAGGGTGGTGGGGCTGATGTTGTCGGGCCGAGGACCATGCCGGCGTCGAGGCGGGGCCATGGCCTATGGGCTTGACGGTGCCCGGCGTTGGTGCAGATCGGCGGCGGCGTGATAGGTGCACGGCGCCGGAACCGTGTGCAGGATTGTGCGGTGGTGGCTATCGTGGATGCATCAAGGATCTTGTTGGGCGTCTGAGAGTGAGTTGGGTGGCGAAAGCCTTCGTCTAGCTCTTGGGCTGACGACGTCGAATTTGGGCACCTTTGAAGGAGCCGGTCGATGCACCCCTTCTCGTTTGGTGTGAATCTTGCGGATGTAATCACCGGCCCATGTTGGACGGCACGGCCAGCGGTGGCGTGCCCTACGTCATGTTCCTTCGTGAAGGCGTTGTCTTTGCGCCCATGAGTGGTTCCCAATTTGGTAGCTTTGTCTAGACATCATGGTTTCTAAGTAAACAATGATGCGAAGGATTGCTATTGCATAAGATCAAGTTTTGATGCCTGTAATCAAGAGTTCTCCACAAGATCAGAATATTTCAAGATTGGAGCGCGAGCGAAGAAGAGGATTGAAGCTTAGTCTTCATGTTTTCTTGCTTTGTTTTTAGCCTTTTTCTTGTTTTGTGTAATCCCTCTCTGAGGATTTAGAGTCTAAGAGCTCTTGTAACGCATTGGCTGATTTGTAAGCGGGGCCACCAATGGTGTGTGTCATATTAACCATAAGTAGTGTCCATGACACAATCACAATATTTGTTCCAAAAGGCGTGATTCTGGTTGCTTAACGATTGCAATTGTCCCCCTGGCCCCCGCGTCGCCTCGTCTGGGCGACACGGGCGGTGACGCCGCCACCGCCAACAGCCCCTCCCTCCCACCTGTACCTCCTCGCCGCCGCTAGAGCGGGCTTCCGGAACCTGCGAAGCTCGCGAGGATGGTGGCGGCGGGACCATCTTTCTCTCCCTCCATGCTTCTCTCGTTCTTCCTCTCCTCCCGATGGTGGTTGTTTCCGGCAATGGAGGTGACTCCTCCGACAGCCAGCGTTCAGCTCCATGGCTCTAGCGGCCGGATCCACGGCTATGGCAACCGGATCTGGCGGATCCCGCTGGTGTATGGTCAGAGCTCAGGAGCACGGCCAGATCTGGCGAACGCAGGCTCTCGCGCGCCTGTGGGTCAGGCAGCGGCTTAGGGCGGCGACTGTAGTGTCACGACTCTGGCGGCCAAATCTGTCTCCTGGAGTTGTCGGTGCTTCTTCACGCCGGCCCTGGGCTCCTTGCTCCCTACTTCTACGAGGTGCGAGCAGGGTGGTGGGGCTGATGCTGTCCGGCTGGAGGACCATGCCAGTGTCGAGGCGGGGCCATGGCCTATGGGCTTGACGGCGGTGCACAACGTTGGTGCAGATCGGTAGCGACATGATAGGTGCACGGCGCCGGAACCGTGTGCAGGATTGTGCGTGGTGGCTATCGTGGATGCATCAAGGATCTTGTTGGGCGTTTGAGAGTGAGTTGGGTGGCGAAAGCCTTCATCTAGCTCCTGGGCCGATGACGTCGAATTTGGGCACCTTTGAAGGAGCCGGTCGATGCACCCCTTCTCGTTTGGTGTGAATCTTACAGGTGTAATCACTATCCATGTTGGACGGACAGCGGTGGCGTGCCTACGTCATGTTCCTTCGTGAAGACGTTGTCTTTGCAGTTCCATGAGTGGTTCCCAATTTGGTAGCTTTGTCTAGACATCATGGTTTCTAAGTAAACAATGATGCGAAGGATTGCTATTGCATAAGATCAAGCCTTGATGCACAGAATCAAGAGTTACGCACAAGATCGAAATATTTCAAGATTGGAGCGCGAGCGAAGAAGAGGATTGAAGCTTAGTCTTCATGTTTTCTTGCTTTGTTTTTAGCCTTTTTTGTTTTGTTTTGTGTAATCCCTCTCTCGAGGATTTAGATTCTAAGAGCTCTAGTAATGCATTGGCTATATATATCCACTTGTGGATATAGAGGCCGGATTGAAAAATTATCCTTCATCTAATAAAAATGTATTATACATTAGTCATGAAGGTATGAAACATATATTTCTTGGTCACTTGGAGAAACTACTCAAGAAATGGGGAAAGACCAAACCATGCATAGAGTTGGTGATGGTATGTCCATTGTGGGTGTCTGCATGTGTCCCTTGACACCTCATTTTCATGACCAAAGTCGGCTTGAAATCTACAAGACAGAAGTGATATATTGAAACAATTCCTTAAGTATAAAAAAATGTTTGCGTGACTTAGTATCTATGAGTTATTATATTAAAACCCACAGTTTGCTCGATATTAGAGTTGGTGATGGTTGTATGTCCATTGAGTGTATGCACGTGTCCCTTAACACCTCGTTTCCATGACTAAAGTTGGCTAGATAGAAGTGATATATTGAAACAATTTCTTAAGTATAGAAAATGTTTGCGTGACTCAATGTCTTTGGGTTATTATTATATTAAAACCCATAGTTTGCTCGATATTGGAGTTGATGATGGCGGTATGTCCATTGTGGGTGTCTACACGTGTCCCTTCACACCTTATTTCCATGACCAATGTCAACAAGTTTCACTACGATGAAATTGTCCCCTCGTCCCTACTATAGGACATAACACTTAATCTGCATGTATATGTATGACCCACTAATAGGGTACTAAGCTAGATGTAAAACCTAGTTCATCATACATTGACCAACAAAAAATCTCCCTCTCGGCCTCTAGTCAATTTTGTCTTGCTCCCAACCCTCTCCACCCTTGGAGCCACAAAAGAACCACCAGCCCGACCATTGTCTAAGGTAGTGGTTGGTTACTGATGCTGCCATGCTTGCCTGATTAGTATACAACATAAGGATGGAAACCATATCTGCTTGACCAGGTTACTCATGGTGACAAATTGGTTGTTGGAGCCGTTGTGTTGTGGGTTCCATTGGTGATGGTGAACCTCTAGGCTTGAGGCATTTGCACCCTGGGCTCATCATTGCATTTTATTGTGTTGCCTCTAGGAAGTGTTCTCCATCCCACATAAATACTTTTGTGCATGGCTAGATATTTGAACCAGTGTCCTAGTAGTAATGAATTGCTTGGAGATGTTCTTCTAGTTGCTTTGACCATACACACGCCAACCGTAGAGGAAATTCGTACATTGAGGCAAGGTTTAGAATTAAACATTATTCTATGCATGTGAATACACATCTAGTGTCCAACGACAAATCTCAAATGCCTCATCATAACCAATAGCCCACATGACTTTCTAATATATGTAACAATAATTTGCATAAAAATATGAAAAGCATTTCCAAAATAGGAAAATTAAATAAATATATCAAAACTTGTGCAAGTGTGAAACACATTGGGAGTACATAGAAAATCATTACTTATGTTCTTCCATGGTCCAAAACCTCCAACGTTGTCCCTCCTTATGAGGATTTGGTTGACTACACCGGTCCTCCCTTGCCTTCCTCTCCTCCACCAAATCACCACCCGGCCAAGACATCCATGGTTCGACCCTCCACTGGCATCCCAAACTTGTCATGAAGCATGCTACTCGTCGTTGCATGTTGGTTGTTGTTCAACATCATATGCATCTTCTTCACCGTGAAATCAACATACAAGTTGGTTACCTTATGCTTCTCCTTTGAGGGTACCTTGCTTGGAGCACACATTCATAATGTCAGTTTGCTTATGGTTTATTATGCCTTTGGTATAGCTACTTTTGGCACTGTAGCTAATAATGAGAGCTTTCACCATTGTGATCTCAGAGGCATTCCACTCTCCCTTACGATATTGAGTCGTGCAAATATTTTTTATACTTCAATAATGTCGAGATAGCACTTATATCTCGATCTAATATTAAATTATCGCAATTTGGTCATGAAAATGAGGTGTAAAGGCACACGCGTGGCACCCACATATGTAACCGTTGACGGGCCACATGTGTGGATGCGCACTCACGTTTTCTTCCAATTTTTTAACTTCTCTTCTTGTTGACAATTTCAAGGAGTTAGCTGGGAATGCCCTAAGGCAATATGTAGTCTGGTTTAGTTCAACTGATTGTAAGGGTGGAGATCTTGTTTTGGAAATATGTGCTACCACCCTAGTTTAACTACATATGCCCATGATAGGGGACACATGCACTTGTATGATACTTTGTAATGTAGGCGCCAAATTGGTTGTTGGTGTCGTTGTGTTGTAGGTTTCACTGGTGATGGTGAACACCTCTAGGCTTGAAGCATTAGTTTGCACCTTGGTGTTGTCATTGCACATGTTGTTGCGCTAACTCCTGGTAGTGTTAGCCATCCTACATAAATACTTTTGTGTGTGGCTAGAGATTTGAACCGGTGTCCTATAGTAGTAATGAATTGCTTGGAGAAGTTCTTCTAGTTGCTTTGGCCGTACACACACACACCCATAGCATAGAGGAAATTCCTACACTGAGGTAGTGTTCAAAAGTAAACATTATTCCATGCAAATACACATCTAGTGTCTAATGGCAAATCTAAAATGCCTCATCATAATCAATACCCCACATGACTTTCTAATAGATGTAACAATTTGCATAAAATGTGAAAAGCATTTCCAAAATAGGGAAAGTAAATAAATATATCAAAACTCATGCGAGTGTGAAATATGTTGGGAGTACATAGAAAATCATTACTTGTTCTTCCATGGTCCAAAACCTCTAACGTTGTTTCTCCTTCTCAGGATTTGGTTGACTATACAATCGTCCCTTGCCTTCCTCTCCACCACCAAATCACCACCCAAGACATCCATGGTTGGACCCTCCACTGGCAACCGAAACTTGTCATTAAGCATATGCTATGTACCCGCCATTGCTTGCTGGTTGTTGTTCAACATCATATGCATCTTCTCCACCAAGAAATCAACATACAAGTTGGTTACCTTATGCTTCTCCTTTGAGGGTACCTTGCTTGGAGCACACATTCATAATGTCAGTTTGCTTATGGTTTATTATGCCTTTGGTATAGCTACTTTTGGCACTGTGGCTAATAATGAGAGCTTTCACTATTGTGATCTCAGAGGCATTCCACTCTCCCTTACGATATTGAGTCGTGCAAATATTTTTTATACTTCAATAATGTCGAGATAGCACTTATATCTCGATCTAATATTAAATTATCGCACTTTGGTCATGAAAATGAGGTGTAAAGGCACACGCGTGGCACCCACAGATGTATCCGTTGACGGGCCACATGTGTGGATGCACATGGTCATACCACCATCGCCACCGCTCTAAGGGCATCCCCAACGTACAACTAGCAATGGCCAACATATAATGTATTTAATTCCACGTGGATGAGAGAGAAAGAGAGAGAGCTTAAGAAACAGAATCGCTAGTGCTTGCGAAAGTAGTAGGCTAGCACGACATCCATGAAGAATATACTGACACTCGGCTCCATCATACACACTCTACGTTTTCTTCCAATTTGCTAACTTCCTTCTCTTCTTGTTGACAATTTCAAGGAGTTAGATGGGGATGCCCTAAGGTGATATGTAGTCCGGTTTAGTTCAACTAATTGTAAGGGTTGAGATCTTGTTTTGGAAATATGTGCTACCACCCTAATTTAACTACATATGCCCATGATAGGGGACACATGCACTTGTATAATACTTTGTAATGTAGGCGACAAATTGGTTGTTGGTGTCGTTGTGTTGTAGCTAGGTTCCACTGGTGATGGTGAACACCTCTAGGCTTGAAGCATTAGTTTGCACCATGGTCTTGTCATTGCATGTTGTTGCGCTAACTCCTGGTAGTGTTATCCATTCTACATAAACACTTTTGTGTGTGGCTAGAGATTTGAACCAGTGTCCTATAGTAGTAATGAATTGCTTGGAGAAGTTCTTCTAGTTGCTTTGGCCATACACACACACACGCATACCATAGAGGAAATTCCTACATTGAGGTAGTGTTCAAAAGTAAACATTATTCCATGTGAATACACATCTATATGTTGAATGGCAAATCTAAAATGCCTCATCATAATCAATACCCCACATGACTTTCTAATATATGTAACAATTTGCATAGAATGTGAAAAGCATTTCCAAAATAGGGAAAGTAAATAAATATATCAAAACTCATGCGAAAGTGTGAAATATGTTGGGAGTACATAGAAAATCATTACTTGTTCTTCCATGGTCCAAAACCTCCGGCGTTGTCTCTCCTTCTGAGGATTTGGTTGACTATGTGATGCTCCCTTGCCTTCCTCTCCACCACCAAATCACCACCCAAGACATCCATGGTTGGAACCTCCACCGGCATCCCAAACTTGTCATTAAGCATGCTATGTACCCGCCATTGCATGTTGGTTGTTGTTCAACATCATATGCATCTTCTCCACCATGAAATCAACATACAAGTTGGTTACCTTATGCTTCTCATTTAAGGGAGTACATCCATAATGTCATTTTACTTATTGTTTATTATGCCTTTGGTATAGCTACTTTTTTGGCAATTGTGGCTAATAATGGGAGCTTTCACCATTTTGATCTCGTGAGGCATTCCACTCTCCCTAATTGAGACCCCCGAGTACTACACGATATATGGTATTATGAACTCTGAATATGGTTGTTGGTATGGGGTGAATGGAAATCACAAGGCAATGCATTTATAGTCCATGTAGCAAATCTATTTGTCCTGGTTCTTATTAATTGTCTGTCTCTAGTATTGAGCAAACCTTGGGTTTTAATATAATAACTCAAAGATATTGAGTCATGCAAATATTTTTTATACTTGAATAATGTCAAGATGGCACTTATATCTTGATCTGATATTAAATTATCCCACTTTGGTCATGAAAATGATGTGTAAAGGCACACGCGTGGCACCCACATATGTAACCATTGATGGGCTAGACATGTGGATGTGCATGGTCATACAACCATCGCCACCACTCTAAGGGCATCCCCAACGTACAACTAGCAAAATGGCTAGCATATAATGTATTTAATTCCACATGGATGAGAGAGAGCGTAAGAAATAGACTCGCTAGTGCTTGCGGAAGTAGTGTGCTCGCACGACACCCAAGAAGAATACACTGACACTCGGCCCCATCATACGTACTCTATGTTTTCTTCCATTTTTTTTATCTTCCTTCTTTTCTTGCTGACAATTTCAAGGAGTCAGTTGGAGACGCTCTAAGGAGATATGCAGTCCAATTTAGTTTAACCGGCTGTAAGCGTTGAGATCTTGTTTTGGAAATATGTGTTACCTCCCTAATTTAACTACATAGGCCCATACAAGATTCTAGGTACATATGTGTAACAGTTTTATCCATAGGCACATGACAGGGACACATGCACTTGTATGGTACGTTGCAATGTAGTGCGGTGTAGACACATGATGGGGGGACACATGCACTCGTATGGCACTTTGCAATGTAGTGCTTCTCAGGGACTCTAGCAAGCACATGAGTACCATCAATGGCACCCACACAGTCCTAGAAGAGATAGAAAATATGGAAATCAAATACCAAATCTAAGAAAGAAGAAGGAGAAGCAAAATGTGAACCCATCTTGAAGAATGGGTTCCACCTGAGGCTGTTCAAACTTTTAGGAGGGACATTAGTAGTAGGTGGCTGAATCATCTCATTCCTCAATTCACACACTGCATATAGGGCTTCCTTGAAATACCTACTGATTGTATCTAGAGATTGCCTAAAGATTGGTTTCAGAACCCTAAATCTCTGATTGTGATCCACCACAAGCAAAAACATTGCAACTTGTTCATGTTGTCCCTGAGCAATCCCCTAGTGCGAAACAAATCACACAACTAGAAGAATGGAGCCGCCCTCGTCCTAAGAAGCTCAACACAACGACAATCACTATGGTAGATGAAACTCATATTGTTAACCTGTCTCTACCACTCATTGGGCCATAGCTAAGGCCTCTCCTGGATGACACAACGCCTAAATCTTACAAACATCCAAGCACTGATGACTACAACCAATGCTACACCCCTAATGATAAGCTGACAACATCTATATATAGTTGATGGTTCCATGACACTAACAAGAAAGGACAGAGGAATTAGTACCAATGATTGCAACAAAATTGTGGATTTTGGGACTGGTTGTGACACCACAGTGGTGTGCCACCTAGATCCACAAACATTGACTCTGAAATCCTCCTAGTTGATGCCTAGACCTCACATTTGGGTAAACCGAGAATTATGATAGATGAAACCTATGTGGCAGTATGAATGTAAACCCTAAGCTAATCAAAGATCGGTTGCGACACCCATTGGGTGCACAACCTAGATCTACATCAATCATCGACCAAACCCTAGGCTCAGCAAAGTAAATTAGTTCAAAATCGACCACATGAAGTGAAAATCAAGGAAAGGGAGACGAGACAAAGCACACGAGAGCGAGGGCGATGAACCTAATGCCTTACCACAAATTGCAGCAGCGGACGCCGCCGCCGAAGGTCCTTAGCGACAGAACGAATGGGGAGGAGCAGAGAAGACGAGATCGAGTGAGTGGCGGCGGCTCGGGGGTGAACAATGATCGGGAAAAACCCTAGCCAGGCGGTGACAGGTTGCTTTTATACGATGGCCACGCCTAGCCATTAGGTCCCGCCAACGAGCGCGTGCCTAGAGCTGACCCATGCCAGGCTCCGCGAGAACAGCCGCGACGAGTGTTCTCCTCTAGCCAGGCCCTGGCAGTACGGGTGGCCAGCCCGGCCTGGCTACTGGCTAGGGAGCCTAGTTTTGTAACCAAAAAAGGTTTTCTTGGCCCAACCTAGCCTGGCTAGGCATTTTGGGTGCAACCAAACACACCCTTTGTAATGTAGTGTGGTGTGTGTATAACACATATGAGGGCTACAAGAATTTAATTGTAGTTATGAAGGGGTTGTTGGTACAAATTATTGGATAGCTTCCAAAGTTATTTTGTAGTGGTTTCTTCCAAACGGCTGAGAAGGGAGGTTCTCCTCTTGTGGAGCTCTAAAAATCCCGCTGAGACATGGGGCTAACACCCTGATGAAGTTGAAGCTTCTCCCTGCTTTGTTTGCCGGTGAACGAGCCTAAATCCGGAGATGATGATAATGGATATGTTGTCCAAACGAGCGCAACCATGAGGAAGGTTTAAATGTTTTGGAAATCTACGCTACCGCCCTACTTTAACTACATATGTCCATATGAGATTCATGGTACATACGCCCAATAGTAGTATTCATAGCCACATGATAGAGGAGCACATGCACTCGTACGGTACTATGTAATTTAAGTATTGTGTGTGTGTGACACATAGTAGGGATACAAGAAAGTAATCGTACTTATGGAAGGGACCATTTAGTGCTGATTATTGGATAACGCCGAAGTTGTTTTGTAGTGTTTTTCTACCAACCGGTTGAGAAAGGAGGCCCTCCTCACGTGGAGCTCTAGAGATCCTGCTGAGACACGTGACTGACACTTGACGAAGCTGAAAGAGGTAGCTTCTCCCTGGGGTAGGGCTTGGACCCGAAGGTGACAATAATCGATATGTTTTCCGGACGAGCACAACTGTGGGGAAGGTTTGAGTATGTGAGTTCCACTATACATATACAAATAGATTTATCTGTAGTCACATGATACGGGCACACATGCCTCGTACAGTAACACATAATTCTGGTGTGTGTGTGTGTAACACACATAAGGACTACATCTACGTGAATAATCTTATGGACATGCATTCAGTGGTAGCGAACGTTAAAATTCGGCGGCGACGACGGCTCTGAATAATGACGGGAATATCTAGATCTCTTAGGGTCTTTTCGATCCTTGAGAGTCTTTCGTAGGGGTACGGTCTGCGTACGTGTATTAATAGGGATGAGTGTGCATGCGTGTTATGAGTGTCTGCGTTGTACCGTGTAATTTAAAAAAAAAAACTAAAGTATGGCAGTGTATTCTTGTGTGGTTATGCACAACGGCTGTGCGTGTATGTGAGTGTTAATTTGAGTGTGGGTTCAAATACTACAGCCGTATCTTAAGTCCAGGCTTAAAAAAAAAGAACACAATTGTGTGGTTGAAAGGAGGAAAAAGAAACGAGAGAGAAGAGAGAGAAAAATAAAAAAAGGTTTCAATAAAAAGAGCACAAATGCTTGGATGCAGCATGGTATACGTATATATACCTATATGGTGGCCACCGTGGTGACCGTGCTCATCCTCGCTATTATCGTCATTGCGTTGAACTGAAGATGATGCTCCGTGCAATCAGACTTCGCAGCAGAAGAACAAGGTGGTCATCTTGCTGTTCAACCTCCGGCCAGAGTGTTGTAAAAAAAAAAAAAAAAAAAAAAAAAACTCCGGCCGGAGCATTACTGCTGCGATTGGAAAAAGAAGCTCCGGCTGTAGGCCGGCCTGTAGTTATCATTTATCAAACGAAGAGTTGGGCTTTACAACATGTCTGCAGTATGAGGAACAACACAAGGATCTTGCTCAGAAGTGATAAAAACACAAAGAATGGGATACAGCAAGCCCAAAACATCTGTTACTAGAGGTAGAACTATACATGATGAAATCCTATTGTTTCCATCTCCTTGTAATCGGGCAATGTGACTGGGTAAGGAACGACAATGACTTGGTAGGGCCTGTAGGTGCAGCTCACATTAATTTTGATTGGATTTAAATCTTTCTTCTTCTTCTTTTTTGGCAGGGATCATTGCATTTACCTTCCGCTTAATATACACATATGCCATGCATAAATAACTATCTACACATTTAAGTTTTTCAAACCATGAACATTGAGTTCAAACAACTATTTCTTTCTCTGCAGCATTTCGAATATTAATTCTGGTTTCCTGTACACTTTATTTTCCACATAACGTGGCAACAAACCAATGTGGGCCGTATTTTTGTTAAGCTCATTTGGTTTAGTTGAATACTTCATGATTTTCAGCCTCTTCCTCCCCAAACCCACTGAGACATTCACAGATCCGCCATCTCTCTCGGCCATGAGATCAGTAGAATTGGATGTGATGGCTGTTTTTCCGGAGCTATCAAGTGTTTTTCTTCTATGCATTAACAACTCATCAAATTCAGAAATTAAGCAACCAGGGTGCAGGATTGTGTTGCCATGTGTTGCTCCTCTGCAAACTGATGCTGCTGCAACTGAAATGGGGTGATGTGGGTGATTCAGTGCAGCATGAAGAAGTCGCTGCCTCTGATTTATTAAGGGAACATCACTGACTAGCTGACTTCTCTTCAGGCACTCAAGCATCTTGAGCCAAAGGTTCTCAAGATGAACAATAATTTCTCCTTGTTGCGTTTCAGAGTACAATATGGTGGTTAAAGAGAACCACTTTCGGTAAGTTGGTCTCCAATAATCTGCAAGGACAAAATGGTATCTTCGTGCTGTTAGCAGAAAGTATGTTCTTTGCATCATGTGCCTGAATTCTAGAAAGAGTAGGACTAAATGAAGTTGACACCCTTAGCAACATGAACAACTATATTTTTACTTTGTACTGTGAATATGCCACAAACCTCGAAAAGAAGAAGAACGTCTTCCTTTAGTACGAGATGCCCAGCAAAATTAGATAAAGTTGAAAAAAACCTGAAGCACAACCAAGTTACAAGACCTGAGATGTAAACTCAAGCACACAACTAATAGCAGCTTGCTTCCATTAAAATCAACAGACAAGTTTGCAAATTTGTAAATCTGCTTAAATACCTGCTTGTGACCTGGTGCTGTCCAGCTGGATTTGCTTTGAAATGAAAACTTGACAACCTCATAAACCTGCATATCATAAAAAGCTTATAGATTACTAACAGACTAAGGTCATCCTTATGGTAGGCAGGATAGATACAGGTGTTCCATTTAGAAGTTTAAGTCAACAAACCTATCAGCAAGCTTTAACCAATTCAAGAAAAGTTTAGGTTGTCTGCACACAAAAGAATCTTCACTTGCTTCCTTCAACTCTTGGTTAGCACAGGTCAACATTTGGTGGTTCTCTAACAGTCCAATAACTATTTCACCAAGAGCAGAAAGGATAGTAGCATTTTCGAACTTATCCAACAAATGCTCAAGGTTGGATTGGAACAATGCCACGTTTTCGTCAATAGTGCAAACCAAGTATTTGTAAAAACCATCAAAGAAAACCTTGGAAGAAAACTTCGAATTACAGAAATTCGTAGAGAGGGATCTATAAACTTCAATTGTTGATTCCACCTCCAGGTCTTGCACTACATTTGACTCAGAGCTGTTTTCAGCATTCAAAAGAATGGATGTCCACTTGAGGTATAAAAGATTAAGGATTGGATAACAGAAGAACTGATGGAGAATATCATGGTAGCTTAATCCAGAATTGCTTTCCAAATAAGAGATAATTTGACTGTTCAATTGTTTTGCAAATGAGTTCCAAACCATCAACCATTTTAATCTTTCCCTATTACATGTCTGCCACCTGATCTGCATATACATAAAAGAGACAGCAGTACGAAAACTCTCCAGGACATCTGATGATGAAGCCAGAATTAAAACCAACTTCTCTGCATCTCTATGAGACAGCTCTCCAGTATACTGAGATATCATGGACAGAGACAGTGCGGTCACATAAACTGCTGGAGAAACCATCTCCATGTAAGAGAGTAATCTGATTCTTGGTAAAGACAGCTTTGGATTGCATTCTGCATTTTGGTTCTCCTTCATGTGCTCAATGTCTAAGCACACCTCAATGTTTTGAGAAGCTAATAGAGAATGATCTAGTTCCTCAACAATAATTTTCACAAACCGAAGACCAAATTCCAGTAATGCAGCACAGTTGTTAACACTATTCTTGCCTACATGATCCAGCAACAGCTGCTTTGCAAACTTGCACACATTAGTAATGCATTCTTTAACTTGTTCATAAGCACGCTGCTCTTTTAAGTTCAATTTGAATACCTTGTAGAAGAAATCTGAAAATCTCTGTTGCAGAATCCATAACAATCATCACTGTTTCAGGAATCATGTCCTTGAATAGTTCTGGCTTAAGAATTATTCCAAGAATATTGAGTTGGAAATTAAAGCAACTAATATCCCATGGTAACCATTTGATATGTTGAACATCCAATAAGGCCTTGATATGCGTGCATGATTGAGCTAGCAAGTTCTGATTCACTGGAGCACACCCATCCTCTCTGTCCCTATTTTTTGATGAAACAAAATCATGAAAAAGATACAAGCAAAATGACCACAGCGGCTTGTTCTGATCATTGACCCCAAAAGAGAAGATTATTTTGAGTATTGGCCCAAAAAAGCCTCCAGAATGGGTAAATGATTGATCAGATTACCAAGTCTATGTAGAAGGTAATGCCATGTACTCAAACAAGAAGAGCTAAGTGCAATATTGCGACTTCTTGACAGAACTTCGACATAAAGGCGCCATAATTAATCTTATCCTTTTCACCTGCACACTTGTCTGTTCAATGGGTTCTAATGGGGTATCACAGTTTGTTTGACCACAATCTCAGTTGCCTGAGAAGGAAAAAATGCATCCACCAAATTTTTCCACGAAACCTGTGAATCTGTAAAGATTATCATAATGTAACAGAGACGTTCAAAATACTAGAAAAGAAATTGTGGTCCGAAAAAACAACAAATAGTTTAACTCACCATTGTAGTGACCTGAACTTGTGGGTTTAGATCAGTAAACATCCGCTCAGGAACCTTTAGGAGTTTATTAAGCAGAGGTCTATTGTTCACTGCATCTGCACCAAGCAAAGATACAATCCATCCCCATGACTTCACAGTTTGAACTTTCTTGGAAGGATCATCAAGCATATTTATCATACAGGAGAATAGCTTCTGCTCAAGGTCTGAAGCAACAGCCTGTACACAAGCATGGCAATAAATTGGGAAACAATCATTAGATAAGCTCATTGAAGATAGGAAAGCAGATCAGAGAGCAAGTAAAACATGCGGAAAATATGCAAAGTTGCAGGAGAAACACTAAACCATAAAGCCAACTCCAGGAAAGAGTAAACAAGCAAAAAAGCAACGAATCAGATATCAAATGCAATATAAAAAAATTGGTATAACAAACAACCTGCACCACATCCACAGTTGCCTATATTAATCTATTAAATAATTCGGTGGGGGAGCGACCAAGTATCCAAGTTGTGCTCCAGGAAGCCACCGACCAGGGCCATTTAGGATCCTGGCAGGCGCAAAGGCGCCAGCTGAGTTGCTGTGGTGTGTGTTTTCTTTGCTTCTAGGTCGAGAGTGTTTTCCAGCCATGGAATCGAAATTTCTTGTGACCGTACTTTTCTACCTATTATACAATGACACAGCTCTCCTGCACGTTCGAGAAAAAAGTAATATTTTCCAGTTTTTTGCTGGTGCACGGATTCTATAACCTGAACTGAAAGTAAGAGAACTGCAGGCCATTTCAATAGTAGAAGAAAACATTGTGAAGCCTAGAGGCCAATTGTTTCAGATTTGATTTCAAGTTTTTTTTTAATAATGCTATACTGTTGATAGAGAATTAATCTGCTGATATTCTACTCATTTCTACTCAAGCTCACAGTGCAGTTACTGTTGTGTGTGACAAGGAGTACATCCATATGTCACCAATATGTAAAACTAGTGCAATTCAGCAGCTAAATTGCCTTGGCATTCCAGCCACAAAAATGTATTGAATCATTGCTTGTCCACATGAAGCTGCCCTCAAGATTTATCATAATAACCCAACCCATCTACTAGAACCTTTGGATGTACTAGAACCTTTGGGTGCACCGTTATAGTGCACCCAGACAGTTAAGTTGTCTTAAATGCTCTATCAGAAGTTAGTCCATTTACAAAAACAAATAATAGACCACAATGTGCATATGTACCATGAATTTGCAAGCAACAGATTCATATGAGTTGCTTCTAATAGTGCTAAAGCAACATCTAACAGTGATCTTTAATTACCTTGGAAAGAAGAGGTTGAGGTGGTAGAATAACACATGACACCTTAACAAGGCACCTTTCTGCCATGTCCCTTTCTCTCTTGTCAGCACTTAAGAGTCTTCCATACACTGGTGGAACCCACAAGCTTGATAGTTCCCTCAGTCTTTTGGGACTTTGACCAGCAAGCTTCATGATAGCCTATAGCAAAAGTTTTTAAAAGCATTATTCCAAGTTACATCATAATATGAAAGATGACGAAGGAAGAGAAAAAAGGAGCAAAATATGCTAATAAGATTTTTGCATGATTTGAGGCAAATTCCTGTGAAATTAGAAGCACTGTGAAAGCATATGGTTATCTTGTAATAAACACCGCTAAGCAGGTAGGCTGTAGTTACATGAACAATTCGGCTGCAGCCTGGACATTGAAAATCCTAAAACCACATAAAAAGGAAATGAAATACAACATAGTTTAGGTGTGCAGAACAACCTGAGCTGCCTCGAATGTTGTGGACACGGAACCAAATGGATTGTCGAGCGCATGAACAATGGCAATAAGCATTGGATCTGCTCTATCCTTTATAATTGATGGCTCCAATTGTTGAACCGAGAAGCACCAGACACCCAAATTACAAACCGACTGTGGTAAAAGAATTGACAGGAGAAAATGAGAATCAAATACTGAGAGATCAAATACGCATCCTGCACACAAAATTTAGCACCTTAAGCTCTTGAAAAAGGGGGAAAAAGGTCAGCCAGATCAACCTTTATCTGAGTATTCATGATTATCTGTACCAAGGTATCCAATACCAATTGGGCCATCTGTGCTGTAAATAAGAAAATATATTCTTAGCTGTATTATTTAAAACAATGTCGACAACAAATCATGTATAAAAAAACAGAGGAGGGCCATATCAAGTTAGATTTTCAGAAGGATGAACCCAAGGAGGAAACAGTACAAATAACATTCCAAAATGGAAGGAACTCAGATTAATTGCCAGGCAACAGATAACAAAAAAATGAGGTACAAATGTCAAACACGCTGGTGGAGTTCAGATTCAGGCGAAAAGGTTTACTTTTCATCTTATAGCACACGGTTGGAGGGTAATATACTTCATAACGAAAATCAATGTAAATTTATTAACAGAAGAAGCTAAATCGCACCAAGTCGAATTGATTCACTAATCCAGATCTTGCTCAACCAACACCGGGTAATTAACTGAAGAGATGCGAGAACAGAGAACCACCAGTAGTATTACCTGAAATGGTGGAGACGAGGACGGGGTGGTAGAGCGCGAAGCCGAGGCACTTGAGCGCAGAAGCGGCGACGGCCTCGTCATCGGCGGCCGCCTCGCGGAGGAGGAGCGGGAGGAGGGTGGAAGGCAACTCTGCGGCAAGGTCGGCGGCGGCAGAGGGGTCGTCGGCGCAGCCGCGCTGCAGGAGGAGCAACCCGCGCGTACGCGGCGGCGCGGTCGGGCTCCGCGGCAATCTCCGCCACCTGCCGGTCCACCGGCGGCGGCTCCATGAAGGTGGAGGAGACCTAGGGTTTTATTTTTTGGCGCGAAGGGGAAGTGACGGCGTTCGCGCGCGCCGGAGCGACTGAGATATACGGCGTTCACGTGACAGTTTGAGGGTTTTTTTTTTTTTTTTTTTTTTTTTTTTGACAACAATGACAGGGGAAAGCCCGCTTCCAAGCCCGCATCAGACACGTTTGGGCCGACCTGAATACGGCCCGTGATTGAAAAGCAGCCCAACTTACCTCCCACACGCGTGACCTATTCCCCCTTCCCCCAGGTGCGCCCGACGGACGCCCGACGCGAGTGTCCAGTGGCGAACGGCGGCAGCGAGCAGCCGGCGGCGAGCCTCCCAGCTCCTTGCGCCCTATTGCTGCACCTCTGCGCCCCTGCTCGGAGCATACCTGGCCTGGGCGGCTTTCCGTAGAATCGGGCGGCCAGCGCCGACGTAGTCCGGCGGCGTCCTCTTCCTGCTCTCGGTGGCGCTTCCCCTACAGCAGAAGCTCTGCGCTCCTGCTCCAAGCATTCCTGGGCCGCTCACCGTCGAATCGGCCGGTTTTCTTCATCCCAGCAACATTGAATCGGTGAAGGTAATTAGTCAGTTTCTCGATCCTCGTCTCCTCCGGTCTTCCCTATGCTCAGTCTCACTCTAACCCGACCGCCCGTGTGTTTAACAGTTTTTGTTCATCATTTATCCATGTGCTTTTATCTAAAACTTTGTTATGTTTATGTTATGTACTATTACTTATTTACTATGTATGTGAACTCAATTATGTGTAATATGGACCTGTGGATGTGACCTTTAAATTGTTTACTTAAATTACATATGTCACTTGGCTATGTCCTTATTAAGCTGTGCACTCAACTTAGGATAATGTGGCTGTGGTTTCATATTAAATCATGTGTAGTTATTATATTAAAAAATATCCTAGGCGAATTCTTGTGTTGTGTCACTATTTTCTAGAGAATAGTGTATCCGATAACTTATCTGTATCTGGGCAACATAGATCAAGTCATCATTGTTGAATCTGTGTTTGCATCAGACCGGTGTCTGAATTTACCCATGATTTGTTTTATAGTATATATATATACTACTACCACGATCCCAAAAAGAACATCACTCTACCTTTGTCCTAAGTCAATCTATTTTAAGTTTGAGCAAGCTTATAGAGAAGATCATCAACATTTATGTACCAAACAGGTACATCAGGAAACCATATTTCATGATGAATCAAAATACGTTTGTTTATAGTGATATAAATATTGATATTCTTTTATATAAATTGTCCAATCTAAAATAGTTTGATTTAGGACAAAACTAGAATGTCGTTCTCTTTGGGACAGAGGGACTACTAATTCATTGCAGTATTGCACCTAACATTCTGTGCATATGTTTACGTGTTTTGTACGGACTGCCAAGTTTTTCTTTTTCCTATTTCTGTTATTTCCATGTTTATATGTTTGAAACTTGGAACCACAGATATCTTATTTACCTATTGTTTAATGTGTTGAAAATTAAAAGGCAATTTTCCTCACTGGAAAGGAAGGACAATCAGAGCCAGAACTTTCTTCATAAACCTGAATAAAGGACATGCGATGTATGTTATCTCCCCTCTCATTATTTGCATCTTAGGCATTATATCAGTTCAGAACCAGAATACACAATGTCATTAATGCTTATATATGTCCAGTAAGGAATACAGACAAGGCGCCACGTAGCTCAGGTCGTCACAATAATGTTGTTTCATGGATCTCTGAAGTTAAAGACACATCTAATGTGGCCGTAAGAAAGAAAAGGGGGGAGAAGAGCACCTCCATCTGCTAAAAGATTGTGTGATAAAAGGGTGGATAAGGCGATTGAAAGTAATGGTGCTGTTGACAGTGACAGCGATGATACAGAAGAACAGGTTGGCAAGAGTCAGCCTAGTGCACACATCGAGGAACAGGAAGGTCCATCCTCAGCTTCAGAAGAACAGGACCATTCAACAGACTCTAAAGACATGCTCCAAAAAGCTAGCTCTCAAAACACAAAGAAGGATTTTAGAAGCTCAACAAGCAGCAAGCAAGGTGCATCTCGTTTGGAACAGGAAGGTGCAAATGAAGATGGGTCTCATGTGCAAATGGCTGCTGTGTACAAGGATATTGATAATGAAAGAAGCTCTGAAGAGATCAGGGATGATGTGAGTTTCTAGCTCTTTGTTCCAGTGTTTTTCGTTTTTATCTATGATTACATATATTGCCTGTGAAGAATACCAATCTTAATTATTGAGAAGTTAATATGCATCTTGAAGTGATTTATTTATTTGCATTTATGCAAACATATGATGCATCAGAAATTGAACCCTCAGTTTGTATTAACCTAGTCTATATCCAGCAGGTATCTGATGCCCAAGTTGATACAACTTCATCTAATGATAAAAGTTCAGAAGAAGTTGAAGACGTGAGTGAGGACCTTAAATTTCTGTTTTTTAATATATAATTTGACTGTCTGCAGTTGGTTGTATTTCGACTGGGTTGCTTTTTTTTCTTCTTTGATTGGATAATGCCCTAGTTTTGAATCGCCATAGGTGAAGGTGTGTGATATATGTGGAGATGTTGGTGAGGAGGAGAAACTCGCTGTCTGTAGCAGATGCAATGACGGGGCAGAGCACACGTGTAGGCTTCTTCACTGCATTACTTTTTTTGTAATAATGTTCAGTTGCATTTGATGGATTCATATGCTAAAAGTTTCCCATATACTGTTTTATGGTTTTTAATTGCTGACTGCAAGGCTAATGGCACAATTAGTGTGCCAGAACACTAATAAGTGACACATTTATTATCTGTCTATACACTTCTTGTTAGGGAGAAAACTGGTCTTTTGAGCACTTGTTTCCATTATGTCTTCCCAGATATTGCATGCGCTTATGAGTATGTTTTAATATATTTTTTGCTTCAGGTATTGCATGCGGGTAATGATGGAAGAGGTTCCAGATAGTGAGTGGCTGTGTGAAGACTGCCAAACTGCGGTAGAATCTGAAAAAGGAAAATAGACTAGAAAAATCACAGGTGAAGGTTGGCACTTCGAAAGACCTGTCCTTTGAAGGGGAGATTAACATACCTCCCATTGCTGCAAAGAGTAGAAACTCTTCTGGCTGTGAATTGAAGGCTGAGAATATAGAAAACAAAGATGCGTTCAAAAAAAAAAAAAAAAAAAAAAAAGAGTCAGATACCACAAATGAGGGGAATGGTATGGTTGAAACCAGGATGGAAGAAGATGCTGCGATAACATCCTCAATTAGAGGTACTATTCCTGAAACTGGTGGCTTGTACACGGGGGCTGACTCCAGAAAGAGAATGCAACCATCACACGAGATATTCATGTTTGATGCTGACAAAGGAAAGGAACCTAGCCATCAAATGGCAACTTCATTGCCGTTTAATGCTCTGAAGAATCAGGCACCACAACCTCATGGTAAATTGTTAATCTATTTTTTCAGATTTAAACTCTCTACACAAAATCCTTAATGTTCAATTTATGGTTCTTTTAGGGCTTGCCCTGGTGGCATGCAGTCAAATGAAACTGTACTAAGCAAGGTTTAATGCAGGCCAACTTTTCCAAATCCACTTCTTTCAACAACTCAAAAGGTTCCGAAAGTGAAACAGCTATTGAATGAAGTTCCTCAGGAGCCAAAATTTTTGAAGGAATCTTGGTCTTCTATCATTAAAAAGGAAGGGCCAATCAGCATGACTACTAAGTCAGCGACCTTCAAAAGCCTAAGCCCCGCGAGCCAGCAAACAAGGCAAACTCTTCCATGTTGCCACCTGCCAAGGAGCCAAGGGTGACGAATCAGTTGGTGAGCCACAGCATAACAAATGGTCAGTTCTCTTCAATATTGGGGCCAACCTCTGCCACAGCATCAATGGTTGCTCCTGTTCTTTAAAAAACTGATACTACAGCTCAGCCACTCTCAACAAGAAATAACACGGCTGACTCAAATGTTCATGTACAGTCTGGTAAAAATTCTCTTGGTAAATTTCCTTCCCCTTGCATGTTAATTTTCCTTATTCGACATAATTCATATATTCTGATTATGTGCATTTTATTGTAGAGTAACTCTACTTTGTTTGTTCAGGAAACAGTGAGCTAAAGAAGCCTCCTTTAGTAAAAGTGCCAGGAAGTACGATGCTATCTAATGCTGAAAGATCCTCAGGTGGGATTCTTGGTTCTGGTGCTCATAGAAAAGTGATTCAGAATTCAGATTCTTCACATCAGGATACTAAAATCAATGACCAAATTGGCTTCAGAAGAGATGAACCTGCTCAAGGGGTTTCAGCTGGTGATGTTTCAACTGTCCCTGAGCTGGACTGGATATGGCAGTATGATATTCTTTCCTTTCCATCCCATATGTGAAATTATTTACTTTACATTTTAAATGACATAATAGTAATAAGTTACTAGACATTCCATTGCCAGTCTACCATCAATTATGAAGCCACTATAGATAATGTTTTCATATGTTATGTGTGTTGTGTTATGTGATGTTATATGTGTGCTTTGTGATTCATCCCATTTTTTTAGACCTGATTATCACTCAGCCTTGCTAGCAATTATAATATTTCCTCGATGTGTTTATTATATGCAAACCTTTTTTTTTATTTCAACAGAGGTGGTTTTGAGCTTCAGAGGACTGGAAGATCACCGAGCTGTGTGATGGTTTCCAAGCCCACTTATCATGTTCTGCTGCACAGTTGGTGTTGGATGTAGTTAAGAAATTCCCTTCTAAAGTCCAGCTTGAGGAAGTTCCTCGGCAGAATTTGTGGCCGACACAATTTCAGGAAAACGGTCCAACTTATGACAACATAGGTCTTTTTTTCTTTGCTAGAGATGTTCAGAGGTGTGTTTTTTTGTAGTTTTTCCCCTGATTCATATTTGTTTCATTCATATGTTGTTTTAAATTTGAAAATCTGACACTTCTATCTTTTGCAGCTATGAAAAACACTACAGTAAATTAGTTGAAAATATGCTAAAAATGATTTAGTTCTCAGAGGAAGTGTCGGTACTGTTGAGTTGCTTATATTCCCTTCGAATATCTTGTCAAAGAACTTCCAAAGTAAGAACCATTCGGCTAGCTAAAGTGTCATATTATCTCATGATAGGTTTCAGTTTGATTGATCACATTTTTATTCTGTCTCAGGGTGGAATATGTTCTGCTTTCTATGGGGTCTATTCAGAGTTGGCAAAAAAGATTCCTCTAACCTCCCATCGTATGTATCCACAAGTAGACTAGAACGAAACTTTAATGATGACCCCCGGGCCATGGATTGGAGTACGGCTGCTTTGTCATCTACTCATTCATTCTCACAAAACAGGAGTGGTTTTGGCAAAAATTTGGTAGAGTCAACTAATTTTTCACCGAGTTTGGAAGCCATTCATGATGTATGTTTGAATGGAGAGAACTCTTTGAATCAACCTGTATGTGGAAAAGGTCTAGATGATCACCTAGATTCAGATACAAAAACAAGTTCAACAATTAGCAATGGTGGTATGGGTCCCTCTTCCATGTCTATGCAAAGAAAACATCAGGTGAATCTCTATTCCTTATTTTATGTAGTGTTTGTTTTTAAACATTTTATCTAGATTAGTTGTGTTTAAGTTACCATTTTTCCTCACATATGTAGGAGCACTTCGTATCAGTGGCATTAAGAGAAAAGCATAGAATAACACATGCCACACTACCTTACACCTTTAGTAATTTACATATGTGGCACTCAAACATTAAGTTGACCGTAGATAAATTTTATGTTACCATGAGCTTTCTAGAAAATTCGCTAGTCCCTGATTCAGCTTATGGCCAACCTGCCAATATGTGAAATTTCCCTACACAACTTGTGAGTTTCGGATGCCAGCTTGACAACTGGCATTCTGTCACCTTATTTTACATGATCATTTGATGATGCTGTATCAGTATCTGAATGCAACATTTTGTTATGGATGTGCAGAAACTTGATTATACAGAACACCAAGATAAAATGAGGGACAGTTTTGGTGGTAATGTTAGTGGAAGAGATTTTGATGTGAACACAGTGCCAGTTACTTGTCCTGTCTCAACCCATCTTCAGGAAGGTAACTAACATTGTTCCCAATCGTATTAGTAAGTAGGAGTTAATTATTTATCACTCATGTTTTTGTAATTTCTTTTACTTGTTTGGTTAAAGAACCTGGCACGGTGAGCACAGCCATCAACCTTAACGACGCAGACAACCTCATGGACATAGACCATGTAAATACCTGTGAAGTTAGCGCAGGTGCACTGGATCGTTTACATGCATCAGGTGGTGCAGATAAAAAGAAGTTTTGGGATGGCCAAAATTGCTGAAGAAGTCGGCGAAGTTCCCGAGCATAAGAAAATTAAATTGGATAATGTAGTGCCTATGGACTCTGATTTATACGAGAATGCCTGCAATGGAAGATTATCAGCTTCATCTGTGAATGATGGCACTAGCAATAAACAGATAGCTGGAAGCTCAAGCACTGATGGAAAGTGTGTGTTTCCACTTGATCTAAACGCAGTGGATGATGCATTATCAGAGAATATCCCGTAACTCACTACTAGAAACACACCAAAAGCCAAGGGCCTACAATGCAGTGTTTGTTCTTATGTTACAAAAAGCAGTTGAATCCTCAGAGTAGTTGTTTTCGAATATACAATGCATGGTAGCACAAGAAGTGCCTGATAGACTGCATATTGTCAGGGTTGGAGTCGATGCTTTTGCTTTCCTGATTCAGAGACCCCATTGCTAAAAGCACAATGGTGAGATCAGGAAGAATATCAAAAGAAGGTAGTGTATATCACTATGTATGTGGAAATGACAGAAATGATATTTTATTGCACCCGACCAAAGGAAAAGTTTTCCCATGCAAAAATGATAGTGAAAATGTTTTCTTGCAATCAAATTAGTCTCTAGTCCCTATTAGTCTCTGTAGAACCGAACACCCCCTAAGACTAAGAGGTGTTTGTTTCAATTTAAAATCAGATTCTTGGTGAAAATGGTCGAGAATCCTAACCAAACACTCTTCATTGTTTTATGGGTCCTTAGGAGTCCCTCTCATGCCCTTTGGCAACGAGTTGTTCGCTCTTTCCCTTCGACTCTTCACAAAGTTTGTTTGCTCGAGGAAGATGGACAAGGAAATCAGGGACACATATGTCCTTTACCACCGTTGATTGCTACATAATTAGGATTGTCAATCATCTCTATTTTTTTTTTCTACCAGAATGTTTTTTTACCGCAGATTATAAAAAGATCTTGATTAGATTATAAATGATTCTTATACATAAGTGGTTCCAAACATGCCCTAAGTCCTGTTCATCCTCTCAAACTCTGTATTTCCGTTATTCTGATAATAGAAATGGTGATGATCCCTAGGTTCGAAAACACGCCCTAAGTTTGGTATGATCACTGGCACGGCATGTGTGCATGTATTCAGATTCGTAGTGGTAAACGACCGATTAGGAAGTGCTGATGCCATGCGATTCCATTTCTTAATCTGATCCAATCAACGACAACACGGTCCACGGTTATCTCAGAACTATTTCATTTCTGCAAGTGCTATCGCTACCCGACTTAAGGTACAGTGTGATCTCAACTTCAGAAGAGTTTCTCCTCGTAGTTTGATGCTCTGAATTCCTGGTGCTACAACGCACTACAAGTCTACAACTCAACGACAATCCTGTGAACCCTCTCCTTGGGCATCGCCTCCAGCTGCAAAACAACAAGGCCGCAGGAAGAATCATAGGTGAACTCCACCCGCGCAGAGCCCAGCAAACATCTCCTTGGCCTCACCGAGGAGTAGGCACCGAACCTGCCACACCCCCTCACTTCCACGCACGCCAATCCGGTGGCATCCGAGCTAGAAGCAGTGTCGCCGACGCCGAGCAGCTTTGCGCCGTCGAGCAGGTGGTACGTCAGGCCTTCCACCGCCGCGCCGCTGTTGAACATGTCGATGAGCCCGATCGGGGCGAACTTGAACCCCGGTGCCAACTCCTGTAATGCAACAACCCATCAGTTAGTTCACAGGTGACGAATTCTTTGAGTTCAAAATCAGTGTCAGATTGGGCATGCATGGCAACAATGATCGGAGACCTTGACCGGCGAGACGGTGAGGATGTCCTGCTCGAGGACCTTGAGGGAGACGGGAAGTGCGGCACCGCTGGGGAGGACGACGAGTGTCGCCGCTGGCATGGCGGTACACGGCACAGTCGCCGTTCCACTCGGCGTCCGTCGCCGCCTCGGAGATGAGGTGGACGTCGCTGCCCCTGACGCCGCAGGTCAGGGCGTCGGCGGTGGTCGTGTGGAACGTGGTCTTCTCCGCGAAGCCCATGCCGCGCCCTGGCAGTTGTACACGCCGAGGACGCCGGTGAACTTGTTCATGTTCCATATCTTCAGCAAGCTGCAGCAGGAACCAGCCAAGATGTGTGTGTCAGCACAGCAGAGACCCATAATGCAGCGGTGGGTGTGGTCGAGCTCACTGCTCACCTGACGCCGTCACGTGCCGGGTCGGTGAACAGGCAGTCCTGGTCGGCCTGCCAGGCAGACGCGCACGGAGCACGGAGCCGTCCGGCAAGACGATCTTCTTCAGCAGCTCGAAGTCGTGCTTGCCGGGGGCGTCACTGCAAATCCATCACCAAGAACACAATTCAGCTACCAATTCCACTGACATAGGAACGGAGTAAGGTGAGCAAACTGGATGGCGACCTGACATAGACCGGACCGCCGCTGATCGCGCGGGCCGAGCCATGGTACCGCCGGCCGGGTGGAGGGAGTGGAACATGTCCCAGTCCGGGAGCATGAACCGCCGAGGAACACGTGCTGTTGTACGCCACCGGGCGATGTGCACCGTGTGCGACGCCGGGTCCTCGGGAAGAAGCTCATCCGACGCCTCTCACCACCGCCGTTCGCATCGAGCTGTCGAACCAATTTGGCAACAGATTCGCCATGAATTGAACTTCACGGTTAGACGAGACGATGGCAGGAGCTTACCAGTAGAGGGCGTCGGTGTTGTGGCTCATGCAGGCGATGATGCCGTTCTCCGGGAAATTTGGCGACGGAGGCGTCGAGCGCCTGGTGGTATTGCCTCGTGAGCTGCGCGCGCGGCCGCCGTGGCCGGCGCCGAGCGTTCCCAGGATGCACTGCTCGTCCACCTTGACGCCATCGATACCGGCGGCGGCGAGGTACGCGTGCTGCTCGTCATAGAATCGGTACACGGCGCGCGGGTGCATGAGGCCGACACCCGGGCGGTGATCCAGTCGGTCTTTCATGCCGGGTCGTTCTCGGCAACGCCCGGCGAGATCTCAGGGAACCGCATGCTGGAACCGTACTGTGCCCATGCGGCGGTGCCTGACGGACACCGCCCCAGTAGCCGGTGATGGCGTGCCAGATGAAGACGT
>JADLZK010010126.1:0-101229 GCA_015847255.1 Hyparrhenia diplandra | reverse complement strand
AACATTTCTAGTGAAGTCGGCTTGGAGATAGATTTTCTTCATCCATTTCTAGTAACACCATTAAGTAAATGTCAACACGTGCTAACCACGCCACGCACAACACTCGAGCCAACCACACAATAGGTGTTAGGCGGCCAGCGCTCTAGGGCCACCGTCCTCCTCTGGGAAGGTGACCGCCACGTGATATAGGAACAAGGGGATCGCGGTCCAATTAAAGAAGACCAGTCCCAACCAGTATCACCTTGAGTCTCGGTCCTATTGATCCGCACCCAGGATTCGGCAAGCATCATTCAAGCCTCGGGTGCGGTTTGTGCGGACCTGTGCACGATCGATGCAATCCAGAACCTCGAGGACTAATTCCTCGTACCTAGGATCTCGTTGGTAGTATGTCGAGTCCTGGGACCAAGTTAATCCCCTAACGGGCTTCCACAGGGCAAACGCGCCCGGGCGTAGGTTCGACTTTGCTTCGCACCAGGCTTAGCCGTCGATTCATTCTGCCAGCCTACTCTGTTTCGAAACCCGCAAATGGAGCCAGGGGTTTACGATGGGCCTGGGTGGCAAAACTAAAGCCTAAGTCCGATTTCATCACGGACCCGAACCCTAACGTCATGTTCCGCCATGGGTCCAAGTCAGGCCGAACCCTCGCGAATGAAAATAGGCGG
This sequence comes from Hyparrhenia diplandra, assembly GCA_015847255.1. Lineage (NCBI taxonomy): Eukaryota > Viridiplantae > Streptophyta > Magnoliopsida > Poales > Poaceae > Hyparrhenia > Hyparrhenia diplandra. The sequence goes on along the minus strand of JADLZK010010126.1, from coordinate 100,567 downwards.
CTAGGCCTTGGGTCCAATATTGCACGAGACCCGGGCTCAACCACCAAAACAATCCTGCCCACCTCGGCTCGGAACACGGCCATGGAGCTAGTGTTTCTAATGTGCCGAGGAAGGTGCAGAGTCTTAGGCCCCGACGCCGCGGACCCTAGCTGCGGCGGCCTTCAACCTCACATCCGATTTGGGCGGACCTCGGCTGAACCCGGTGGAAGGTTAGACCTCAGTGCGATTTGGTCCAAACCTAGTCTTGGCCGCCATTTCTCTTAGAATACCTTGGCTCGGAACCTACTAAGAGAATCGGGGTTTCGACGGGCCAAGGTTGGTGATGGAAACTCAAATCCGGGATCAACAAAATACCTAGTCAAACCTCGGGCACGATTTGGACGGGCCAAGGTTTTGGCAAAGACCCAAGCCTCATACCCGATTAGAACCGAACCTAGGTTTTGGCCATCCAGCCATCATAGCTTGTAACAAAGCAAACTACCCTAGGTTATAGGGCCATAATAAGCGCCAAAGGAACTCAAGTCCTTAAAATGTGCTTAGGGCCGACCTTTCCCTCCTTTTCTTTCAAAGGAGCACTACATCAAGTCTCCGGTTAACACTAACCCAAGGTTGACTAGCCTAGACACGGGGTCTCGAGTCCGGTCAAGATGGACTCGGGGGCTCGGCCGGTCGCGAGACATCCCCCTCGTAGGGCTGATTGAGGCGGCCCTGTCCTAGCTAACACCCGACCATAGCTTGGAGCCTACACTCAACAAGGTCCCACCTTCTCGAAGATGCATACCGACCCGTGGAAGACAGAAGGGACTCACGGATCCCACGTGGCGAGCCACCACCCAGCCCGCCACCCTCTTGGTCAAGAAAAGGGAGCCTAAGGCCCACGGCCGATACGGCCAAGGTCCATGAGGTGACAACTATCCAACATGACAAATCCCTATGGACCACGGGCTCGGGTAGGAACGAGGCCCAACACCTCTTCCTCACAAAAGGGGATAACTCTCCTCGTTTTCCGTTTGTCTTGAAGGCCTGCCATCATGGGTCGAGCCTTGAGGGCCCCCCCGCAACCTATGCGGCCCAGGCCCCAGCTAGGGAGGCCAAAGTAAGACCTCGTTTAAGGCTTGGCAGCCCTAAGAGACTCCGCCGCCACCCGCGAGGCTCCTGGGGAGCTATGGACATAGCTAGAGGCCCACCGCCCAGCTGTTGAGGACCCAAAAGGCCCCGAGAGGAGATGAAAGCTTTAATCGGCTAGAGCTAATGAAAAAATCCCTCCTAGGCTAACGTGGGCCGTAAGACCCCTTGCATGACTAGGAGATGGGCCGATCTGGAGGCACCCCCCGCACTAAATCATCTAAAGCTATGTGGCGGGCAACGAACCTCGAAGTCCTACCAAAGGCCTGAAATGCCACTATGATCCCCACACGAGGTCTCGTGAAAAGGCCAAGGCCCGATCTTCAATGAGGATCATAGGCTCTCGCTGAGGCTCGCACCTAGCTAAGCGCCCGGTCCTGAAAAGGTAGCACATAGGAAGCAAAAATGTCCCGAGAAAGATGATGATTCATTCTCGGCAAGAAAAAAAAAGATTAAAATAATCAACATGAAGTGGAGGCAAGCCGCACGCTGCTATGTTCATTTCATAAAAAGTTTTTTTTACATGCCCGCAAGACTTACAAGAAGGCAAACGGCCACCTACTCCCTACTCCACGTCTTCCTCCTCATCTTCTTCCTCCGTCGTCGTCTTGTTCTCTCCTGAGTAGGTCAAGGCCCTTAGCAGCATTTCGATGTGAGGCTCCGCACCGCCTGCGTTGCGGGCCCGGAGAAGAACAGGAAATGGCGGTATCATGGGGTTCTCCCCGGGTTTTAGCCCTCCAGTGGAGAACTCGGCCCGGCGACTCCGCCATTGTAAGCCCCCATGGCGGTGCCACGCCAATATGCCGCGCCGGGATGTCCACCGCCGCGAGGAGGCCGAGAGTAGGCGCCCAACAAAGCCCGCTGGGAACGCCAGCACCACCGAGCTAGAGCGGTAATGCTGTGCGGGAGTGGTGCCACGGCGAGGCGTGGCGCCTCCTCCCGCACTCACCGCCAATGGCGAGCCCCCGGAGGGGAAGACCCGAGCATGAAGGTGGACGCGCTTAGGAAGAACCCCGCCTCTAGCCTCTCGCCGATGGCACCCGTCATTCACTAAGCCCGAGGAAGAAGAACTCTCCATTTTGGCGCCGAGTGGGGAAGTGGGAAGATGGGAGAAGAGTGAAATGGGATGGCCAAGGGCACCAAGGCTCTAGTGGCTTTATAGCGAGGAGTGCATGGCCTCTAAGTGCCTCGACTCCCAACAACTCGCTCACATGGCCTACCACATGGCCTCCACCTAGCGTCCGACTCCCAGCTGATGCGGCCCCGTAACGGAGGCGGCTTAAACCCGCCAGTAAGATCCCCGAGCTTGTACATAAATCACCCCATGGTCAAACGGCCATTCTCGGGACTTACCAAACATCCTCTGTAGCTTGCCTAGCACTCAAGACCAGAAGAAATGTATGGGCCCCGAGGCCCATGGCAACCTATTTTACGTAGCCCCTACGGGGACGCCGATGACTCGCCCAAGGCGTGGCAGCTAGGAGAGACTGCTCCTCTCAAAGTCGGCCTCTAACGGCGCTTTCGAGGGGCTTATGCAGCATAGCTAGAGGGCCCGGATGCCTCAGCACGAGGGCCCAAAAGCCAAGAGAAGGGTGGAAAGCGAGTAATCAGCCAGGGCTAACAAAGCCTTCTCGAGCTTATGCGACGTAAAAATTCCTAAGCGCCATGACTAAAGAATGGGCGACTGAAACTCTGCCATGTCTAGTCTGGACTACGTATGGTGACGAAGTCTCGAATCCCACCTAAGACCCGGAGAAGCTACCATGGTGCCTCGTATGTGTTTTAGGGAAAAGGCTAAGGCCGATCCTTTAAAGGATCGTGGAGCTCGCTAAGGCTCAATGCCCGGGGCGAGCACTCGCCCTCGAAAAGTTAACACGCAAAGGCCAAAGGCCAAGGGCAGTGGACTATCCTCCACCCGAACCAAAAGAAATAAAAGCTAAAAGTAAGCTACGTGAAATGGAAGGAGAGCGATCACTACTATGATTCATTTCATAAAAGTTTATTTTTACATGCCGCACTGTGGCTCACTTTCGCTCGGCGTAGCGGGAAGGCACGCCAGCCCACCTTATCTCACGCTCCTCCCTCTGCCTTCCTCCTCCTCCCTCCTCCCTCCTAGAGCAGGTCCAGGCCCTTGGCCAGCAGCTCAATGTCGGTAACCCACACCGCCCCATTGCAGGCCCTCGAGAAGAACGGGAAGGTGTAGTGGTAGCAGACACAGGGGTTCTCCTTGTGGCCGTACCTCTAGCCACATGGGAGAGCCCGCGCCTGGGCCGTTGTTGACGGCCACCAACTACATATTTTTTAACGTCAACATCCTACCATAAAGGGGGTGAAACTATACATTATCATACTCATATACATTTATAACTCACATATTTCCACTTTGTAGTGTCCAAATTATTATTGTGCAGATTTATATAAGAAACAAGTGGAAAATGTACCAAAAAGGCGCCTCCCCGAAAGCGCATTCCCGGAAGAACATCAAGCCCAAGGGAGAAATGGACCAAACACGCAGAACCCGGGCCGAGCAAACACCACCATACAAACTTTTCGTGCCCAAATCGCCCGCTGCCAAAAGCCCGCCCGAACGGGGCCCAAATAGGTGCGCTGCCATCACCACCCGGTAAGTCGCACCCCCCGCGAGGGGTGGTTCGGGCCCAGCTTCGGAGGCGGTTTGTTACCTTCCATAACTAGCGCTGCCGACGTTGGATGGTCGGGGTTTGGCAAATTTAGAAGGTATTCCTAGGTTGGTTTTTGCTCCTTCCATGTAGGGATGGCTATCTTTCAAAGAGCCCCCTCCTCTCTACCTATAAAAGGAGGCTCTCTCCCCTCATTCAACACACACCATTCCAAGGAAGAGTCTCTCCCTCTCCTTCTAAGAGAGCTCTCCCCACTCTTACCCTTCACTCCAATGGGCTTAGGCCTCATTAGTAGTAGAGAGATCGGCGGAGGAGAGATGTGAAGGGCTGAGAGCGAAGCGCCGGACTTGTCGGTGTCTCCCCAACCTTGTACCTCTGGTGGATTCGCACTTGGCTCCTTAATGGGATCTTGGCTAAGTAAGCTTCCACGGTTCTAATAATCTTTATTGTCTTTTTTGTTTATCCACGATTTATCTACTTGTTTGCGGGATCGATAGTCGCCCTTCCGGGACTCTAGTGGTGGAACCCTTTGACCGGGAACCGGCAAAACACGCGGAGTGATAATCACTAGCGTAGAAGTGGTGTTTGGGCTAGCGGTTTTCCTCTTTTGTGGTGCATCCCACGGTTGAGGGGTAGGCGGCTTGGTCGTGACAAGCCTTGTCCGTCCCCTTGAAATCCCCCCACGCTCGGGTCGTGTCGTAGAGCTAATTGCCGACACGCCCTCTTAGGCGCGGGCGGTACCCGCCCGAACAAGTAGCTCGAGACCGGCTAACCATAGACCTTTAAAGGTGTATGAATCCTTCTCGCTAATCCTCCCCATCTTTGGCTTTGCGTGTCCTTGGTGAACTAGTTGGGAGAGTACATCCGCTCCCCGTGGAAAAATACGATACCCCAATATTTCCTGGGTGAAAGCTACAACGACAATTCACCACGCTTGTGGATTCTTCTCGCGACGTTAAGAAACGTGAACAAGCTTTCGGGCGCCATTGCTCGGAAACGGTTGCTATTATCTTCGAACCTAGTGAGTCCTCGTGATCTATCCATTAAAAAAATCAAAATAGTTATTTCTTTTTCTTTTCGAAAATGAAGCCAACCACACCTTTTTGAAAATCCTTCGCTTCAAACGGAGGAGTTCACAGAGCCAAAATCTATTTCAACAACAAAACTTTCATCCGCTATGAACTCCATCCGTATTTAAAATCCATTGTTCGGCACCCTTCTCTCGCTACCACACCAAAACCCATGTAGCCACCTACAAGTTTTCGAGGAGATATGTGCGTGCCTAAGCATTCCCGGCATGACACAGAAAATATCATGTGGGCGTTGTTTCCGTTTTTTCCTCTTAGGGAGACCGTAACAATGGTACACATAATGTCGTAGGAAGTTTGAATGGGGATTGGGAAGAACTCAAAGACAATTTTTGTCTAGCATTTTTCCCCATCAACACCCTACCAAGGACAATCCTCGATTTCGGCAGGATGAGAAGGAGTCCATAGGTGCAGCCTGGCCAGGGTTTACAATGTTAATACATGCTAGCCCGGACTTGTCATTACCCGATAGTGTGCTTTGCATATCTTTTGTTCGGTCTTGACATAGACATCGCATCCTATGCCTTGACATGACCGGCGGAGGGTCGCTTTTTTCGCAAAACCTACAACGGAACAGAGGAAAATCCTTGATAACATCCTAGAGAAGCATGCTTCTCCCCGCTTGTAGAAACTACTCCCTCCACAACAAGGGCATGTCAAGCTTTGAGGAGCCTTCATCACGAACCATTCCACGTTACCACCAATAGAACCGATTTGTTGAGCCATCACCGAACCACGAACACCGAAGGAAGGGATGCTTTATCCTTCGGAGTTCCCGATCAAATTCGAGGATCATGGGAGAACCTTGAACCTTCTATGGCACGAATGGAGCAAATGGAGCACAGCTTTCCAAATAAAAGGAATCTTCCTCTAACATGAAACCTTCAAAAGAATGGTTAATGGAGGTGAAACGCTCTTCCGAAGCAATTCAGATTCTTTCACCTTCCACGACCATACCTTGTTCATTACGCAGGAAATTCATTTAGATGCCCTACACAACCCCACAATAGAGGCGAATATCATGTCACAATATCTTGCGGAAACCCTTTTGGGTAATATGCCGCTAGCCTCGAATCGATAGACTCTTCAAGGGTCAATTCGGACTCATCTTTGCATGTTGTGGTATTGCTAGGGCCGTGCCAATGAAAATTCATGGAATCGAGGTTCACTTAGACTTCTATATCTATCCCATCCTCGACTTTGATCTCCTCATAGGCTACCCTCTTGAAAAGATTTTTCATGAAAAACATATAGAGGAGAGCCATGATGAGAAGTTGGGAAGGAATGCTTGTGCCTCTCACCTAGAAATCCCAAAGGCGAAGCATCTTCCCAACAAAACCTCGCTCGAGGAGGCGAAGTTCATAACTCCATTCGATTCACCTAAATTGCTTTCAAGCATCTTAGTGAAACGAAAACACCCATCCCCTCACTTTTCGAACACAAGACATGTCCTTCAGCCAACAAAAACGTTGCTCTTGACAATGGTCGAGATTCAACGTTCGTTCTTCATGACATATCTTTTAAGGATAAGAACTCAAGTGCCATGGACATGCATGAAGCAACAACTCTTGAGACCAAGCATGAACCTGCTTTTGAGCATGTCGAAGTTTTCATTCGAAACTTCTCATAATACATGCTCACCTCTTTGGATCTCTAGGGTTGTCTTGCTTCTCACCACGCGTGCCCTACGAGGACCCCAACCTTCTCTTAATCCTCGCTCACAAACTTTTCAAGAGGATGGTTGTGGATGTCTTCATGTATCACAAGTTTTGTCGATATCGTAGTGGCACGATGGCTTTTAACCTTGCAAAATTAAGCGTAACGCTAACTTCTTAGTGGTGAAGCCGGGAACTTCACCACCGCTCATAGCTGCAAGATGAATTCCCCATGGTCAAGCTTACGACCATAAACAAAAGCAATCACGGAGATAACCCTGATCATAGAAAAAAAATGAATAAATCTCTCTTGAAAAAAAAAAAAGTTTTTCCTTTGTTCTTATTAATAAAGCAAGAGCATGTTATCAAGTTAGTATGCACCTTCGGGTATTCTTGTCGTTAACCATTTCAAGTGGAGAGGCATGCGATGCTTGAAAACATGGGGCCGACATCAAGACAAAAAAAAAAACTTTGATGCTCATGGATGATGGAACACGCCAAAAAGGAGACCGGACTTTGCACACTTGACTTTTTGCAATGAAGTCCTAGTGTGGGGAAAGATGGTGAGACTCTCAAGCTCCATACACCAAAGGCGTCATAAAAAAAAAAAAAAAAATGATGGTGAATAAAAGATGATGTCGTGGCCCGGCCTTGCTAAAAAAAAAAATGTTATTGAAAAAAAAAAAAAGGGATTGAAAAAAAAAGAGAAAGAGAAAAGAAAAAAAAGAGAGTGTTGTTGAAAAGAAAAAAAAAATATATATATAATAGAATAGAAAAAAATCAATAAGAGAAGAGAGGAGTAGGTTGGCCCGCATGGTCAAGGTACATACCAAGGTGTTTACTGACTCCACTCATCATTGCTTCCACAAGCAAGATGGGTTTATCTCTCATCCTTTGCTGCTACCATCAAGACCCATGGCCCGCATACACACAAATTTGTGTGTGTGTGGCCTAGTCTTATGGTACACCTGACAAAAGCCATCACGTAACCCAGCAGCAGAACAACTTCGATGCTTCATCCGTAAAATGCCGACTACCTAAAAATATCTAGGTATGCAAAGGTAATGTTCACCAAATCATTCACTCATTTTTATCTCCATAGAACCAAAACTTTATGCTTCTCGTGTTTTTGATTTATGCACTAGTTTGGATGAGCTCAGATATAAAGATTATCCATAGGTCTTTTTAAATTGAGCATGGTGCTTAGGTTAAAAAGACCTCCTTTAATCAAAATTCGACATGGCGTTGGATCTTGGTTAATGAACTTAGAGCTTTGTTGTCATAATCTATGGGAGTATTTTATGTTGAGATGAATCAAGGCTATGCTTACACTGCCTCTTTTATGAGCCTTGCTTGAGTCATGATGAGGTGAACAAATAATAAAATAAAATAAAATAAAATGAAATAAAGTTCTCATAATAAAAGCTCCACGGTATTCTTGCCGATAGAGCCATGTTGTTGTTTTTGTTTTGTTTTCTTTGTTTAAAAATAAACAGGTACAAGAATAAGTGTGGGGAGATCTCTCAAGCACATAAGCACACCCATCCGAGATCTCCCCAACACAATGCACAATCATCAAGCAATTCACGATGGAGAAGGACGAGACGAACGACTACCATTAACTCCTTCCTCTTCAAACGGTGGTTTGTGCAAAACTCGCCTCTCACATTTTTCATAATAATAATAAAAAAAGAAAGGGGGAGAGAAGAATGAGGAGAAATAAGAGAAGAGGAGACAAACCTTCAACCCCAAGTTCTTTTTGTCCTATTTTTGTGATGACATCAAAAAAGACAAGCTTGGGGGAGCCTCCAACCACGTGACCAATCACAACTCAAATCATTAGTGCTCAAGCTAGCACAACCATGAAAGGTGAGTAAAGGGCTAGCTTGGGGGAGGACTCCAAGAAAGGTAACGTGTATCTCACATTTTGATTATATTCTATCTTATGAAAATGATGAGTTATGTTAAAAAAAAGCGGGGAGACAAAAATTCCATTCCTATACATATGAGCTATGAAAATGTTTAGTCTTAGTCCCTTGTTGAAATGATGAATAGTTGCTCGTCTTATGTTTCACTGCGCCCTAGTTTATAATTCGAATTTCTCCAAAGTTTGGGTTTAGTGGCTAAGTCTAAAAACTCATCCCTAAAAAAAAAACTGATTCATGTGGGTTGCATAGGCTCTATCTAGTCTAAGTTGTTGCCAAATATGATATGGTACAAATAGATTTGCTATGATTTCGCTCCAAAGAGAGACTTGACATCCTGAATCTACTTTAAAAAAAAAAAAAAAAGAAGAAATGATATGGGCTATGCTAATAAAAAAAAGAGAAAAAATGAGATGAAAAAATGGACATATGTCCGAGGGCTTGTGTAGAGCCCACATCTCTAAAAAAAAAAAGAAAGAGAGGAAATAAAAGACAAAAAAGTCTAGGGCTTAGAAGAGCCCACCTCTCCAAAAATATATATATATATATATATATATATAGCAATAAAGCCCATACTTTCTCGGGAAAAAAACAAATATAATCTAAATAAATAAATCCCGGATGAGAAAGTTGATCAAAAGGATGAATGAAAAGTATTTATGTTATAACCATTCTATCCGCAAAACTTCAAGACATTGAGAAAAGCTAAAAAGCCCCGCCACGATGAAAGGTAATAAAGGGTGAGAAAAAATGATGTGCCATTTTATTCAAACTCTAGTAGAAAATCTTATTATAACCCCCGCACTTGCGAAATGTAATCGCATAGTAGCAACTCACATCAACAACCAAGTACTTATCTTTTTTTTCGAGGACGCATAAAGGGGTAAGCTTGGGGAGTTTGTTGACGGTCCACCAACTACATATTTTTAACGTCAACATCCTACCATAAAGGGGTGAAACTATACATTATCATACTCATATACATTTATAACTCACATATTTCCACTTGTAGTGTCCAAATTATTATTGTGCGCGATTTATATAAGAAACAAGTGGAAAATGTACCAAAAGCGCTCCCTTGAAAGCGCATTCCCCGAAGAACATCAAGCCCAAGGGAGAAATGGACCAAACATGCGTAATCGGGCCGAGCAAACACCACCATACAACTTTTCGGGCCCAAAGACGCCCGACTGCCAAAAGCCCAAATTTCGCGGGGCCAGCCCGGGGGCGCCGCTGCTTCCCCGGTGCGGCCGCACCCCCTCGCCGAGGCGGCTCGGCCCAAATTCGGGAGGCGTTCGTTACTTTCCATAGCTGGCGTTGCGGCGTTGGATGGTCGGTTTGGCAAAGATTTAGAAGGTATTCCTAGGTCGGCTTTGCTCCTTCCATGTAGGGATGGCCATCTTCCAAAGAGCCCCTCCCTCTCTACCTATAAAAGGAGGCTCTCTCCCCTCATTCAACACACACTATTCCAAGGAAGAGTCTCTCCCTCTCCTCTAAGAGAGCTCTCCCTCTACTCTACCCCCTTCACTCCAATGGGCTTAGGCCCTCATTAGTAGTAGAGAGATCTACGTGAGGAGAGATGTGAAGGGCTGAGAGCGGGGAAGCGCCTGACTTGTCCGTATCTCCCCAACCTTGTACCTCTTCCGGTGGATTCGCACTTGGCTCCTTAATCCGATCTTGGCTAAGTAAGCTTCCACGGTTCTCGATAATCTTTATTGTCTTTTGTTTATCCACGATTTATCTACTTGTTTGCGGGGATCGATGAGTCGCCCGCCGGGGCGGGACTCTAGTGGTGGAACCCTTTGACCGGAACCTCGGCAAACACCGGAGTGATAATCACTAGCGTGACGCGTGGTGTTTGGGCTAGCGGTTTTCTATCTTTTGCATCCCACTGAGGGGTAGGCGGTTTGGTCGTGACAAGCCTTGTCCGCCCCTTGAAATCCCCCAATGCTCGGGCCGTGTCGTGAGCTAATTGCCGGACGCCCTTTCGGCGGGGCGGTGCTCCGAACAACAAGTAGCTCGAGACTGCTAACCATAGACCTTAAAGGTGTATGAATCTCCTTCTCGCTAATCCTCCCCATCTTTGGCTTTGCGTGTCCTTGGGCGAACTAGTTAGGAGAGTACATCCGTTCCCTATGGAAAATCACGATACCTGAATATTTCGGGTGAAAGCTACAACGACAATTACGTATGCTTGCGATTCTTCTGCGGCGTTAAGAACAACGATCGTCGACTCCGTCATTGTCGGTTCGATGGCGGTGCCATGGTGAGCCCGCGGATGGCGGCCTTGTGGAGCTGGTGCTTCGTGCTCCGCCTTCCCGCCCTAGAGCGGCGCCTTCTCCGCCTCGGAGATCGTGCCTTCTCGCCCTTGTTGCCTCCACCGCTCGACATGCACACTTTGCATTAGGACATGAAAGGAGTCGGGGGCAAAGGATAAGACCTCAAGGAAGACGACGTGATGGCAAACACTTACTTGGGAGGACCTATCAGTTTCTTTCACTACGCCTCAATGCGCCACGACAATGTGTTGCAACAAGGCGTCCACCGCCTCATCCGCTCCTAGAGGGAGGAGACCGGAGGCTCGAACGGGCCCATTGAACTCCAAGATCGCCAAAGGCGGGGGCAACAATAAACCCAAGGGCGGCCGCCACGATTGTGCAGTCTTTGGGGCGCCTCAACTTGCTCGCGACTAGAGGAGGACCACCGCGGCTTGAGCACTGGCTTACGTAGACCCTCCTCCAACCTGTACCATGGCAACCGTTGTCTTTCATCGAGTCCGAGGAAGCGTAACCGCTCTCCATGTTGACGCCGAGACGAAGTGGGGACAGAAGCAAAGTACGTAAGAGTGGCCAAGGCCCCGGCTCACCGCTTTATAGCGAAGGGCGGGCCCCTAATGCCTCACCTCCTCGAGAACCGCTCACGTGGCTTGCCACGCGGATTCCGCCCCGGGTCCCACCCCCACGGCGACTCCTCGCTCGCCCCCCGCAACGTGGAAACAGACCATGGAGCTACGAAGCTCTCGGCCAGCAGCCACCCTCTTGGTCAAACTAGCCTATCCTTGGGACTTACTACAAACTCCTCTGGACCCATTTAGCACTTAAGGTCCGTGAAAAGCGAGGCCCATGCAGCCCCTCTTAAAAATTCCGCCATGGCATGCTCTTAGCGTGTGGATGAGTGACCCACTCCTCCACCGCCGTCTGGCTATTGTTGAGGTCACCAAACGGGCCCCCACGAGGCAAGGCCATGTCACCGCCATAGTGGCCCAAGAAGGTGTCCCACCCCATGAGCCATGCCAAGGGCCCACCTGAAAGTCCCCAAGGGCGGTCGGATGGGGTTCTGATGGGCGCCTCCGCTTCACCAGCCTAACACACACGCAGCATCCCTAGAGGCGAACGAAATCTCCTGTTCTCCAACCCTTTCCTTCGCCTAGAAGGAAAAGGCCACGCAACCCTGGTGCCACCACCGCTTCGGGCTGGGCATGGCAACCCCATGTCATGGCCCGACCAGGTCTAGCATGTTGCCGCACCCACGAATCCCATCGTTGGCCCTAACACCGCTCTCTTTGTCACATCTAGCCGACACCCGCCAGCCTCTGTCGGACACTGCCTTCCACACTGGCATCATTACACTTTGCCAGCCCCGCTGTCGGGTCGTATGCCACGCCATGATGCGCGCCCATCAAGGGCCCACACCGACCCACGAAGGATGACTCCACAAAGATGGGGCTTCCTTTCCCCGTTCTCCCTCCTTAGGAACAGAGCTCCTCCCTCTATTCCTCTTCCACCTCTAGCTCAGAGACTTGGAGAGCCATGGCTCCTCTCACACGCTTTAATCCCCCTACTACGAAGCATCCCATGCAGGGGATAACATGAGGAGACCCCACTTGGACGACATAGGGCATTCATGCCGGCGAGGATAAACCCCTATGTTAACCGCCTCCCTTTTATTTTCCCCCTTGTGTTCTTCCCAAGACGACCACCCAAAGCGAGGCACACAACAATTTCACTAGTCGGGCCCTTGAGACCCCCCGGTTCTCCTCGCAGCGACACCTCCCCCGGGTGCTACATAAACATTGTTGACGGTCATTAACTACATATTTTATACCACAACATTAGTATAAAACCACCAAAACACAATAGTAATAGGGCTTTGAGCTAACCATTTTCCATTGAAGTTTTGGTACTTCACTTGTTTTGCAGGACAATGTTGAAAACATATACATTTTGGGCCAAAAGCAAAGGAAAACATATAAAGAATAACAAGGCCCTAAATGGACATAAGCAAAGCAAGGAGAAGAGAGGATAAATGCCCATAAACATGAATATCAACATCTATACATAAGCCCAAGAAGTGGAAACCCAAATCCAACATGAAATGAGATTGGGCCACTTGACATGGGTTTAGTATTTTGGGCATAACTTCTTCTTACGAACTCCATTTTCGGTGCACCACCCGCCAAAACGGAGCTAACGAAGAAACAGACGGACAGCACACAAAATTTGAGCCCAATCAGCCTAGGTTTGGGTGCGCCCGCACCTACTTGGCCGCTAAACGGCCCGATCTTCTCTCGGGTGCAATTAAGGTCCAAAAAGTTGTATGGCGGTATTGGTTTGCCACGTGCGTCACTGAACCCGATGCCGGGAGGAGGCCAGTTTGGTGCTTTGATGGTGGTAGATTTGCATTTAGCCCCCTCCTCTCATCCTATAAGTAGAGGGCCTCTCCTCCTCCACTCAACACACCAACACACCAATTCTACACACAACACAAAGGAGAGCCACAATGTAATAGAAGGGAGAAGCTCCACTCTTGTTCTTCTTCCTCTTCATAGTTCTAATGGAGAGTGAGAGAGGGAAAGCTAGAAGGATACTTTGCTCTTTCTAGTCGGTGCCCTTGGTGGTCCGCGGTTCCTGTGGGAGGTCGAAGTCTTAACTTGCCTACCACGCTTCCTTGTACCTCTAGAACTTCCTTACACTTTGGTAAGAAAGTTTGTGTTCATCTTTCGGCTTATTGTTCTTCAAGTATATTATCTTAGCTGTTATAAACTTGCGAGACCTAGATTGTCTCGTAAGAGCGTTAGTTCTTAGTGAAGGAACTCTTTGACCGGGGAACCTTGATCGACATCAAGAGCCGTGACCAATAGTGCAAATATGGTGTTTGGACTAGCGTTCACCTACCTTTTCTGGAAGCACCCACGATCGTGAAGGTAGGCGCAGGGTGACAGCCTTGTCCGTTGTAACCTCCATGTTCGGGTGTGACGTAGAGCTAATGGTCGAACTCGCTCGATCGGGCTTAGGGCGGTACACGAGTAAGGAGATAACAGCCCCTAGAAATCCTCGTCGAAATCCTAAGCCCATAAAGATACCTCACTACCCATAGTTATCCTTTGCCGCTCGTTGAGGAGATTAGTGCTAATCGTTCCCTCGCGGAAAATACGATACCCCGAATATTTTGGTGAAAGCTACAACGCAGTTCGTGCGCTTCTGGATTTATTCGCATAGATGTAAAGAACGTCAACAAACATGCAACCATATAATTCACAATATTCACGCACCAAGGGTCAGAGTGTCTGATTTTGAGGAGCGTGTCATCCCTCAGATAGTCATTAATAGGTATCTCATGTGTTTCCTTATACTTAAGCCAAGACAAGTGGTCGGCTACCGAGTTCTCTACTCCTTTCTTATCTCTTATTTCTATGTCAAACTCTTGGAGCAAAAGAATTCATCGATCAACCGAGGCTTAACATCTTTCTTCATGAGGAGGTATCTAAGAGCAAAGATGGTCTATACAAATAATAACCTTTGCCCCCACTAAGTAAGATCTAAACTTGTCTATAGCAAAGACAACAACCAACATCTCTTTTTTCGTGGTAGCATAATTGAGTTTGGTCCGTATAAGGTTTTGCTAGCACAAGATACAAAGATAGTGCTTTTTATCCTTAGTTTGGCCAAGAAATCCACTCCCACATCAAAGTCATCTTTGTTGGTATATCTTAGCGTTAGCGTAAAAAGTCCATAAGCGCCGGAAGTACGTTGCTAGCTTTCCCGGAAGTATTCGTGTGGTATCGATTTCCACGGGGAAATCGAGAAGTGAACTAGAGAAGAATCAAGATCGTCCAAGGTAAGATAGAAAAGAATAATGTTTTTGTAGGACGAAAGGGGTTCTCTAAGGTTTTCCGACTTTACTAGATACCAAGGTTCAAGCTTACTAAACTTTTACTCACTTCGAGTACAGGGTACCTTCCGATTCTCAAAAAGACTAGGAAACGGTAATCGGAGAAGGCCGCCCGAGAAGCTCTACGAAAACACCAACCTAGCACGTGGTGGAATACGAAGGCCCCGGTCGGCTGTCACCTCCGGGCTACCACAACTATCCGTAAGGTTGGGTGCAATCTCGGGTAAACTCTAGCCCGCATAATCGTGTCTACGCTTAGCGATTACTTAAACTAGTTTCCTCGCGAAACTAGAACCTTCGGTAGAACGGAGATCCAGCAAGTAAAATAAAGTAAGGACTGAATTTAGTCAAATAATAAACTCAAATTACCACTAGATAACCCGGATTAACTTGAGAAGAGTCGGGTCCTTAGAGGTACAAGAGTTGGGGGCGAAACCGATGAACTCGACCAACTCCTCCCGAACTTAATGGCTACCCTCCGCCTCCCTCTCACTTTCTTCCTCTTTTCTAAATATACAACTTGGTGGAGAGCACCTAGAGGGATACTACTACAATGTATATGATGTGTAAATGAAGCTTTATTGAGTAGAATGTGTTTTTTACAATGAAGAGATGGCCTCTATTTATACTAGAGAGGGAGAGAGGCAAAGGTTATACATGGAAGCATTTGTTGTCGCCTTCTAGCCATGCAAAAACCACCCTCCTATGACGGTAACATACTTTCCTTCCAAGCCGCGGGGCGAAAAATTGGAGCAAAACCGCCCCTAAGGCGTGGAACCGGAGGTAAACCGGTGTATCTGCGGCGCCGGGCGGCAATTCCGAAGGTAATTCGCGTCCAACCGAGGGAAACCGGCGTAACCGGGGTTCAACCGGGCCATGCGTGGACCGCAACCGCCGCCGGGTTTCACCGCGCTGCCACGCGGGCGGCGCTCGCCCGAAAGTCGGGCGGCACTGCCGCCTTGAGCGATCTTCCGCCGCCAAGGGGACCTTCCCCTAGCAGGGACCGCCGCTAGTGGCGCCGCTTCGCCGGGTGGGCTCGCTGGGCGCCTCCCGTGCCGACGAGCCGGGCTACCAGAGCCCGCAGACGGCCGTGGTCAGCCGCGACGCCTCGAAGTGCGGCGCTCGCTGGGAAGTAGTGGGGCCCGCCGGCTCAATCGCCACCGCACCAGCTACCGGGATCGCTTCTTCCGCCGCCACGCACGGTCGTGAACGATTGGCCTACATGGAACTGATTCGACACGCTGACCCACTTTGCATGGCAACTTTGTGCGCGTAATATCTTTTTATTCAAGTCCAAATATTACAAATAATATATCCATTTTGATCGCCGGTAGACGAGCTCTTCGCCAATGGTGTACTCTGTTTTGTCATGTGAGATAGTCTTTACCTATGATAAATTAGAAATTCCTACAAAATAGCTCGAGACACCAAAGCCTCTGGAACTCATTATATAAATAATATTTTATTATGATTTGGCATGAAATGTTGTCATTTTAATTTACTTTGGCGGTCAAAATATATGCGTTAAGGACCATCAACAAGCTCCCCACACTTGGATCTTTGCTCGCCTCCCGAGTAAAGGTACAAAGAAATATAAACATAGCAATTCAAGATATGAACCCGACATAAAGATCATCCCAAAACATACCTCATACCTGCAGGATATGTGGAGTGTCTAACATAAAGTCTTGGGCGGTTGAGAAGTGGAATGACTCTGAAACAAAGTCATCTCATCCCAATTTCGCATCTTAGTAACTTGGAGGTTTTTGTGTAATATTTTGAAATAAAGCATAGCTCACAAGTACTCCTCAAATGGCACTCTCAAATCTCTCAATGGTGTATATTTTTTCTCACCAAGGCATTTTTAGCATTGCCTTCTTTCTCTTCCTACCTCTAAAAAGGCTTATGTGGAGAGCTCGGGTAGGAAATATTTGTGAGCATACTTGCAATGCATATTTTGGTTGGGTCAAACAATGGATCCATGGAGAAAAAAATGTCATACAATTAAATCAAGAGTGCAAGTGTGTGGATATATGATGGATATATGGTGGCTAACCTATTTCTACTATGCTCCTTTTGAAATATCTCTTTTTATTGGGATTTTGGAAAATTATTTGTGAGAACATGGGCTATCTTTTTATTCTCAACTTTTCTTTCTTTCTTTTCTTTTCTTTTCTTTTTCACTTTTCTCTTTCTTTTTTTTTTTTTTCTATGATAGCCACATGTATTTGAAGCATTTATTTTGAAAAGAACCTAACAAAGATATTTTTGTTCACTCCCTCGTGTAGGAGTAGAACATTTTTCCTCATGGACCTAAATGGAAGGCATGTTTTGCCTACTCCCAAAGATAGGAGTAGTGCATTTATTTGGTGGCGTATAATGCGATCTTGATTTAAGAGCATGATAAATTTCTCAACAAGGGTCAACAAAGTTTGATAGAGCTCAATGCAATAACAAGTAGCATATGTAGAAGGTTTCATAATGTATCATGATATTTGGCCTTGGTAGAATTTCTCACCATTGAGGAGTATGTGAAACTATGAGTTTTAGCATTTGATCGAAAAGAAATTCTCCAAGTACTTTGAATAGAAAAGGTTGGATTTCTAAGCCAGTGCCATATCTCACTTCACAACAACTTAGGCAAAATGTTTTTCCTATATATATTTTTCCCACAAGCACTAAGGATATGTAAGGAATAAACTTTATGTAGGCCATACTTCAAAAAGCTATATTCATATTTACTTTCAATTTCAAAATGTAGATCTCAGTGGAACTTAGCTCATTATAATTTTGCATAACAAATATAGAACAATGAGCAAGCGTATGAAGACGTGAGAGAGAGGTATTCAAACCGAATTTTGTATGTGCTCCTTCACCAGTTCATAATGTGGTTTGTTGCTTTTATTCTTCAATGGACATTGGCACACCCCCACACTTCTTTGCAGCTATACCTATTTTTTTAAAGACAAAAACAAGTGAAAATAACAAGGACTCTTCTGGTGGAAAAACACCGAGAGAGTCCAATTATTGTAAAAGTTTTTTTTTGGACAAGATTGAATTATTAGAAGGAATCTTTAAATTGCAAGAATTCAATCGAAATCAATTTCTTCTTCATTGTGTGGTTCAAGGAAAACTTTTAACCGATGGCCATTTACCTTGAACACATTACCTACATCATCTTGGAGCGTGATGGCACCATGTGATGAGGTCTCGATTACCTTAAATGGCCCTTCCCATTTACTCGAAGTTTTCCATGACCAAAAAGCTTCACCCTTGAGTTAAACATCGACTTTATCTCTAGGCGCAAACTCTTTGTGTTTTATTCTTTTATCATGCCACCTCTTTGTTCGTTCTTTGTAGATCTTGGAGCTGTGGTATGCTTTTTCTCTCCATTCCTCTAGCTCGATATTTGCATTTGTCTCTTTTACCCGGCTAGGTGGAGATCCATATTCCACTTCTTGATGATCGCCTGGGCTCTAAACTCCAACTCCACGTAGATGGCATGTTTTTCCATATACCGGCTGATATGGTGACATGCCTATGGGCATCTTGTATGCCGTTCGGTACGCCCATAGTGCATCATGCGGCTAGTCCTTCCATTTCTTCCCCATCTCTTCCACGGTCTTTTGCGTGAATGTTCTTTATCCGCTTGTTTGAGGTTTCCCGCCTTGACCGCTGTTTGGGGATGGTATGGAGTTCCAATGTTATGCTTGACTCCATGTTCGGCCAGAACCGCCGAAAGGTCTTGTCGATGAAGTGTGACCCTCCGTCCACTCACTTATGACCATTCGGGTGTTCCAAAACCGTGGGAATATCACTTCATGGAACATCTTTTGGAGTGCTTCGAGTCATTAGATCGGCAAGGTAGTGCTTCTACCCACTTGGACACATAGTCCATTGCAATTAATATGTACTCGGCATCTCCGCACCTTTGGGAATGGACCCATGAAGTCTATTCCCCAGGCGTCAAACAACTCCACTTGGAGGTTGTTCATGAGTGGCATTGCATCCCGAAGCGTTGATGTTTCCATGTTTATGGCATCCGCACATCTTCTCGACAAATTCTTTTGCATCTTCATACATTGTTGGCCGGAAGAAGCCGCTCTCCGGATCTTGGCATGTGTAATGAATGCTCCATAGTGGCCTCCGTAGGGGTGATGCATGACATCTTTCAATGATCTTTGTGGCTTCCAACATTGGGACGCATCTCCTCGGCTGAAATTTCCATCGGCCTGACAGGGCTTCGGTAGAGGTAATGGTCATCCCAAAGGTGGCAACGACTTTGTTGCTTCAACTTCCTCCCTGTCCCTCCCCTCGGTGCAACATATCCTGCAACTATATAGTTAACAATATTTGCATACCATGGATCCAGTCCGTTACCTTGAGGAGAGTGTCATCCCTAAGATAATCGTTAATGGGTAACTCATGTGCGTCCCTATGATGAAGCCTAGACAAGTGATCGGCTACCAAGTTTTCTACCCCTTTCTTATCTCTTATTTCTATGTCAAACTCTTGGAGCATAAGGATCCATCGGATTAACCGGGGTTTAGCGCCTTTCTTAGTGAGGAGGTATTTGACCGCAAAGATGGTCTGTATAAACAATTACCTTTGCCCCCACTAAGTAAGATCTAAACTTGTCTATTGCAAAGACCACTGCCAACAACTCTTTCTCAATTGTGGCATAATTCAGCTGTGCCCCAGATAGAGTTTTGCTAGCGTAGGATATAGCATAGTGCTTTTTATCCTTTGTTTGGCCCAAAACGGCACCAACAGCGAAGTCGCTAGCATCGCACATGATTTCAAAGGGCAACTTCCAATCAGGTGGCTGGATGATTGGAGCTGAAATGAGTGCCTTTTTCAAGATTTGAAAAGCTTCATGACACTCATTGTTAAAGACGAAAGGCACATCTTTAGCCAAAAGGTTAGTCAGGGGTCTAGCGATTTGAGAAAAATCTTTGATGAATCGCCTATAGAACCGTGCAGATGGCCAAAAGCTTCGACCACATTCGTGGAGGTGGAAGTTGTTCAATGACATCATTTTTGCTCTATCCACCTCTATCCACGAGCCGACACCATGTGTCCAAGCACTATTTCCTGAACCATAAAATGGCATTTTTCCCAACTAGAGGGAAACCGGCGAACCGGGGTTCAACCGGCGCCATGCAGGTGCACCGCAACGCCGGCCTCGCTTTCACCGCGCCGCCACGGCCCTACCCGCCCGCCGAGCGGGCGGCACCGCTGCCGCAGGCCCCGCGCGGGGGGGCCGCGCGTGGCGCCGCCGGGTGGGTCGCCGCTGGCCCCGGCCAGCCGACAGGAGCCGGCGGGGGCCGCCGATGCCGCGGTCGGCCGCTCGAAGATAGCGCCGCTGCGCCCGAAGCAGGTGGGAAGCCTAGCCCGCCATTAGCTGCAGCTACCGACCGGCCGCCGCTGCCACGCGGTCGCGGAACCATTGACCTACATGGAACCGTTTCCGACACGCTGGACCCACTTTGCATGGCAACTTTGTGTGCGTAATATCTTTTTATTCAAGTCCAAATATTACAAATAATATATCCATTTTGATCAGGCGCGACGAAGCTCTTCAATAATGGTGTACTCCGTTTTGTCATGTGAGATAGTCTTTACCTATGATAAATTAAAAATTCCTGCAAAATAGCTCGAGACACCAAAACTCGTGGAACTCGTTATATAAATAATATTTTATTATGATTTGGCATGAAATGTTGTCATTTTAATTTACTTTGGCGGTCAAAATATATGCATTAAGGACCGCCAACAACAAATACTAGCATCACACATGATCTCAAAAGGTAGCGTCCAATCAGGTGGAAGGATTCATAGCACTCATTGTTGAAGACAAAAGGTGCATCTTTGGCTAAGAGGCTAGTCGTGGGGTCTAGCGATTTGAGAAAAGTTTTTGATGAATCGCCTATAGAACCCTACGTGGCCCGAAAGCTTCGGACTCCTTTCACATTTGTAGGAGGTGGAAGTTGTTCAGTGACTTCTATCTTTTTCTCTATCCACTTCTATCCCATGTTCGTACACCATATGTCCTAGCACTATTCCTTCTTGAACCATAAAATGACATTTTTCCTAGTTCAGGACTAAGAGCTTTTCCTCACATTTTTGAAAGACTTTTTTGCAAATTCTCCAAGCAATAATCGAAGGTTTTGCCATAGACAGTAAAGTCATCCATGAATACCTCCATAATCTTTTCAATCATTTCAAAGAAAATAGACATCATGCACCATTGGAAAGAAGTTGGAGCATTACACAATCTGAATGATATTTGTCGGTGTCGCGTAAGTTCCATACGGGCATGTGAAATTCGCCTTATTTTGGTCATCGTGGTGGGATTGGGATTTAGTGATATCCTAAAAACCCATCAAGGAAACAAAAAAGAAAGAGTGTTCGCGAAGCCGCTCCAAAGATCTCATCAATGAAGGGTAACGGAAAGTGATCTTTCTTTGTGGCCTTGTTAAGTTCTCGGTAGTCAATGCACATTCGCCACCCGATGATAGTGCTTGAGGAATGAGTTCATTTTCTCATTTCTAATAACCGCCATTCCTCCTTTCTTTGGCACAACTTGGACAGGACTAACCAACTCACTATGTGGCACATGATAGATAATCCCGGCGTGCAAAAGCTTAAGAACCTCTTTCTTAACAACTTCTCGCATGGCATTGTCAAGTCTCCGTTGTGGTTCCCTCGAGGGTGATGCATCGATCGATAGGAATACGATGCATGCAGAGTGTGGGACTAATCCCTATGAGGTCTTCGAGTGAGTAACCTATGGCTGATCTATGTCTTTAAGACAGTGACAAGTTTATAAGTTTTTTCTTGGGAAAGCTTGTCATTGATAATGGTTGGAGTTTCTCGGTTATTATTGAGAAAGACATATTTCAGGCCAGAAGGAACTGGTTTTAGCTCAATTAAGGGTCGTGGTGGCACCTCCATTTGATCTACTTCAATAGGATCTCCTAGTTCTTTCTCTTCTTGAATGAAGTGCTCAACATCAAAAACTGGTTCAGCCATGTCTACTAGATGTGCCATTAAGACATACTCAATAGGGTCTTTCTCAGGCTTAGGTTCTATTATCGCATTATGTGATCGTGCAAGGGAGATGGCAATAGGAGAGTTTACTAACTTTATATTCAAAAGACCCTTATTTGGTCGTTCTTGAATTAGTGTTCATAAAGGTACACCAATCAAGATAGACATGTCCGAGATGTCATAGATGTGAACATCTAGAAAATAGTCGAATCCTCTTATGCATAACATAATAGTCCTTCTGACCCCATAGCTTTTGAGAATAACTCCAGAAGGAATTTTTAGAAGCTTATGAGATGGGATCAAAGATCCATTGGGGAAAAGTTTTTGAGCTAAATACCATGAAATGATGTCCATCCCAACGGTCGGCCTGACTATAATGAGCCTCTATGGTGGTCCCTTTAATGTTGCAAGATATAGTCTCTAAGGGGCAATGATTCGGGGCTACCTCGGTGGACAACTCCGTTTCGACAATCACTCATTACTCATGATGGCTGATAGTCCTTTAATGTGATCCATTAAGAATGGATCATTGTATGGACCATCCTCAAATGGTGCAGAGTGCACCAGAGGCTTTATTTGCATTGGAAAATTCGAGGCATTACCAAAATCTTCAAAAAAAGATCTACCTCAATTTCGGAGAGGAATGTGCAAGGATGGGGGTTCGTTACTCTCTAGAGTGTTGTCTAGTGTGTATTGTGTTCC
Organism: Hyparrhenia diplandra; assembly: GCA_015847255.1. Classification (NCBI taxonomy): domain Eukaryota; kingdom Viridiplantae; phylum Streptophyta; class Magnoliopsida; order Poales; family Poaceae; genus Hyparrhenia; species Hyparrhenia diplandra. The sequence continues at coordinate 78,209 of JADLZK010010126.1, read as the reverse complement.
CATAGTGGAAGGTTCTATAGCAACCAAATCATTAGAAGGGTTTGTAGGAATTTCAGATTCATTCAACGTGTGTCTCCTCTTTTCTTCTGGGGCTTGGCTCGACTTCTTCTTCGAGTAGCTCATCAAAAATGCCAGGTGTAGGGGTTTTTTCAAGGATTTTCTCAAGAATGGCTTTTCCCTCACTAACAATTTTATGTGAGAATGAACCTCTTAAAATGATGTCGAGATGCAGAGCAGCTTCCTTGTTAAGACCGAGGTAAAAGTGATAGTACAAGACATAGTCGGGCAAGGAAAGGTTTGGACCGAATTGGTAAGGTTTATGAATCTAGTCCAGGGCGCTCCTAGAGTCTCCTTCTCTTTTGTCGAATGTAAGCACTTCGATTCTAAGGTCGGCAAATTTATAAAGAGGGAAGATGGCAAGAAAAAACTTGTCTCGAAGTTCATCCCAATTTCCATGTACACTTCCTATAGAATGAGCATACCACTTTTTTGCTATTCCCTCAAGGGAGAATCGAAATAATTTCCATTTATTGGTCTCTTATGTCATGTCGAATAATAATCCGCAAGAACACAACTGCTCGAATTCTCTAAGGTGGGTGTACGGATCTTCATCTCCCGAGAGAAGGGTTGGTCTCGAACCATGGCTATAAAAGCGGGGGCAAAGCTCATAGCCATCTGTAAGAATGGGGTGCGATGATGGTGGAGGCTCTAACGAAGTCACCCTTTGGAGCAAAGAATTTATAGATTGGAGTGAAATCCATGAGGTAAGGGTACAGTAGTGGTAAAAAGGTAAAAGGTCAATCTTGGTTTTAATCTAGCACAGCTACCGTTCCATGGCAACAACGCCAGAAAACTTGTTGGTATTTATTAAGTGCAATTAGAATATGAAAGATTCTGCAAGCGCACGGATATTGATCACTACAAGATTTTTCGGTCTAATTCAACACCTCAATTGCAACGCCCGAAACTTTGGTTGCCGAGAGATGGTTGTATTGCAACCATTCTAAAAAATCGTAGCGATACGTGGCTTTAATACAATGGTTTTCAAGATGTTGCGAAGTCTGTGTTGCATTTGGTTGACGATATTTCAATGGTGAAAAATGGTTGCGGAGAATTGATTTTGGTTGCAATTGTGTGGTAGTACTGCAACTACACTTGCGTTAGTTGCATTTGGTTGTGACTATTGCTACGTTTTTTTTTGTGTTGCATAAAATTTTCACAAGCGTTGCAAAAAGCTGGATGCTTAATGCAACGAAACTCTTGGAGGCTAAGCAAAAGTGGGGTTCTATTACAACCTTTTTGGCAGTTGCAATATACTTTGATATTGTTGCAAGTGCTAAATTTTATTGCAACGAGATCTCTAGGGTCATAGCGAAAATTGTGTTCAAGTACAATGCTTATTTTTTGTTGCAATATACTTTGAGAATTGCACGAGAACTAGCAAAGCAGGCTGATTTGGATTGGGCCTTATCACGGGCCATACACGCAGCGAGCAGGGAGTCGGAATCTGTTCAGGGGTGCTGCGCCGGAAAAACTTGTGTGAACCTTGAGTTGACGCGACCCTAGGTGTGCCCTCACGCTAGATTACGGCCACGTGCCCCTCGTACGTATCAGACGGACTCCAGCGCAAACTCAACACCACGTCGCTCCACGGTCATTTCATCGGCTCCCCAGCGGCTTGTTATTTTTCCCTCGCTATGGCTCACATCCGCCCGCTGCTGTTCGACTGCACGCCAAAGCTGATATCTAGACAGCGAGCTGCGGGTGGCGCTGGCTGCGAAGAAGAGCAAGAAGGCAATGGAGGCGTGGGCGCGCGGCAAGGACACAGCAGCGGTGGCAAGGGCAGGTTTGATTTGTTATTTAATTAATGTTGCGCTTATGGAACCAAAACATGTTGTTATGTAATAAAATGTAATAATATTTAGACTTGGTTAACAAAATCTACAAACTTGCCTGGTGGCATGGTTTTTGTGTACAATCATTGAATAAAAAATCCAAAAAGTTTTGGTAAAGTAGTATTGCACATTGTTCACAGTGGATATATTATCACACATAGTAAATGTCGCTTAAAAATAATAATAGTACATTTTCTACCAATAAGGTTGCTATGTCCACTAATCTGACATCTCCAGATAATCCAATAGACAGAGACTCAGCAGTTTGGTTCCAATCCACATACAAGCACACTGAAAGAACAAATATCTTCAGCAGAGACATAAGTGAAGGCAAGAATAGTTTGTTCAAACTTTGATAAAATCCACCATGCTTTTTACATACAGTAACCAGTAACTCTGGTTTGCTTGCTTGTGTGGCTGTTAATTTGCTCTCGAAGGAGATAAGCCTTTCTTCAGACACCTAAAAACAAAACAAAAACAGTTTATATGGTTGCTCTATTGACTTCATGAAGCGACAAAAAGCTTATCTTCTTGAAGGGAGATAAGCATTGCATTACACTTCCTCCACCCCCTCATAGCAAACCAATTGCACTTGTCCTGCTCCCTCATCTGCAAGTCTGAACACTTAAACTGAAATAAACAGAACCAGCATGTGCATGTTGCTGAACTACATCTGACAATTGCTCACTAATGGATGACTAAATATCAATATGCTTGACTGAAATTCTTAATCTAAATATGTGTCAGATTCAGAGGCTAATCTGTACTAACCAGACTGTATGAACGTTTAACAGTGGCAACACATTGTGGTGGACCTAACAATCTCTCATCAGTGGCTGACCAACAAACATGATTATATTTTTACCAAATGTTTTTAATTTGTTAACTTATGAATACTCGAGTCATGAAAAGAGTAAATCAATTACTTCACATGTTCTGCCTTCCAGGTTGGTGGTTTTTTGTCATCCTCATCACTTGTAAACATGTCAATCTTTCAACTAGTAAGTTATTACTAAAGCTGCACAGGTTAGCTAATTACTGGTCCATCCTTTATGTGTGTTATTTGTGCTGAAGCTCCCTCACTAGTGCAATAACATCAATAAGGTTGTTTACTTATCCTCTAGTGGAATTTCTTATACGTAAACAAATAAAAAGCTCTGAACCATTGCTACAGGTTATATTTGTATGTCACTTTGAAACTTCTGAACCATCGCTAAACAATCATATACATGCACCGGAACTTTTGATGCTAGAAATACTAATGCAAGGCATTTCCTTCAAGCACATTTGTAGAAACATTTCTTTTTTGAAAAATAGTGGCGAACATTATTTTACCTTCAGATCAAGTTGCTTGGAAGTTTCCTGATGTAGCCAAGACTTTTTTACTGTTAAAGCAAAGAAAATAACACAAACCTTAAGCATAGGAAGCGTAAGACAAATAGTATGAGGATGAAATAATCTAATTTCATAAAGTTATATGTTCAGATTAAAACTTTAAAATGGAGATTCCCACAAAAGCAAGAATGCATCAACCCATACATGTCTCTTCTACTACTACTTCAGATAAGAACATTGTATAATATCCTCTAAATTTTGCGGGAAAAATCAAAGTAATAGGCTATGTTGGTGTACCATTCGATAAGTATTTTTCCTAGCTCCATTAGGGCCAAGTTCCACTCTGCTTTCTGCCGTGGATTACTCTTGCATTGCACCCACACCGGTGAAGACCACACCGACAGATCTCGGAGTACTAACTCACCACGGCCATGGGCGTCACCAATCGACAAAACCAATGGTGCAAAGTCTCGAATCTTTTTGTCATAAAGAATAACAAGAACCTCATCGCACCATTAAATTACTTACTAATTATACAACTAACTGAACTAATAAGAGCTGCAATTATTAAAAAAAATGATTAGGCAAAGGAATTAAAAAACTGCAGAGGAACAAAGCGCCACTGGATAAGCTATATGGCAATTTTATCCAATCCACACAACCCATCTAATAGGGTGCAAGAAACAATTAAATTTCATAGGGGAAAATGGAAAATCCATCCATATTTATAATGTACCTAGGCTAATCCATCCATGTTTTATCCATGACGCGCCTTTTACAAAAAACGGAGTGTCAATTAGTGAAATATATACACACATGTTCTCATTTTAGATTGGATTGTTCGACAAAAAGTCGAAACCTGAGCACAAGCAAAACATACTTCAAAGCTACAAGTGGTGACAACTTGTGTAGAAAGAACAATCAAGAGTTGAATCCTTTAGTGCTTCCTTATTGGAAATTTTGCAACATGCACAAGAAAGAAAGAAATACTTAGAGCTGATCTATTTGCGTGAGGAGACATGTATGCATTTCAATAGTTGTGGATCCATCATAAGAAAACTTACATGCAACCCGATGGATTGTGTTCTATGCAAGATCTTGAATCCGTTAGTTCCTCTCGCAAAATCAACTAAGGTATTAAACATCACATTGAAATCGAGCTGAATATGTTCCATCTACAAAGAGGGGAAGACAAAGGCGGATCCGAATGAAAGAAAGTTTGGCAAGAGAAGTAACCCAACCCTTGAATCTTTGCCGGCATTGCTCACCTTCGTGGTTTCATCTACTCCCTTTTCGCAAGCAAGGAAAAAAACACAAGAAAATAAGTTGTGTTGAAACCCTAGCACGCAGGAGAATGTTAGACCCTAGCTACACGGCGAAGCCGAGCGTGAGCAAGCGATGTAGATGGATCTCGACGGGAACGACGGCGCGCGAGGAATCTCCGAGCTCGCGTGTTCGAGTTTGCTTACTTTGGAATTAACTTGTCATTACAACGGGATGAGGCAAGATATAAACGACAAGGCCTGGACATCGACCCACCTGTCACACACCCGGCCCATCGGACCCACACCGACATAAACTCAAGGAACTAAATAACAAACGTAAAGTAGACAATCCGTCTTCTTTCCCGCGATCGCCTCACTCTTGTATCATGACAGCTCCCCCGGTTCCCCGCTCCCCCCTAGCGGTAGCCGTAGGAAAACGAGTCTTCAAGACGTAGTAGTCCCTCCCCCAGGATGAAGTAGCGGGCAGTCCGCACCAACTCACCAGTACACTGCGGAATGGCCGAAGCGACCTTTTGGCGTACAGGGCGCCGATCAAGAATTGCTTCGGTATGGCATCCGTGGGTTTGCGTGTCGAAAACAGTTGGCAATGTAGAATAAACCGGGGGTATAAGAAGGCAGAAATGGTTTGAGCTGTGACACGTGAAAGACTGGGTGGATCTCACTGTCTGGTGGGAGCTTCAGCCTGTAGGCCACAGCACCAATGCGTTCCACAACTTGATAAGGACCAAAGAATTTATATGCCAATTTGGGATATGGCACCGGGGGCAACCGAGGATTGTGTGTAGGGTTGTAAACGCAAAGAATACCGGGTCACCAACCCGAAAGGAGCGGTCAGTCCTGTGTTTATCTGCCTGCATCTTCATTCTGTTCTTGGCTTGTTCCAATCGTTGTTTGAGTTGCTCGAGATATGTTTCCCTGTTCTCAATAATCTCCAAAGACCGTAGGTGGAGTATCGTGGTTCGGGGTAGGACTGAGGCGAGATTGGGTTCATAACCATACAAAGCTTTGAATGGAGAACGACCAATGGCGGTGTGATAAGATGAATTGTACCATAACTGTGCCAGTGGCAACCATGCTTTCCATGTCTTTGGGGAGTCCTCATCGCACATCTGAGATACATCTCCAGGCACTGATTAACCCGTTCGGTTTGGCCATCGGTTTGAGGGTGATAAGATGTAGAAAAATTCAGTTCGACCCTGTAAAGCTTAAACAGATGTTTCCAGACTTTGCTGACAAAAATAGGATCCCTATCACTGACCATCTTCTTTGGAAGGCCATACAACTTAACAATATTGTCCAAGAAGAGCTCAGCTACCTGTGTGTTGATAAGGATGCTTCAAGGCCATGAAATGAGCAAATTTAGTGAACCCATCGACCACCACCATAATCACGCACATAGCCTTGTGATTTGGGAAGGCCTGTGATGAAGTCCATAGTTATCTCTTGCCAGATACCCTCAGGAAGAGGTAATGGCTGAAGCAATCCTGCAGGGTGCTCATGATTATGCTTACTCTGTTGACAGATTAGGCACTGCTTCACAAAGCTGTCAACATGAGCCTTCATCCCTTTCCAGAGAAACATCTTTCTCAGTCTATGATATGTTGCCGAGATCCCAGAATGACCACCAATTGCAGAAGAATGACAAGCAGCTATAAGTTTGGTTTGCAAAGCTGAGTTGTTGCCAATCCATATGAGTGATCCTTTCCTGATAATTCCTTGTTCTAGGGAGAAACCATGTTCATTGGGACTAGATATGGCCAACTGTGCCATCAATTGCTGAGCATTGAAGTCAGTGGTATATGAATTCATCACCTCTTGTAGCCACTGTGGTTCCACCGTAGAGGAAGCTTGTAATGTGGAGATGTGGGACATCCTAGAGAGTGCATCAGCTGCTACATTTTCCTTGCCTTTGCGATAGACAATCTTGAATTGTAATCCCATGAGACGTGTCATTGCCTTTCTCTGCATGTCAGACTGCAAGTGCTGTTCATTGAGGTAAGACAATGATTTGTGGTCTGTTAAGATTAGAAATTCCTGTCTCTGCAGATAAGGGCGCCATTTCTCCACAGCCATGATGAGTGCCAGGAACTCCTTCTCATAAATAGACATATGTTTGTGCTTCTCCCCTAAAGCTTTACTGATGTAAGCAATAGGCTGACCTTGTTGCATGAGTACTGCACCAATGCCCCTCAAAGACAGCATCCTGTTTCAACCTGAAATTGCAACCGAAAAGTCGGGCAATCTTAATACAGAGTGGTTGTCATAGCCACCTTGAGATTGTCAAAGGATTCCCCGGCTTGGGCTGACCAGCTCGGAATTGCTTCAATCTGAGGACATTGGTCAATGGTTTTGCAATGATGCCATAGTTCTTAACAAACTTTCTGTAGTAGCCTGTGAGACCAAGGAAGCCTCTGAGCTCAGTCATAGTTGTGGGTGGAGGCCATTTGAGCATGTCTCTTGTTTTAGATGGGTCAGTTGCAACCCCCTGATCTGATATAATGTGGCCCAAATAGTCAATACTGGATTGAGCAAAAGAACATTTGGAAGCTTTGAGATATAGCTTGTTCTGTCTAAGCACCTCCAGAACTTGTTGAATATGCTGCAAATGCTCATCCATGGTTCTGCTGTATATCAGAATGTCATCTAGGAACACCAATACAAACTGCCTTAAGAAGGGTTGCAGGAGCTGATTCATTAGGCATTGGAAGGTAGCAGGGGCATTGGTGAGGCCAAAGGGCATGACCTTGAACTCATAGTGTCCCTGGTGGGTCTTGAAAGCTGTCTTGTGCTCATCTTGTGGTAACATTCTGATTTGGTGGTACCCTGACCTCATGTCCAATTTAGTGAATAGATTAGAGCCAGCTAACTCATCTAAGATTTCCTCCACTATGGGCATAGGAAATCTATTCTTGATGGTAATAGAATTGAGTCTCCTGTAATCTATACAGAATCTCCACTGTCCATCTTTCTTCTTAACCAACAGGACAGGTGATGCAAATGGGCTATGGCTATGAGTGATCAAGCCTGCTGTCAAAAGATCTTTAACCTGATTTTCAATCTCGGTTTTGTGTTGTGGTGAGTAATGGTATGGTCTAGCATTGACTGGTACAGCATCAGGGTAAAGAGGTATGGCATGATCATAAGTTCTTTGTGGTGGCAAAGTTTTGGGGTCCTGAAATACATCAGCATACTGCAGCAATAAATCATTCACATCCTCAACCTGATGAGATGGAACTGCTGGCAACTGCACAGAATCTGTATGACCTCCCTTAGTGACAATAGCAAATGCCCAGACATCATTGCCCTTCATTGATTTGTGCAGTTTGTTAACAGAAATATTCTGTAAGGATGAGGTTGGTGGTTGGATTCCTTTGATGGTAACCCATTTACCTCTGTCCAGGAAGGATAGGGTTCTAGCTTCCCAATTACACATCATATCACCTTTAGGTTTGAGCCAATCAAAACCCAGAATAGCATCATAAGGGAGGGACTGTAACACTACCATGTCAGCTTGGAAGGTATGACCCTGTATGTACCATTTCAAATTTTTCACCATCTTGTCAGTAGTCATCCAAGTGTCATTTGGGAGCTTGACTTTCATTGGAGGAATGTCTATTGTAGGTAGATTGGTGAGGGCTACAAACTGGGCACTCACAAAAGTGTGACTGCTGCCAGTATCCAACAGGGTTAGCATTGTTTTATCTTGCACAGTAGCCTTAAACTGCATAGCATCAGCACCATCTGTCCCAGTAATTGCATTCAATGATAATTGACCAAATTGTTCTTGGATTAAATCATCCAAGGCCATCTCATTGAGTACCTCTTCATCAATTTCTTTATCAAGATCATTGACCACCATAGCATTCAGCTGAGGTTTGGCTCTTTTGGGGCATTTGTCAGCATGACCAGGTTCATATTTCTCACCACACCCATAGCACAAATTGTTTGCCTTCCTGTAATCTCTCAGCTGTTTATCTCTCCACAAATTCCCATATGCTGGCTTAGTTTCCACCCTATCATTCTTTGGAAGCATCTGCTTGAAATGATTGGGTTTAGTGTTGTATTTGGATTTGTTTCTGTCCAATACCTTCTCTTGAATCTTAGCAATGGTGATTGCTCTCTCCACAGTGGCGGGCACCTGGGGTTCCACCACTGCTCTGATGTCCTCCTTGAGTCCTCTAACATATTGAGTGGCAAAGAACAAAGTATCATAGTTAGCATCATGCATAGTAACATCATATTGCAGAGACTTGAACGTGTTTGTATATTCCTCTACAAGATTCAACTGTTTCATCCAAAGAGATCATTGATAGCAGATCTCGTGGTCATCACCGCCAAAGTGTGCCAAAAATGTCGAGTGCTCAAGGTTCTCCATGTTACTTGTGTCATGAGTCATTTCATAAGTCCGCCACCATTTAGCCGCATTATCCTCCAAATGCATGGTGGCAACTTCCACCCGAATGTCCCTTGGAATCTTGTAAATCTTGAAATCTTTGGGTGCATTTGGACGAACCCGGATCTTGGGTTGGTCACCATTGAATGAAGGAAAATGTAGCTTGGGCAGGAATTGAGGGGGTGGTTCCCATGATGATGACCCGGTTAGATTCTGGAAGTGTGATTGGTCCCGACACTGCACGCTTCTCTGTCATTGGCAAACACATTGTCGAATCCTCCTCTTCCTCACCGAGCGCTGAACCGCCACTGAGAATTGTTCTCCCTTTCGAATTGTCTCAGCCCGGATTAAGTAAATCGCTTGCCCATTTGCTTTCGGACTGAAAGTAGCAATGAATTGCTGTTCCTGCATACATTGAGCCACTCTCGAATCTGTGCGCCGAGCCGCTGCCTCACCTCTTGTTGTATGGTTCCCGTGTCGGTCATTCGGTGAACATGAGATTGAAGTTATCTCGCATTTCTTCCCATAGTGCTTGGTCCCTTCCGAATGAGCCGCCATCCGTTCCAAAGAACAACCTTGTGCGAGCCGAAGGCGTGTCTCTAGCGCGCCTGCGAGGAGCCGCGTGGTGCCAAACCGGTGGATGTAAGAACCGAAGTTGGGATACACTAGGTTTGGTCACAACCTCCCACTTTTACTGCGTATCCCCTCACACCGCCGCCCGGAGTTGATGCGAGACCTCCTCGAATTTTACCGCGCAAACTTCGTTCGCAACCTTGAGTCGTGGGACAACTCCCTCCAACTTCACCGCTCGAATCGCACAATCGGCGGCGAGGAGATTTTACACAAGGACCAAGCCTTGCAACCCCGATCGGCTATGCAATCCAAATAGATTTCAGTAATAAGAACCATGATAGAGGACGAGAATCCAGGGCGCGTTCCGTTGGTGGATTCTACGGTAGTTTCAACTAGATCCGTCGCGGATTACTCGATCCACGAATCCTGTCGAAATGAACCCCACCGAGCCGTTTGGAATCGGCGTTCGAGGATTGAAACCGGGAGTGGAACCGAAGAAGATGAACAATAGGGTAACGAATCGAGTGTAGGATAATCTGTGGTGCTTTGTGGTAGATTTCAACCGATTCCGAACGGGGATCCGGTCAACCAAAGGAGGGTCCTATGGATCCCTGGTCTAACACCGCTGGGGCGTGACCCGGGAGAGCACGCCGACCGGAATTACGACCGGATCAACCCGAAACAAACAGCGATTGGAACCCGATCAAGTGGGAGCGACTACGGTAGGGGGTGGGAAAAGGCGGATCGATTCGTCACCCGAGGAAGAGAATACTGAAGCGGTCGCGGGACGGAGTAGTCGGTGATATGTCGCCGCCGCCACACACGAGGTAGATGTAGGAGCCGAGGATAGATTGGTCTTTTTGATACCACCCGTTAGACCCTAGCTACACGGCGGCGCGGGCGTGGCGCAGAGATGGATCTCGAGGCGGGAACGGCGGCGAGGGAATCTCGAGCTCGCGTGTTCGAGTTTGCTTACTGGAATTAACTTGTGTCTTTACAACGGGATGAGCGGTATATAAGCGGCGGTGGCACGGACATCGGGACCCACCTCACACACACTTGCCCATCGGACCCACACGACATAAACTCAAGGAACTAAATAAACGAAAGCGTAAAGTAGACAATCCGTCTTCTTTCCTGTGATCGCCTCACTCTTGTATCATGACGAAGAATGGGGATGAGAGGAAGGGGATGTGGAGATGATGCACCGGATGTGGAAGGGAATGGGGACGCGGCAACGGCACTCTTTTCTGGCCGGGCGGGGCTGGGGCGGCGTCGGGATTGGGCGGGAGGGGGGGCCGGCCGGGCGGTGTCGTCCGTTCGATTCAACAGCGGCGCTCACGGGGGCTCCGGCCAGGGACTCGACAGCGGTCAGGGCGGGCGGCGTGTCGAGTGGAGCCCTCTGGCGGCGCCGGCAATGGAACTCCGCTGGCGGCGCCCGGCGGTGGTGGCCAGGCTCGCTCGTTTTTTTCAGGAGTCGCTGAGTGGGTGGGCAAATGGGAAAGGTTTGGGTGAGCGAAACTTTGACAAAGGGATGAGTTTTGCCTTGCCGCGGAGAGCTAGCGCGGGAATGAATTTTGGCTGGCGGGTTCTTGATTGAAAACTTAATAATTTAGCAAATTTAGTCACGGCGCCAAAATTTCACCTTGCGCCTAGCAGTCCAAACTCAACATGCCGTCCATTACTGCATTTTAAACTTAAAAGAAAAAAAACAGAGAATAAAAATCAAAAGCAAGGGAATTTCAAATAAATAAAATTTTATACAATAACTATCTGATTTGGAAAATGATTACATAACCCATATAAGTTAAATTTTACTTTTTCTTCTCTGCCTACATGTATTCTCGATTCTCATTCTCTTCTAATTTCTTAGTTAAGATAATAGTGTGCATTCTTGCCTAGTGATTCAATAAATGCTTGAGGAGGTTATTAACAACCTATTATATAGTCATTATTATTGAAAATTAAACTCATCATATAGTGGAACCTAATTTAGTTAGTTTATTTGGCCTCATCTCAGTTTCCTTCATAGTGGGTTTGGACCATGGACCAAGAGCATTATAATCATTTGTCTTACCATTGAGCTACAACAACTTTTGTGTTATTGGATGAACTTTATCGTATATATGTGAACCATCTATGTTAGCAAGTAATGCACCTCCACCATCCACTCATGAAGTTCGTTAAAAATTGTTGGACAACCTGTAGTTTCAACAAATTGTGTGTATGCTACATTTTAGATTTTTCTGGACACTTTATGATATTTTAACATTTATTCTTAATAATTCAACAAAAATTACGGTCATAGGTAAACTTGGTTTAGAAAATTCCACGAATTCACCACGACAACATATTTTGGCTCCAAAAGCATTCCATAAAAGTTTCAAAAAGATTTCGACAAAGTGGTACTATACATCCATCGAAATCGAACATTTCTCAATTAGTCATAAAGGACTATGTGAGCCATATATGCCTTTGTGATGGATGTGCAATAACACTTTGTCGCAATCACTTGAATTTTTATGTTATTCTTATACACCAAAATCATGTGTGTCTATGCAAGTTTTTAGATTTTTCTAGCCATTTTATGGTATTTTAGCATTTATTCCTTAGTAATTCAATAAATAATTAAAGTAATAACTCGGTTTTGGATTTGAGTGGAACCGATCGGTTATGTGTTTCTGGAAACCAAAGTTTTTTATACCAAACCGAACCGAACCAAACCAAATTTTTGGTTTTTCCGAGCGCCCAGGTGACAAGTTACCTATTACGTAATTATTTATTGATTTACTAAAGAAAAATGTTAAAATAACCTAATGTTGCTAAAAATATAGAAACTTGCATGGCCACCTCCTTTTGGTGTAGCATGTTGATAAAAAAAAGTTTTAGTTGATTCAGAGAAAGTGTGATGCACATCCTCAAAAAGGCACACATACATGTCACTAGCAACATCTAGTTCGTTGCGATTGATACTATTGCCACACCCATAGTGGTTGCAATTGCTTTTGTTACAACACTCACAATGGGTTGCAAAAGCGTCGAAAGTGTTGCAATAGAGGGGTTACGTGGTCGCAACTAAAAACGTAACCCGTTGCATTACGCTATTGCTACCCTTACAAATGCAACGACATTTAACCAAAAACAATGGTAGCAAAAGTACTATTGCTACCATTTTTGGCTCTATTGCTACACTTTGTCGGCGTTGCATTAGACCAAAAAAATCTTGTAGTGTGTAACTTGCAACCGGGAGTATTAGAGTATCTGTGGGGATCACTCCTGCCCCTCGCCTTCGCTATCGAAGGTAGCGGGAGGAGGGGCGAGGGCTTCCTACAGAGAAAGGAATGACAAGTATGAACCAACGAAACGAGTGGTGGGCGAAGGGGCCTCCGCTCGGTCACGCCCCCAGAGGGGGCTGCGGAGGGTGGGAACTAGCGGAGGTTAGCATGAGCACGAAGGAGAGTGAATGACGAGGGGGCCTCCGTCGGTCCCACCCTCGCTGGAGTTGCCGGGGGTGGGAACTAGCGGAGGCCCGCACGAGTGTAAAAGGACAGAACTTGGGAGCTATCTAAAGACGTGATTTGATTCGATGGCAATGAATACACCTGTCGACCCCCTTCCTCGGTGCCCCTACCCGGGTATTTATAGGAAGCCGGGGGTCGAGTGGTCGCTTTACAACACGGTACCACGGTAGGTGGGAATTTGTACACGCTGATGAGTGGGCCCACGTCGGGCAAAGGCGTATTTTACCCTCGTAGGGGTATAGTGGTAAACACACACGAGTCCACGGGCTGGCCGCCGCTGGTAGGGTTTCTCTTCCGCCGCCCGACCACCATGGCTCGGCGGCTCAACCTTCTCATGGGCCCGCCCTTCGGAGATTGGCTCTGTGCCCTCGGTTATCGCCGACCCTCCGCTTGGGTCCTCGGGATGTCGTCGGGCCTTGACCCTCGTATTGATGATTGACGGAGGCCTCGCCTGGGAGTAGAGCCTGCGGTCGCTTGGGTCTTCTTATGCCCTCTGATCTTGCGGAGGCCCCTTTGCTGGGCCTATCAATGACGTCGTCTTGACTTGCACGTGAAAGGTTGACGGAGGCCCCTCCTCCGAAGAGTGGAGCGGGCTTCGGTGTCGCTTGGGTCCTCCGCGCCTTCGGCCTAGCGGGCGCCTTATTTGGACTTGCTGTGAAGAGTCGGTTATAACATATGTTGCTTGGCCCGCCGAAGCGGGGCTGCTGCGGGAGCTACGGGCGGCGGGGTCGCCCACCCCAACAGCCAGCCCCTCGAAGGTTTGGTCCTATCCGCGGAGGGCGGAGCGTGAGCACGAACTTTAGGAGGGTCCCATGGATGTGAGGGGCGCATGTCTCTCCCATGGGCCCTTGCCGATGCCCCTAGCTGCTCATGGGACTTGCGAGAGCGGGCCATGGTGATTTCACAAGACGATCCGGGGGGCGGCATTGCGTGTTTCTCGGGGTTTGCACCGAGGTTTCGGTCTTGGAGGTGTGCCTTTTAGGGCATCTTTATCTTGTTGTGCCCAGTTGGGCCTCGTTGTAATGGGTGTGCCCCTTAATGCTTTTTGTAACGTGATGTGCCCTTCGAGGCTGTAAATTTCACTTTGATTGGTCCTTCGTCTCAGAGGACTTTTGGTCGTTGTCAACTATCTTTGGTTTTGCTACTCTTGAAAAAATGCCCCTTTCTTTGTGCGGAGGTTGTAGTTGTTTGCTCTTTTTTTCTTGGCAAGGGCCGCGTGTTGTGGAGGTTTGCTAAGAGAGTCGCCGCTTGCGAAGGGTTTCGATTGGTTCGGCAATGTCGGAGGTTGGTCGTGAGGAGGTTGTGAATCCTGCCGACGGTGGGCGAGGTGACCGTGCGAGCGGCGTGCCCTCCCTCCTCTTCCCACCGAGTGCGGTGGCGGGGGGTCGACCTAGGCGTGCTGCGAGAGAGCGGTGGACCGGCGTCTGCGGCTTCGGGGTGGCTACGAGGGCGATGACCCCTCGGTCGGAGGAAGATGAGGTGGTGGTCTTTGCCTAGTTCTTCATTGCGGGACTGCAGTTCCCCATGGTGATGGTTTGGGAGGGGGCTTTGCTATGAGGGCATGTTTGCACGGTGTAGGCCATGGGTGCTTGAGCGAAGAGGGAATGGTGTGGAAGGGGGCTGATGGCCCGTTGTTGGATGTTGAGGTCGATGAGGGTGCGGAGCTTATCGAATGTGTTGCTTCAAATCTAGGCGATGATGTGCCGGGGAGTTGATCTATAGAGCCGCAACGAGGGTGTGATGCCCGTGTGAGCGAGGTTAGGTGTGGAGTGTGGTCTTGGCGGTCAGCGTGGTGTGTTCCCTTCGGGGTTTGTTGCAAAGTGTGCCCCCTCGGGGCTTTTGTGACTAGGCCCTTAAGGCATGGCCTTCGGGAAATGTTGTGGAATGTGCCCTACGAGGCTTTGTTTGCATGGTTTTGTGGGGTGGCTTTTTAGTCGTGGTGCAACTTGTGGATGACACGGCTGGGGTATTCTTTTTTGTGAGGCTTGCTTGAGCTTTCGGAGGTAGGTGTGAGTTGGTCGCGGCGATGCCCCATATTTCTTTTAGCGAGGCTCGCTTGATTTTTTCGAAGGTAGATGCGGCTCGTCGCAGCGATGCCTCCTGTTTCCTTTAGCGAGGCTTGCATGGGTTTGCGAAGGTAGATGCGGCTTGGTCATAGCGATGCCCCCTATTTCCTTTAGCGAGGCTCGCTTGGGTTTGCGAAGGTAGATGCGGCTTTGTCGCCGGCGATGCCCCCATTTCCTTTAGCGAGGCTCGCTTGGTTTTGTGAAGGTAGATGCGGCTTTGTCGCAGCGATGCCCCCCCTCATTTAGCGAGGCTCGCTTGATTTTTCGCGAAGGTAGATGCGGCTTTGTCGCGGTGATGCCCCCCCGTTTCCTTTAGCGAGGCTCGCTTGATTTTTCTTGAAGGTAGATGCGGCTTTGTCGCAGCGATGCCCCATATTTCCTTTAGCGAGGCTCGCATGGGTTTGCAAAGGTAGATGCGGCTTTGTCGCAGCGATGCCCCCTATTTCCTTTAGCGAGGCTTGCCTGATTTTGCGAAGGTAGATGCGGCTTTGTCGTAGCGATGCCCCCGTTTCCTTTAGCGAGGCTCGCATGGGTTTTGCGAAGGTAGATGTGGCTTTGTCGCGCGATGCCCCTGTTTTCTTTAGCGAGGCTCGCTTGATTTTGCGAAGATAGATGCGGCTTTGTCACAGCGATGCCCCCCCTATTTCCTTTAGCGAGGCTCGCATGGGTTTGCGAAGGTAGATGCGGCTTTGTCGCAGCGATGCCCCCTATTTCCTTTAGCGAGGCTCGCTTGATTTTGCGAAGGTAGATGCGGCTTTGTCGTAGCGATGCCCCCTGTTTCCTTTAGCGAGGCTCGCATGGGTTTGCGAAGGTAGATGCGGCTTTGTCGCAGCGATGCCCCCTGTTTCCTTTAGCGAGGCTCGCTTGATTTTGCGAAGGTAGATGCGGCTTTGTCGCAGCGATGCCCCCTATTTCCTTTAGCGAGGCTCGCATGGGTTTGCGAAGGTAGATGCGGCTTTGTCGCAGCGATGCCCCCTATTTCCTTTAGCGAGGCTCGCTTGATTTTGCGAAGGTAGATGCGGCTTTGTCGCAGCGATGACCCCTTTGCTTTTGACAGGCTCGCTTGGTTTTGCGAAGGTAGATGCGGCTTTGTCGAGATGATGCCCCCTATTTCCTTTAGCGAGGCTCGCTTGATTTTGCGAAGGTAGATGCGGCTTTGTGCGGGAGCCCCTAAGCGGACCGCTAGGTGTGTTGTACGAGAGGTTGTGCGGAGCCCTAGTGGAGCCATTTGGGTTGTGCTACTCGGAGGTTGTGCGGAGCCCCTATTGGAGCTTAAGCTGGGTTGTGTTGTCCAGGCGGATCTTGTCGCGGGCCCCTAGCGGATCTTCGCTGGGTTGTGCTACGCGGAGGTTGTCTTGGGAGCCCCTAGCGGAGCTTCTGCGGGCCTGGGTTGTGCTATCTTGCGCGAGAGGTTTGCGGGAGCCCCTAGTGGAGCTTTGGGTTGTGTCACACAGAGGTTGTGCGGAGCCTCTAGCGGGGGCTTCGCTGCGTTGTGTGCTATCTGCGGAGGTTGTCTTGGAGCCCTAGTGGAGCTTTGTTGGGTTGTGTCGCACCGGAGGTTGTGCGGAGCCCCTAAGCGGGGCTTGCTTTGCGTTGTGTGCTATCACGAGAAGTTGTGTGGAGCCCCTCCTTGCACGCCGCCTTCTTAGATATGGACTGGGTGTCACCACCCTGCCCCTTTAGGCGTAAGTTTGTCCTTGATAGATCCTCGGTTTTGTATTGGGGGTGTGCTGGCCTCTGTTACATCCGTGCTACCCTCACTTGGGGCGCGCCGGGGTGTATTTTTGTGAGCCTCGGCCTGTCTTGCCGGCGTCCTCTATCTTGGGCACCTTCACGCCACCCAAGCTTGGAGCCCATACTCGGGCGTCTTGCGGTTTGAGAGTTGTGAGCCCCTGGTGTGTCTTGCCAGGGTGCATGTCTTTGTGTACCTCCATGCTACTCGCATTCGGAGCACGCGGAGTTTGAGCTACGCCAGCCCCTGGCGTGTCTTGCTAGGGTGCGTGTCTTTGTGTGCCTCCGTACTACTCACATACGGAGCGCATGGAGTTTGAGTTTTGCGAGGCCCAGGCGTGTCTTGCCGAGGTGCCTGTTTTGGTGTACCTCTGCACTACTCCTTCGGAGTGCACGGAGTTTGAGCTTCATCGGCCCCTGGAGTGCCTTGCCCGAGGGTGCTGTTTTTTGTACCTCCGCACTACTCCCTTGGTCTGCGGCGGAGTTTGAGCTCATCGGCCCACGGCGTGCCTTGCCGGGGTGCATATTTTTGTGTACCTCCGCGCTACTCATATCCAGAGCACGCGGAGCTTGGGCTTCGTCAGCCCCTGGCGTATCTTGCCGACATGTTGGCGAAGGTGTGATCGGTGTCATTGTAGTCGGATGCAAAGCCTTTGCAGAGGTTTGGCTAAGCCGGGGTGAAGTCGGTTTCTTCGCCCCGAGCGGGGCCAATCCTTGTGCCCTCCACGCTGTCGATGAGGGCTGGGTGCCACCACCCAACCCATTTCGGCAGAGGTGCCTCTTGCATATTGCTGCTTTCAGGGGTAAGTCCTGCATGCATTGGTTGGAGGTGGTGCCTCATATATATAAAAAACTTTGCGCCCCCTTCGTGAGGAAAAAAAAGGGTGCAGCCCACGGTGTTGCATAGCTTCTTGCACAACCCACGGTGTATCATAATATGCACAAGCGAATGTCCTTGCAACATGAAGTTAATTTCAACATCGAATAAAACATAAGCTTGCTTTTGCGAGCCTGTCATATCTTGCCAAGGTGCTCGACTTCTTTGTTTGCCTCCGCGCGACTCATTTTCGGAGCGGCGGGGGCGCCCGTTTGCGTGCCCCCCATCGTATCTTGGCGGGGTGCCCGACTTTGTTTGCCTCTGCTGCGCTGCTCATACTCGGAGGCGCGGGGTGTTGTTTGGCGTGCCCCAGCCGTATCTTGCCGGGGTGCCCGACTTTTGTTTGCCTACGCCTTTGCTCATACTCGGAGGGCGCAGGGCGCTGTTTGCGTGCCCCTGTCGTATCTTGCCAGGGTGCCCGACTTTTGTTTGCCTCCGCGCGACTCATACTCGGAGTGCACGCGGGGCGCTGATGCGAGCCCCTGTCGTATCTTGCCAGGGTGCCCGACTTTTGTTTGCCTCCGCGCGACTCATACTCGGAGTGCACGCGGGGCGCTGATGCGAGCCCCTGTCGTATCTTGCCAGGGTGCCCGACTTTTGGATGCATGAAGCTAAATGAAGGTAGAATGAATATGTAAAATTGCGAAGGTGAAGTAAGCAATTGAGATCCCAAGACAAATATTCATGAGGCTGTGAAAGAGCTGGATCCAGATCCCTGTGAAGGCAGCCATGTCATATAGTAGTGAGGCTCTGAAAGAGCCAAATTCAGATCTCTGCAAAGTTAGGCACAATAGGTAGTAATGAGGCTCTGGGTGAGCTGAATTCATATCCCTGCAAAGAGAGGCACAATCGATAGTAATGGGGGCTCCGAATGAGGCAAAAAGAGGTCCCTGCAAAGGCAGGCACGATAGGTAGTAATGAGGCTCTAAGGGAGCCAAAATCGATTCCCTGCGAAGGCAGGCACGACTGACAGTAATGGGGGCTTCGAATGAGCCAAATTTAGATCCCTGCAAAGACAGGCACGATAGATAGCAGTTGGGCTCTGAATGAGCCGAGTTCAGATCCCTGCAAAGACATGCACGACAGATAGCAATGGGGCTTTGAGGGAGCCGAAATCAGATCCCTACAAAGGCATGCACGACAGATTTCAATGGGGCTCCGAATGAGCCAAATTTAGATGCCTACAAAAAACATGCACGACAAATAGCAATGGGGCTCCGAATGAGCCGAATTCAGATCCCTACAAAGACATGCACGACAGATAGCAATGGGGCTTTGAATGAGCCCGGCTTAGATCCCTGCAAAGACAAACAAACCACATAGCAGTTTGTGCCAATGAGGGCGGGGTGCCACCACCCAGCCCCTTTCGGCGAAGTGTTGGTGACCCCGTGCACTGATGTGTGCTTCATGGGTTGCTCTTGGGCAAGTGTGACGTCCCTTTGGCTGGTTTTGGGTGTGGTGGATGTTTGATTCCACGAGCTATGTGCTAAGGCACCGCACCGAAAGTATGGCTCTTCACGACAGAGGTTTGTTAGCGTGAATTCTAGATGCTAAAAAAAATGAAGAGAAAAATTTTCATGCGGAGGTATGGAATACTGCAGTTGCAGAGGTGAGCTAAGCAAAAGCGAAGGTTGTGAAATATTTAGAGGAGGGTGTTACCTTCTGAGTTGCGAAGGACCTGTGGACAAATAGATAGTAGTTCTATAACGGGTTAGTTTGGGAGGGTAAGAGCATACGTACAGAGCTGATGACCTGCATGTTAGCACAAAATAATTTTGATATTCCTAATGCTTAAATCTTTCCTTTAGGCACGGTAAAACTAGTCATGCTACGAAGATGTGGTGCCAGACTACCTTTAAAGAACACTTGGGCGAAGTATGCCAGGACCTTGCCGGAGCCAAATGTGCCCGAAGGTTTGGTGATGGAAGACTGCTCGGCGGTAGTTGTATAGTTTCCTCAATGATAGCCTCGCGGGGTTGGATTGATTGTTACGGAGGTACCTTTGTTGGCGCCCACAGAGGGCTCTACTATCGCGGTTTAATCTTTTGCCGAAGGTGTTTGCCGGGGCACCCTTGGTATCGCCGAGTACGAAGGTTGGCACCTTGGGTGGTTGGCGTTCGCCGATGCGGAGGGCGAGCCCCTGCCGAGAGGCTGCCGGCGAAGGTGCGATCGATGCCGCCCGTATGGTCGGAGCGAGCCCCTTGTCGCATTTGTCGGCGAAGATGCGGTCGATGCCTCCGTGGTCGGAGGCGAGCCCCTTGCCGCGGTGTCGGCGAAGGTGCGATCGATCCGGCCCGTGTAGTCGGAGGCGAGCCCCTTGCTGCTGCCGGGCGAGGGTGCGATCGATGCCGCCGTGGTCGGAGCGAGCCCCTTGCCGCGGTGTCGGCGAAGGTGCGATCAATATCGCCCGTGGTCGGAGGCAAGCCCCTTGCCACAAATGCTGCGAGGGTGCGATCAATGTCGCCGTGGTCGAAGGAGAGCCCCTTGCGATAGCTGCCGGCGGAGGTGCGATCAATGTCGCTGTAGTCGAAGGAGAGCCCCTTGCCGTAGCTACCGGCGAAGGTGCGATCAATGTCGCCGTAGTCGGAGGTGAGCCCTTTGCGAAGTTATCTATTGGTGTTTCTTAACGCAAACAGAAAGGGTTCCGCAAGCACACAGAAATGCCATTGTAGCTTTCACTCGGAAGTATTCAAGGTATCGTATTTCCATAGGGAAGGCATGGTGTAAATGTCTCTAATAGGAACATGGACACAATAACAAGACTATGCAATAGACCAAAGTTCATAACAAGAGTGATGTACGGTAGATAAAGGATAACTTGACACACACACTTGAACCAATCTCAAGGATAAAGATAAAAGAAAGAATAAAAGAATGAACCTAACACAGAGCAGGCATATCCTAAATAGCTATGTTAAGGAGTAGATATACATACATGCTTCTATAATGTTAAAGATTCTAAGTTAAGTTAGCCATGGTCACCGTTGACTTACTTCGGGCACCGGGACGCACCTGGTCTGCCAGGTGAAACCGGCATACAGCTCTACCTCATACGAGACGTGGGGGATTACAAGGGACGGACAGGGCTGTCACCACCTGCCGCCTACCACCTCGTCCGTCTGTGTGTGAGGCAAACGAAGGCAGCCTCTAGCATAGACACCATGTCTAAGCTATGACTACTACTCTAGCGTGTCGACAAGGCTTACCCGTCCCCGGGGTCCTTCTACTAGAGCATCCGCCACGAGGACGGACGACGAACCCGCAAACCAACAACAACCAAGACTAGCTCAAAGTAGAACTTAACATCTCAACTTAGCTCTTGGTCTAAACATGTATGCATGATAGATTAAGCATAAAGTTCTATATGACAAGATCATAGCATAAAAACTATATGCTAGTTCATATCCTAAGATCATATCATAAGAACTATACTCTAGTTCATAAGCATAGCTATATTGATAAATAAAGAACAAGAACAATATGAAGAACATGATGAACAATGAATTGATCATACCAAATATCTCCAAGTTGATCTTGATCTTCTATTACAACCTTGCCAAGCTCCTAATACTAACCAAAAAGTAAAATGATACAAGTAGAGGGAGAGAGAGGCTCTTGTGTGGTGTGTGTTGAGGTGAGAGCACTCCCCATCTATTTATATCTAACATGGTCGATTTAGTGCGGGTAAATAAGGAAGCACCTAACAATACCGCCTATGCATGGCGGCATGCAACCGCTTGTGAAAGGTCGGCTCGAGAGGCGGCACCGTGGTCCGCCGGACCCACTTCCCCTTGGCGGACCGGGGGTGGCCCGTCTCGCGATCGCCTTTTCGCTTTGTGGGCTCTGGGCCGGCCGGATCCGTAGTTTAGGGGTGCTTTGGTCCACTTGTTCTTTGAAGTGGGCTTTCTCTCGTTCCCCCCTTTGATTGCGCATTTACGGAATGTGTGTTCGCTTTGCTTTGTTCATTACTTAGGTGCATTTCCACTTGTTTCCTAGCGTTTGTCCCGCGAAACATGTTATCTCGAGAAACAAGTGGAATGGGGTCATAGCATATGTATATGTGTCATAAGTATGCTTGTTTCTCCGTTTGGACAAAAATTGGCGGTATAGAATGGTCGATAACGGACGCCAACAAGTCCCCCAAGCAACCTTTGCTCGTCCCGAGCAAATAGCTAAGTGCTTGGTTGTTGATCGGGAGTTGCTACAATGACAATATAATTCAAAAAGTACCATGCTTATAACAAAGTATTCTTCCGTTGTTTAAATGAGTCGGCACTTTTATCCACCCTTTATTACTCAACGTATGTGGGGCTTTGAACTTTCTCCAAGTTCTTGGGTGGTTGCAAGATAGAACGGTTGCTATAGAAACACTAATCATTCATTCTTCTGATAAACCTTCTATCCGGGATTTTTTTTAAATGCTTTTGAGAAAGTATGGGCTATGTCTTTTTTTTGTGGAGAGGTGGGTTCTACTCACCCTTGGACTTGTGTCCATTATTTCCTCTCTTTCTTTTTTTTTTGGAGATGTGGGCTCTACTCGCCCTTGGACACGTGTCCATTTTTCATCTCTTCTTTTTTTTTTCTCTTTTTTTTTTTTTTTTTCTCTTTTTTTTAGCATAGCCCATATCTCTCTTTTTTTTTTTTTTTAAAAATAAAGTCCCGGATGTCGAGTTTCTCTTGGAATGGAATTTTAGTAGAATCTCTTTGCACCATATCATATCCGGCAACAACTTAGAAAAAAGGATCACGTATTTGCAAACCCACAATTTATCAAGTTTTTAGGATGAGACATTTTAGCCAACAAACCTAAACATTGGGGAATACAAAGTTATAAACTAGGCACTAGTGAATTATAGACAGAGCAACTATTCATCATTTCAACATGGAGAAACTAACATTCCATAACACATATGAGAGTGGAATAAATATTATTGTTATTATGTTTTCATCATATCTCATAATTTATAAGATGGAAATGATAAAATAAATGTGAGATTTACCTTTGTGGGAGTCCTCCCCCAAGCTAGCTTCTGACTTACCTTCGGTTAAGAATGTTGCTAGCTTGTGCACACCATGAGATGATGTCGTGATTGTTGGCGTGGTTGGAGACTCCCCCAAGCTTGTCTTGTGATGAAATTGGAAGAACGGGGACAACCATACTTGGGGTTTGAAAGGTTTTTTTTATTATTTTTATTTTATTATTATTATTCATATTATTATAAAAATATTTTTTTGGTTCACCAAACAAGTTATGATCTCCATTGTCATCTCTAGGACACACCCTCTTGAAGTTGATAAATTCCTGCTGTTTAGTCCAAATGGTCGACCAAATTCTATACTAGAAGCTCGGTTCGAGTAATCAAACTTGACTCCTTGTCTAATCTGATTAAGGTAGACATTTTGACCTAAGCACCATGCTTAATTCAAAAAGCCTATGGAAGCATGATCATACGTATAACCAAAACTTCCAAACCATAACATGCCAATATAGAAAGAGGAAGCACGAGTTGATAACAAGATTCATCCAATGGAGATAAAGGCATTGCAAGGCGAACAAAGTAATTAATTTTTTTTTGGCAAGGTAATGGACAAAGGATGAGAGTGTAGGTTTCCCATTACCTTGTTATGGTCCTCCCCTAAACTAGCTCAACGCCCATTGGATCGGGGCTGTACCCCTCATGCTTTCTG
The DNA here is from genome assembly GCA_015847255.1 of Hyparrhenia diplandra. Taxonomy (NCBI): domain Eukaryota; kingdom Viridiplantae; phylum Streptophyta; class Magnoliopsida; order Poales; family Poaceae; genus Hyparrhenia; species Hyparrhenia diplandra. The sequence goes on along the minus strand of JADLZK010010126.1, from coordinate 54,844 downwards.
ATTTTTCCTGCATGGTTACGATATGGTAGATCACAAGGGACTTACCATCCCCGGTAATTACCTCAATGGAAAATATATGCAGGAGCAGCAATTTGAGCTAGTTGTTATTTTTTTTTTTCAAAATTTTATTGAAGCTCCCAAAGGAGGACGTTTCATTTTCATCATATTTTTTTTGTTTTATGATAAACCTATTATGAGCAATGATCACTACACATGCATATTATCATGAACATGTTCAAATAGATCATTCCTTTAACCAACGCCTTCCCGACAACGGCGCCAGAAAGCTTGTTGGCGTTTCTTAACGCGAAATAAAAGGTTCCGCAAGCACACGGAAATGCCATTATAGCTTTCACCCGGAAGTATTCGAGGGGTATCGTATTTCCACAGGGGAAGGCATGGTCTAAATGTCTCTAATAGGAACATGGACACAATAACAAAACTATGCAATAGACCAAAGTTCATAACAGGAGTGATGTACGGTAGATAAAGGATAACTTGACACACACACTTGAACCAATCTCAAGGATAAAGATAAAAGAAAGAATAAAAGAATGAACCTAACACGAGCGGTGCATATCCTAAATAGCTATGTTAAGGAGTAGATATACATACATGCTTCTATAATGTTAAAGATTCTAAGTTAAGTTAGCCATGGTCACCGTTGACTTACTTCGGGCACGGGGGGCACCTGGTCTGCCCGGTGAAACCGGCATACGCTCTATCTCATACGAGGCGTGGGGGATTACAAGGGACCCGGGGGCCGTCACCACCGCCTACCACCTCGTCCGATGCATTGTGTGAGGCAAACGAAGGCGCCTCTAGCATAGACACCATGTCTAAGCTATGACTACTACTCTAGCGTGTCGACAAGGCTTACCCATCCCCGGGGTCCTTCTACTAGAGCATCCGCCACGAGGACGGACGACGCACCCGCAAACCAACAACAACCAAGACTAGCTCAAAGTAGAACTTAACATCTCAACTTAGCTCTTGGTCTAAACATGTATGCATGATAGATTAAGCATAAAGTTCTATATGACAAGATCATAGCATAAAAACTATATGCTAGTTCATATCCTAAGATCATATCATAAGAACTATACTCTAGTTCACAAGCATAGCTATATTGATAAATAAAGAACAAGAACAATATGAAGAACATGATGAACAATGAATTGATCATACCAAATATCTCCAAGTTGATCTTGATCTTCTATTACAACCTTGCCAAGCTCCTAATACTAACCAAAAAGTAAAATGATACAAGTAGAGGGAGAGAGAGGCTCTTGTGTGGTGTGTGTTGAGGTGAGAGCACTCCCCATCTATTTATATCTAACATGGTCGGTTTCGTGCAGGTAAATAAGGAAGCACCTAACAATACCGCCTATGCATGGCGGCATGCAACCGCTTTGTGAAAAGGTCGGCTCGAGAGGCGGCACCGTGGGTCCGCCGGACCCACTTCGATCCGGCCGGACCGGGGGCTGGCCCGTCTCGCGACCGCCTTTCGCTGTGGGCTCTGGGCCGACACGGATCCGTAGTTTAGGGGTGCTTTGGTCCACTTGTTCTTTGAAGTGGGCTTTCTCTATTCCCCTTTGATTGCGCATTTACGGAATGTGTGTTACGCTGCGCTTTCTTCATTACCGTGCATTTCCACTTGTTTCCGGCGTATGTCTGCGAAACATGTTATCTCGAGAAACAAGTGGAATGGGGTCATAGCATATGTATATGTGTCATAAGTATGCTTGTTTCTCCGAATTTGGACAAAAATTGGTGTATAGAATGGTCGATAACGACCGCCAACAAGTCCCCCCAAAGCTTAACCTTTGCTCGTCCCGAGCAAATAGCTAAGTGCTTGGTTGTTGATCGGGGAGTTGCTACAATGATGACAATATAATTCAAAAAGTACCATGCTTATAACAAAGTATTCTTCCGTTGTTTAAATGAGTCGGCACTTTTATCCACCCTTTATTACTCAACGTATGTGGGGCTTTGAACTTTCTCCAAGTTCTTGGGTGGTTGCAAGATAGAACGGTTGCTATAGAAACACTAATCATTCATTCTTCCGATAAACCTTCTATCCGGGATTTTTTTTTAAATGCTTTTGAGAAAGTATGGGCTATCTCTTTTTTTGTGGAGAGGTGGGTTCTACTCACCCCTTGGACTTGTGTCCATTATTTCCTCTCTTTCTTTTTTTTTTTGGAGATGTGGGCTCTACTCGCCCTTGGACACGTGTCCATTTTTCATCTCTTCTTTTTTTTCTTTTTTTTTTTTTTTTTTTTTTTTCTCTTTTTTTTAGCATAGCCCATATCTCTCTTTTTTTTTTTTTTTTTTAAAAATAAAGTCCCTGATGTCGAGTTTCTCTTGGAATGGAATTTTAGTAGAATCTCTTTTGCACCATATCATATCCGGCAACAACTTAGAAAAAGGATCACGTATTTGCAAACCCACAATTTATCAAGTGTTTAGGATGAGACATTTTAGCCAACAAACCTAAACATTGGAGAATACAAAGTTATTGTTGGGAATATGCCCTAGAGCTAATCATAGAGATGATTTGTATTCCTTCATTGTATCCATGATATATTATGTGTCCATGAATATCCATTAAAGACAACTTGTATTGATCGGCAATTATGTGAATTGTTTGTGAAACTCTTTTACTTGTTTGGTTATTCAATAATTGTCCTCGATCGGAGTTCATGTGAGAACACACATGAATATTAGATCAACACACACGTATTAGTTGATGACTATGTTTCACAAGTCATAGACATGGAGATGTCAAACTAATAGTGTGGGCACATGTATGACATGGGGCTGGATTGACCCGACATGAGATGTTATTATTATCTCTTTATACATCATGTACGTTATGTCCTTAGACCTGAGATTGTCGTATGTATTCAAGATGTCAAACGACCTACTTAGGGACTATCAAACGTTACTCCGTAATGGGTAGCTATAAAGGTGGTCTTCGGTTTTGTCGGGGAAACATCTTTGTGAGACATAGTCAATCAAGATGGAATTGCCCCTCTCCATGAGAGAGAGATATAACTGGACCACTCGATTGATTGGATCAAGAAATGCATGGCCGTGCTTGAGTTAAGTGTTAACCCACGAGGTGGACCAAATATCGTGTGGCAAGGGAATGACGAGTATATGGTTTGTGGTGGTTCGTCTGATATGATCATTGCGTACACATGGGAGTTGGCACGTCTTGCTAGAGGCCGCCGTTGTCAACTATTGGCCGAGTAGGTGTACTTTCGGGCCATGTCTATGTGTGCGTGAGCCCATAGGGTCGCACGCTTAAGGGAAGAAGGCCTAATTCGGATTTGATCCAATTAGACGAGGCTTAGGGTTACTAATGGGCCTCCAGCTCGGGGAGCCCGTTAGCGACGCCTATATATATGAGAGGTGGGCGCGGGCCGTGGGCTAATCCAAGCCACGCCACTTTGGCGCCGCCGCCACCCACGCCCCTCGCCTCTTGCATCTCGCGGACCTAGCAGTCCCGAGGCGCATCGCTTCCTCCCGTGCGTGTGGGATATCTCGGAGGTGCTACATCCGGAGCACAAGGACGAACCGCGACGAGGACGGACGGGCGTGACGGGCGATCACGCAAATCGCACGGCAGACCGCCGCGACGCCGCATATCTACGCCGAGGGTCGACGCCTTCCGCGCACCTGCGCGTCTAGTGGTAATCCCGTGATCTATAACTAGCAGTAGATCCTTGGTTTATGGGTAGAAAATTTTTCGCTCGCTAGCGTAGCGATCCCATATTCCTTCGCTTTATAAACTAGGCACTAGTGAATTATAGACAGAGCAACTATTCATCATTTCAACATGGAGAAACTAACATTCCATAACACATATGAGAGTGGAATAAATATTATTGTTATTATGTTTTCATCATATCTCATAATTTATAAGATGGAAATGATAAAATAAATGTGAGATTTACCTTTGTGGGAGTCCTCCCCAAGCTAACCGACTTACCTTCGGTTAAGAATGTTGCTAGCTTGTGCACGCCATGAGATGATGTCGTGATTGTTGGCGTGGTTGGAAACTCCCCCAAGCTTGTCTTGTGATGAAATTGGAAGAACAGGACAACCATACTTGGGGTTTGAAAGGTTTTTTTTATTATTATTTTATTATTATTATTCATATTATTATAAAAATATTTTTTTGGCTCACCAAACAAGTTATGATCTCCATTGTCATCTCTAGGACACACCCTCTTGAAGTTGATAAATTCCTGCAGGGGTTAGTCCATATGGTCGACCAAATTCTATACTAGAAGCTCGGTTCAAGAATCAAACTTGACTCCTTGTCTAATCGATTAAGGTAGACATTTTGACCTAAGCACCATGCTTAATTCAAAAAGCCTATGGAAGCATGATCATACGTATAACCAAAACTTCCAAACCATAACATGCCAATATAGAAAGAGGAAGCACGAGTTGATAACAAGATTCATCCAATGGAGATAAAGGCATTGCAAGGCGAACAAAGTAATTAATTTTTTTTTTGGCAAGGTAATGGACAAAGGATGAGAGTGTAGGTTTCCCATTACCTTGTTATGGTCCTCCCCAAACTAGCTCAACGCCCATTGGATCGGGGCTGTACCCCTCATGCTTTTCCGATTTTTCCCCGCATGGTTACGATATGGTAGATCACAAGGGACTTACCATCCCCGGTAATTACCTCAATGGAAAATATATGCAGGAGCAGCAATTTGAGCTAGTTGTTATTTTTTTTTCAAAATTTTATTGAAGCTCCCAAAGGAGGACGTTTCATTTTCATCATATTTTTTTGTTTTTATGATAAACCTATTATGAGCAATGATCACTACACATGCATATTATCATGAACATGTTCAAATAGATCATTCCTTTAACCAACGCCTTCCCCCACAACGGCGCCGAGAAAGCTTGTTGGCGTTTCTTAACGCATAAGCGAAAAGGGTTCCGCAAGCACACGGAAATGCCATTGTAGCTTTCACCCGAAGTATTCGGGTATCGTATTTCCACGAGGGAAGGCATGGTGTAAATGTCTCTAATAGGAACATGGACACAATAACAAGACTATGCAATAGACCAAAGTTCATAACAGGAGTGATGTACGGTAGATAAAGGATAACTTGACACACACACTTGGACCAATCTCAAGGATAAAGATAAAAGAAAGAATAAAAAGAATGAACCTAACACGCAGGCGAGGCATATCCTAAATAGCTATGTTAAGGAGTAGATATACATACATGCTTCTATAATGTTAAAGATTCTAAGTTAAGTTAGCCATGGTCACCGTTGACTTACTTCGCACCGGGGGCCTCGGGCGCCAGGTGAAACCTAAGATACTGACTCTATCTCATACGAGACGCGGGGGATTACAAGGGGCGGGCGGGGGCTGTCACCACCCGCCGCCTACCACCTCGTCCCGTGCATTGTGTGAGGCAAACGAAGGCAGCCTCTAGCATAGACACCATGTCTAAGCTATGACTACTACTCTAGCGTGTCGACAAGGCTTACCCATCCCCGGGGTCCTTCTACTAGAGCATCCGCCACGAGGACGGACGGGCGGCGCACCCCGCAAACCAACAACAACCAAGACTAGCTCAAAGTAGAACTTAACATCTCAACTTAGCTCTTGGTCTAAACATGTATGCATGATAGATTAAGCATAAAGTTCTATATGACAAGATCATAGCATAAAAACTATATGCTAGTTCATATCCTAAGATCATATCATAAGAACTATACTCTAGTTCACAAGCATAGCTATATTGATAAATAAAGAACAAGAACAATATGAAGAACATGATGAACAATGAATTGATCATACCAAATATCTCCAAGTTGATCTTGATCTTCTATTACAACCTTGCCAAGCTCCTAATACTAACCAAAAGTAAAATGATACAAGTAGAGGGACAGAGAGAGGCTCTTGTGTGGTGTGTGTTGAGGTGAGAGCACTCCCCATCTATTTATATCTAACATTAATTGGGTTTAGATGCGTAAATAAGGAAGCACCTAACAATACAGCCTATGCATGGCGGCTTGCAACCGCCTCGTGAAAAGGTCGGCTCGAGAGGCGGCACCGTGGTCCCGCCGGACCCACTTCTAGTCCCGGCCGGACCGGGCTGGCCCGTCTCGCGACCGCCTTCCTTTTGTGGGCTCTGGGCCGGCCCGGATCCGTAGTTTAGGGGTGCTTTGGTCCACTTGTTCTTTGAAGTGGGCTTTCTCTATTCCCTTTTGATTGCGCATTTACGAATGTGTGTTACGCTGCGCTTTCTTCATTACGTGCATTTCCACTTGTTTCCGGCGTTTGTCCTCGCGAAACATGTTATCTCGAGAAACAAGTGGAATGGGGTCATAGCATATGTATATGTGTCATAAGTATGCTTGTTTCTCGGATTTGGACAAAATTGGCGGTATAGAATGGTCGATAACGACCGCCAACACTATCGGCGAGGTGCGATCAATGTCGCCGTGGTCGGAGGCGGCCCCCGGCCGGGTTATCGGTGAAGGTGCGATCAATGTCGTTGTAGCCGAAGGAGAGCCCCTTGCCATAGTCTAGGCAAAGGTGCGATCAATGTCGCCGTAGTCGGAGGTGAGCCCTTTCTTGAAGGCGTCGGCGAAGGTGCGATCAATGTCGCCAGTAGTCGGTGGCGGGCCCTCGCTTTTAGGCGGGCGAGGGCGCGATCGAGGTCACCGTAGTCGGGAGGCGAGCCCCTTGCTGAAGTTGCCGGCATGATCGGAGGATGACCCAAGTAGACCTGCATACACTTAGCAAAGGCCACTAGGCAATTTCAAATGAAGGTGTATGTAAATGTACGAATATGAGTGTAGACTAGATAGTGAGCACTTTCGGCTCGGTCCATCGAAAGTACCTAGGGTGGTTGCGCGGTCAATGATTAATTATAAGAGCCTCGCGTTGGAGGACCTTTGGGGCTGGGTGGTATGCGATATATGCCCCGCGGGGCTAATACAGATATATGCAATGTGTGTACATGTTTTGCACAAATTGAGGTGTTTGAGTACTTAGCTCCTTGATGCGCCAACAAGGGGCAAACTATGTTGGGACCTTTCTTGGTGTCGAACTAGCTGGGTGCCGGGAGCTATGCTTGGTACAGACAAATTTTGGTGAGGGTCCTCCGTCGCGACGAGGCGTCTCGGCTATCATTGCGCCTCGTAGAGCTACTTTGTTTGCTTCACTTTGTTTAGGCACGGCCGGAGGTTGCTTTGCTCTAGTCTTTGGCTGAGATTTTCTTGCCGAGACGCTACTATCAACTACTGAAGGTGGCACGGTTCTTCTTGCCTCGATGGTTGCTTCATCTTGTCGCTAGGAAGACGTGCACCGCAAGAATGGAAAGTCCTCGCTGGCGCGTGTTCCAAATGTGAGACCTTTTGCGAAGGCCATGCAGGACTCTCACGGGACATTGCTTGCTTGCATTGTGGAGGTCCCGTTCCGTCCGCCTCGATGAGGGCTAGGCGCGAGGCTGCCCTCGTGGTGGTGACGCCGAGGCCGCCCGCCAAAGCGCGCGAAGGTCGCGCGTTGACAAACGCTTGGGCTATCTTTGATAAGCCTCACGTGGGCAACTTCACGCCGCTTCCGACATGTGTGCCCAATCGAAGGTAGCCTCCTTGGTAGAGAGGAAAGAAAAATGGTGGAAAAAATTCGTTAGTTCCATCATAGACATGAGTAAATAGAGTGTATATGATCACTAGCATGAACGAAGCATGGGGAAAAATCGTAGTCCCATCGAAGGTGGCTTGGTGAGGGTGGCTCTGTTCGGGTCGAGCAAGGGTAGTGTCTTTGTGACTTTTCGATCGGTCCCCACGGTGCCGCCAACCGTGGGGATCACCCTGCCCCTCCGCCTTCGCTATCGGAGGTAGCGGAGGAGGGGCGAGGGCTTCTCACGAGAAAGGAATGACAAGTATGAACCAACGAAACGAAAGTGGATAGCGAAGGGGCCTCCACTTGGCACGCCACGGGAGCCGCGAGGGTGGGAACTAGCGGAGGTTAGCATGAGCACGAAGGAGAGTGAATGACGTAGGGGCTCTCATTGGTCCCACCCTCGCCGGAGTTGCCGAGGGTGGGAACTAGCGGAGGCCCGCACGAGTGTAAAAGGACGTAACTTGCGCAGCTATCTAAGACTGTGATTTGATTAGATGGCAATGAATTCGCCACCAATCGACCCCCTTCCTCGGTGCCCCTACCCGGTATTTATAGGAAGCCGGGGGTCGAAAGTGGTCGCTTACAACACCTGCATACACCGGTAGGTGGGAATTTGTACACGCCGATGAGTGGGCCCACGTCGGGGGCAAGAGGTATTTTACCCTTGCGGGGGTATAGTGGTAAACACACACGAGTCCCTGGGGATCGCCGCCCGCTGGTAGGGTTTCTCTTCCTGCCGCCCGCCCTCCATGGCTCGATGGCTCAACCTTCTCATGGGCCCCACCCTTGGGAGATTGGCTCGCGCCCTCGGTTATGCGGACCCTCCACTTGGGTCCTCGGGATGTCGACGGGCCTTGACCCTCGTTCGATGATTGACGGAGGCCTCGCCTGGAGTAGAGCTGCGGTCGCTTGGTCTTCTTATGCCCTCTGATCTTGCGGAGTCCCCTTTTTGGGCCTATCAATGATGTCGTCTTGACTTGCACGTGAAAGGTTGACGGAGGCCCCTCCTCCCAAGAGTGGAGCGGAGCTCGGTGTCGCCAGGTCCTCCTTGCCTTCTAGCCTAGCGGAGGCGCCTTCGCCGAACTTGCTGTGAAGAGTCAGTTATAAAATATGTTGCTTGGCCCACCGAAGCGAGGCTTACGGGAGCTGCGGGGGCTGGCGAGGGTCGCCCTCCCCAACAGTATCAATTTCCATGAGGAACGTGAAGTGTGTGTTGACATTTGTTAAGTGCTAAAAGAATATGAAGGATTACGCAAAGTTTACTGAACACCTACCATTGTAGCTTTTCCCTAGGATGAGTATTCTAGAGTATCGTATTCACAGGGAAGCTTTGGCTAAAGAATTCTAATAAGTCACAATCATGTATCCACTAACTTAGCAAACCACTAGACTATAGTGAGGGGGTAAATGATATATGATAAGAGTTAAGCATAATCACACACAAGAGAATTCCTAAGATAAATGTATAGCTAGTAAGTTGAGAGGAAAGCGGGAGAGATCAAGGTTCCTATGTACTTCTCTATTACTTAGGTTCTATGATAGCAATTATACTATTGCACTTTGGAGCAGCAGATCCGTCCCAACTCTCGAGAAAGACTGGGAAGAAGGTAGTCGGGAGAAGGCTGCCAAAAGCTCTACGGAACACCAACCCGAACGTGGTGGATTACAAAGGCCTAACAGAGCTGTCACCCCTGGGGCTACCACAACTAACCGTGGGATTAGGCGCAATCTCAGGTAACCTATAGCCTAGACACCAAGTCTATACTATCGACACAACTCTAGCTACCGCGAATAACTAGAGCCCTCAATACGAAGCGGAGATCCCATGCAATAGTATAACAACTATACTTAACCAAATATAGAAGACATGGAAGTGAATAGAGAAGATAAATATATAAATCATAAGTCTTCCAAAGTAAAGATACAAGACATATCAAACTCTGTAGACATCTCCAGAACTGGAGCATATCTCCATTCTCCCTACTCTCTAGTTACTAATCTATTACATTGGAGTATCTAGCCCTAATTCTCTAGTGGAGAGGTTGTCCTCACATTGGGACACCTCAATGACCAACAAAATCAAGAGATAATGATAAGAATGAATTAAGGTTTAGCCCCGGGGTCGGGGGTCTTCTTATATAGGCCTTGGCGATGAACGATAGCTCTTGGATCAAACCGACCTTGGCAACGGTGTAGATACAACCTCAAAGTCGGTTACAAACCGACCTAGAAAGATGAGGCTGATTGGTGGAAATAAGGTGGCAGCCGCCGTGGATTTTTAGGCCGGCCACCAGAGTCCTGTGGCATAACAAGTTCAAATTTTGTGGGTGTGTAGATCTCGTCGATAGCTTTGTAATGACTGGTATTTTGCAGGAAACGGAGTCCGGATGAGAAAGTTATGACCGTTTTAGTGAACTCTGCTCTGCAAGTGATATCTTTTGATTCTAGACTCTGAATATAGCAAACAATATATCCGTTTCGATCGTCTCGACGAGCTCTTTGCAATGGTGCTATCTTGGAATATGTTTGTAACATGTTTTATTCTTCTTATGTCTTGCAAACTCTAGGCTTCTCCTATTTAGTCCCTGAAGATATACAAATCACCAAAACTTGTGGAACTATGTTAGTAAAGCCTCTAGTCTATTTGATTATTCATTTTATGCCCTTATTTCATGTTTAGTTGACTAGTAAAATTATGCTATAACAGGTGTCAACAGTGTACTAGAAGAATTAGGATCGTCCAAGGAAAGATAGATGATATGGGTAGAGATGGTTTTGAGTTTTCTAAGTGGATCTGTCTAATTAAAGGCTCACTAAACTCTATTTACTTCAGGGCAGCAGGTCCTTTCCAAATCTCTAAAAAGACTGGGAAGAAAGTAGTTGGGAGAAGGCGATCAAAAGCTCTACGAAAACACCAATCCTAACGTGGTGGATTACATAGACACAATCGGAAGTCGTCACCCCCAGGGCTACCACAACTATCCGTAGGATTGGGAGCAACCTCAGGTAAACCCTAGTCTAGACACCACGTCTACACTAAAGCTTGCTACTCTAATCTAGATATTAATGACTAGAGCACTCAATACGAGCGGAGATCCAGTAAATATTGTAAGGCAAGAACTAAAATTAAATAAAGTACCTAGAAATAACAAATGAAGAATCTGGAGATTTCTAAAGATGAACTAGTTGCTGCAAAATTACAAAGTTAAAGAAGATCCGACAAGTCTGGCTCTTCAGCTCTCTCCTCTTCTCTCTCCCAAATCTAATTTACAGCTAGCTGAACTAGATGAACTAGACAACCAGAGGGATCTCTCTTCTACATTGAAACCCTAGCTTTTGCTCTGTAGATAGCTAATGAGGAGATGATGCCCTGGGGGTGCCAAGGAGTCTTGTTATATAGTCTCAGAGGATGCACCATGACCCTTGGATCAAACCGAGGCCTTGAGCAACAAATTTTAGATTGGATGGCAATGGCGGTGGAAGAGTCCTTGACAAATGGGAGAGTGCCACATCACTCAGTAGCGGCCATACGACCGCCTGCCCTATGACATATGGGCCCCACCTTGCGGGGGTTGTCTCGGGTGTATTCTAGAGTCTTCTTAATAGGAGCCAAGTTGAATTACTTCATGCGTAAGTCTTTACATCGTATGTGTTGCAAAATCTAGCGTTTTCCTGTTTAATCCCTGAAATATATAAATCACCAAAACTTGTGGAATTATGTTAGTTAGGCCCCTAAACTATGTTGATATTTATTTTAAGACCTTATTTTATGTTTAGTTGACTATTAATATTATGCAAAGCGCGGGACGACCGGGTCGGAGTAGAGGGGGGAGATGTCACACCCCAAGGGATGGGGCCCGAGAGGGGTTAGCCCACGGGGCCTACGGCCGACAGGGGGCACCCCCTAGCCTAGGAGCGTGTGCGCCACAAGATTTGGTAATTGAAACAAGAGTTTGGTTAGGATAAGGCTAGATTTTTGGTGTGAAGGGATATTCCACTCTTTAAGGAAACCTCCTATTAGGATAAGAATAAGAATTTGCTTGTAGAAGGTATTTCAATCTATACGAAACCTTTAGTGTCATGGTCGAATATGGAGGATATACCATAGACACGCAGAAAATTGTATGGCTCGTGTGAGACTTCGATGGCCTAGCTCAAGGGACACAAGATTTATAATCGGTTCGGGGCAATCGGGCACCCTAGTCCAGTCTCCGGTCGGAGTCACTATGTGGCCGAGCTCAAACGCTCGTATCGGGGCGAATACAAGCTGGTCGAGAGAGGAAGCAGACTTCCAAGTCTTTGTGAATGATGTGTGCGAGTGCCGATGTCGTGAAGCTCGCGGTGTGTTGAGCTCGAGTTGTGCTCATTGTGCGAGTTGAGCTACTTGCCTTTCCCTACGGCTATCGGATCCTTTTATAGTCGTAAGGATTTACAGGGTGTCGTGGGAAGGGTGACGGTGAAAAGGAAGAGGTAAAAGTATTGGTCGTGGCGAACGCGGAGGTCATCGTGTGGAGGTACGCATTGTTGTCGCCTCGTCGCCGCTTCCCCCTCGCCTCTCGTCCGACTTGTCATGACAAATGTAGGCGGAAACGAAATCCCGCTAATAGGTGTTTATACGAGACCGGCGAGACACTCGAGTCGGTCTTGGCTCACCGGCTCTTTGTAACGATGGCTCAGGTGCGACTACACCCCATCAAGTGTTACGTTACGGCGGGTCGCATCCCTCCGTGGTCGGGCCCGCTCTCCTTCGCTATCACGCATCGCCGCGTCGGGCCGATCGGGAAGCCGCGGAGCTTGACGAGGCAATGTCTACGGAAGGGACGTGAGCTTGTTCGTATCCGCGAGTGTAATGCATTTTGTCCGTAGCATTTGGTTGGGGTGGAGTCGATGGTCGAAGTCATGTCCGCCGAGGTGATGATGGCCATTGTCGCGATGAAGTCGTGGGCGCCGTGAGCCGTAGTGCACTCGAAAGTGTGTTTGGCCTGCGCCGCTACTATTAAGCGGTCAAAGAAGGTGCGGCCAAGCAAGACTTGACGGACGCTAAGTCGTATGAGGCGAAAGGATTGTGCGAGCACTAGGTGAGTGTGGGGGATAAACCCCCTATCCCCTCACGGGTCACTTCGGCTAGGCCTTTCGGGCCGCCCAAGATGACGGACTAAAGCCCTTGGCGCTAGAAGACCGCAATTATCGGAGATCACGGCCTAAACTTGGTCGCCAAGATAGTTTCCTAGTATAGCTCTATCGTAATCACTACATACTTTCCTATTGTAACCGATCAGAATAGATCTTGTCGGACCGGATCCGACCTGTAACCCTGCTCCCCGGACTATATAAGGAGGGCAGGGATCCCCCCCGAGGGACACGATATTCTCAATCAATCAATACAAGCTAAGCAGGACGTAGGTTTTACGCCATCAAGGCGGCCGAACCTGGGTAAAACCCGTGTGTTTTGTCCTTCGCTCGTTTTGCTTAACGTCTCGTTAGCCATCTAGCGCACCTCTACCGCTCAATCTACTAGCCGGGCATACCCCTGCTAGACTATCGCCGATAAACCGACGACAGTTGGCGCGCGAGTAGGGGTGTGCACGAAGACGCCATGGCTAACAAGATGGTGATCTTCCTCGAATCCATGGCGGTCGACCGATGGAAGACATCCAGTTCGACGCCGTGCGGAACAACGGCGCCGTTCCCGTCCAACAACTCGCGCCCGGCTCGAGGTCCAATCTGCATCGGCATGTCGCTTTCACAGCACCGGCACCCGACTCGACTTGGAGCCGGGGCCGCTCGACTTCCGTCGGGCTCACCCACCGTTCGTACCATACACTCGGCGCCGTCCACGACGTCGACAATCTCGGCGACTTCGGCAGGCTCCAGATCGGTATGGGTGAGTCTTCCCCTTGCTGACTCGGCTACATCGCATCGCCAGCAGGGGACAACATCGACCACGACATGAGCGCCTGACTCACCTTCGAGGAGAAACAGTGCGGTCGAGGACTCTTCCCTTGGCCAGGGTCCGACGTCATCGCTACTCCCGAAGGGCGGGTCGGCCGCTTCTCGCCGTCCCCGCCGGCAGCGGCGACAGCGCTGGACTCCCCGGGGACTGGCCTGAGGACCGTCTGACCCTACAACTTCATCGACGCACTAACGCACTACCATGAAGGCGCCCGACAACAACACGCGACCACATCCGCATGGCTAAGCTCTCTCGATCCCGGAAGAGGGGAGGAGGGCACCGAAGTCTCGCGACGGGCGCACCGCTTCCCTCTCTGTCCTCGACGCCACCACTACCATCCTCCGTGAGTCGATGGAGCCGAGATCGGGCACGACTCCCATTGTTCACCGTGGTACCGCTCCCCGGGAGATGCGGGCGGAGGGGTCTTCGCCAGCAACGACTCAGCACCCCCGAGGGGGAAACGAAGAGCGGCGCATTACTTCGGAAGAGCCGCAACGCCGATCGTGCACGCCGCCAACAAAGCGGAGCAGATGATCGCCAGGCCCGCCCGGGGCATCGGCCGCACCGCCCGACTCGCCTAGAATCTACAAGCTCGATTCGACGCCCGTGGCCGGTATCCCGGTCCACAAGACACCGGAGCGTAACATCGCCGCGGCCGTGACTCTCCTGCTGCGGAGAACATCACTATCGATGAGGTCCGTGGGTACGTTTATGCCACCCACGCCCGCTCAACCCCGCCTCGGTTCATCTCACGCCCCGCGCCCGGTCATCCCGTCCGGCGCCACCGCCAGAGGAGTCGTGTCAACCAAGGCGAGGAAGAGGCATCCTCCATGCCAAGAGGGGCGAATCCGCCCCGGCGTCGCGGCGACGCCGGCCCCCGGCGCTGCTCACCAAGGCGAGGCGGGCTGCGCCGGAAGCTCGGCAAAGAGCACGGGCCGGGCGCGGTGCTTCGCCGCCGGGTGGCACGGGTGGTCAACCACCCCTACGTCCCGTTAGGATGGAAACCGCATCCCCCCGACCTCCGTGCTCCATCGACATGGCTCGAGACGCCCGCTACCGCATCACCGCTAGCCAGCAAGCTCGCGAGGATGCCGAGATCCAAATGGACGGAGGAATACAACATGCCGTACGGGAACCCAACTGGGAACCTCACAATCACTACGATCCGCCCTACCACCCGGATCTCCGCCGGTCCGATGGCCTCTGGGCTTCAAAGGCACTAACGCCCTCTCGGTACTCAGGCGACCAAGATCTCAAGTCCCGGGTCATGATTTACGAGATCGCAATCGGTCGGCGGAGGTGGGGAGGATGTCATGGCGAACTACTTCCCCGATCACCACCAGCGGCCAATCGGCTCCCCCGCCCTCCCGTAGGAAAGACCGCCCACGCGGAAACGACGTTAAGGAGATCTTCATCGGACCTACAAGTCCACGCAAGCAATCGGGCACGGCATGACTGAGAGGTTGCGCCTCGGCCGCAACGAACCACTCGGGGAGTACATCCTCCGCTTCTCCGAGGTGCGCCGACAATCCTGGATATCACCGACGAGGAGTGCGCCGGGCGCTCTCACCAAGGGCCTCGTCTCCAATGGTAACGCCGCAGCCCGAGAGCTGCGGAAGAAGCCCACAGTCCAAGATCACAACCATGTCCAAACCGCCGGATGTGGCGCAAAGGTTTGCCGGGGCAAGATGAGGCCGAGCACGTCTTCCATAAGGATTACGGCTACTCGCCCGCCGAGAGGCTCCCCCGGCGTGATGCCCCCCGCGATGATAAGCGACGCGATGAGCGTCACGATAACCGCCGCCCTGACGACTCCCGCGACGTGAGTCGCCGGGAAGAAGGTCGCGGCAACTATCGCGAGCGACGCCGTCGTGATCGAAACCGTCGGGGAGGTGGCGTCAATAACGCCAAAGCTAGTGGCAAGAAGAAAACACTCAACCGGCAAGATCCGATCAAGAAGCTCCTACACGCAAGTGTCCCCGACACCCGCACTTGAATCATAGTTCGGCGTAATGTCGCACTTTAACGCCGAAGTATGAAAGCGAGCGCAAGAAGCTCAAGATCACCGACGAGCAGCCGGAAGAAGCGCCTAAGGTTGCCCGCAACAACCAGGAAGAGGACCCAGACGATGACGCCGATCCCAGGCACCGCTACCGCGCCGAAGACGGTGTCATCCACATGATCATGGGCGGCCACTACGGTTGTGAGGTGGGCGGGATCGCAAGATCTCCGCCCACAATGTCCCTCCGTCAAAGACTTCAGCGAGGGGGTCACGGACCCGATATGGCCTACCTTCTCCGAGCGGGTCATAACCTTCACCGCGGGCGACCAATGGTGCAACAACCCATACCCCGGGCGATTCCCACTCGTCCTCGATCCGGTGATTGGGCGGCTGCGGTTCGAGAAGGTCCTCATCGACGGAGGGAGTGCCCTCAACATGCTGTTCCGGAACTCGATGAAAGCTCTGGACATCACAAAGGACGACCTCAAGCCATACGACCACCCATTCTGGGGAATCCTGCCCGGGGAGTCATCAATCCCTCTCGGGCAGGTTACGCTCCGCGTGCAGTTCGGCAGCGCCAAGCACCATCGCATCCAGTACATGAACTTCGTCGTCGCCGACTTCGAGTCATCATACGATGCCATTATTGGGTGGCCTGGACTCACCAGGCTTATGGCGGTCCCGCACTATGGCTACCTCATCCTCAAGATCCCCACAGAGAAGGGGGTCCTTATGTGCAGGGCCAACGTACACATGGCCTATGTCTGCGAAAAGGAGGGCCTCGATAAGCGGGAGTTCATCCTCCGGTCGATACTTTGCGGGGAGGGAGGTCATCGAAACGCAAAGAAGCTAAACCCCTCCGACCTCGAGATTCCCGAGGAGGAGCGGGGCGAAAGAAGACCACCAAGCCGTCCGGATACCAAGGAAATCCAGCTGGTGGAGGGCGACGCGTCCAAGACGACCAAGATAGGCGTCAACCTTAACCCAAAATAGGAAGACGCGCTCGTCCGGTTCTTGAGGGAGAATGTGAGCATTTTCGCGTGGAAACCCGCAGACATGCCCGGAGTACCTCGGAGCCGGATCGAGCACCGCCTACGTGTCAAGCCGACTGCCCGGCCAATCGTCCAAAAAATGCGTCGTTTTAATAAAATCAAGTCAGCTGCTATTAAAGTAGAAGTAACTAGGCTCCTAGCTGCTGGTTTTATTCGTGAAGTGTATCATCCTGACTGGATAGCTAATCCGGTCCTTGTAAAAAAGAAGAATCAAGAATGGAGGATGTGCGTTGATTATACCGATCTCAATAGGGCTTGCCCTAAAGACCCTTTCGGTCTACCACGTATCGATCAGGTTGTCGACTCCACCGCAGGTTGCGAACTACTCAGCTTCCTGGACTGCTATTCAGGCTATCATCAGATTGCCCTCGCGGTCGAGGACCGGGAGAAGACCTCCTTCATCACTCCGTTCGGTGCCGACTGCTACAACACCATGTCGATCGGGTTAAAGAACGCCGGAGCTACCTACCAGCGGGCTATACAGGGCTGTTTAGGGAACCTTATCCCCGATCTCGCCAAAGGCTTATGTCGACGATGTCGTGGTGAAGACCCGTAACGCCCTTTCCCCGGTTGACGACCCGACAAGAGTGTTTGCCAAACTAAATGAGTACCGGTGGAAACTAAACCCGGAAAGTGTGTTTTTTGGCGTCCCCTCCGGCAACTTGCTCTCGGCAACATCGTTAGCAAGCGAGGCATTGAGCCAAACCTCGAAAAAAATCAGCGCTATCATGCGTATGAAACCGCCCCAAAACATTAAAGACGCTCGTAAGCCGACCGGATGCATGGCGGCCTTGAGTCGTTTGCCGCATCGCGGCTCGGTGAAAAGGGACCGCCTTTCTTCAAACTCCTTCACACGGAGAAGCTGTGTGGGACCAACGAGGCTCAAGAGGCCTTCAACGGCTTCAAGAAGTTTCTTACCACACCACCGGTGTTGGTGGCCCCAAACGACGAGGAGGAGATATCGCTTACATCGCAAATGACCAACCGGGTAGTTAGCACGCCCACGGTTGTCGAGCGTCGCGGAGGAAGGGCACGTATACCCCGCCCAACGGCCGGTCTACTTCATCGGGGTACTTAACGATTCCAAACAAAGGTACTTGCATATTCAAAAGTTGCTCTATGCGATTTTGATTACGTCCCGAAAATTACGGCATTACTTCCGACCTTCACCCGATCACCGTGGTATCGAGATTACCCATTGGGCGACGTCTTGCGCAACAAGGATGCCAACAGGAGAATATGCAAGTGGGCGTCGAGCTCAACCTGTTTACCATCAAGTACAAGAACAGGAGTACAATCAAGTCGCAAGCATTGGCAGATTTCGTCTGCGAGTGGACGGATCTGGAGACTCCCCTCGAAGACACCCGTCGAGAGCACTGGACGATGTACTTTGACAGCTCGCTCAACATCAATGGGCCGGGGGCCGGCGTCTACATCATATCGCCCTCCGGGGATACGCTCCGATATGTCCTGCGGATCCACTTCCCGGCGTCTAACAATGCCGCCGAATATGAGGCAGCCCTTCATGGCCTCCGTATCGCCGTCCAGCTTGGGATTCGCAGACTGCAGGTATTTGGGGACTCGGCGTTGGTAATCAAGCAAGTCAACAAAGATTGGGATTGCAAGAGTGAGAAGATGGATGCGTACGTGGCAGCTATAAGAAAGTTGGAAGGCAAGTTCTACGGCCTCAGTTTCGATCACGTGGTTCGGGATTACAACCAAGCCGCCGACGAACTCTCCAAGCTCGGTTCCTCTCGGGCAAAGATACCGGATCCTGCGCCGGGGGCTCCACTTGAGACAGCCGACCACATTGTCGCCACATTATCCAACACCGTCGATGAAGACTGGCGGGTCCCGATAATCAAATATCTGCAGGAAGCCCTCATCCCCAAAGATAGAACAGCAAGAGCGCCTCATCCGGCGGAGTAAGAATTATGTCCTAGTTGATGGCTTCCTCATGCGGAAAAGTCTAGGAGACCGGGTCCTCAGGCGCATCTCCGGTGAAGATGGTATAAAAGCCGCCGATGAAATCCATGGCGGGATCTCGCGGCAATCATGCCGCCTCTCGTACTCCTCGCCTGGCAAGGCTTTCCACGCCAGATTTTATCGGCCGGCACGTTGCCGATCTGAGGAACACCTGGTACGCCATTGCACGAATTGTCAATTCTTCGCGAAGCGCATTACACGCATACCCGGCACATGAGCTCCGGACTATTCCCGCAAAGATAGCCTTTCGTCTTTGCCGGGACTTGACGCCATAGGGCCTTTCAAGGCAGCTCCCCGGTGGTTTCAAGTGGATTTTCGTCATCGTCGACAAGTTTTCCAAATGGATTGAGTACCTCCCGCTGGTCGACGCTAATCGAAGATAAAGCCATCGAGATGCTAGATGAGGTGATCCATCGCTTTGGCATCCCGAACTCCATAATCACGTATCTTGGCAAAGACTTTCACCGCAAATCACTTTTGGGATTTCGCAAAGACAAAGGCATTCGGTGAAATATGTGTCCGTCGCTCACCCTCGCGCCAAACGGGCAGGCCGAAGCGAGCAAAACGGCATGATATTAGAGGCATTGAGGAAGCGACTCTTCCGACCGTGACGAGAAATACCCCGGTCGCCGGGCTCAAGGAGCCGCTTTGCCATCGCCTCGGGGACTCCGTGACACGGCCTAGCCGTAGCACGGGCGTATCTCCATACTTCATGGTGTTTGGCTCGGCGCCCTCCCGCCGATATCGCCTTTCGCTCTCCCCGGGTAGAGAACTATAATGAAGAAGTATCCGACGCAACTTGGGAAGATGAGCTTGTCGCGCTCGAGGAAACCCGCCTGCAATGTTGCACGCGGAACGCTAAATACCTCGAAGGCGTTCGACGATATTACAATCACATTGTGCGAGGAAGAGCCTTTGCGGTTGGCGACCTAGTCCTTCGAAGGAAGCAGGAGAGTGTTCACAAGCTGGGATCTCATTGGGAAGGCCCCTTCAAAGTTAAGGAAGTCACCCGGCCAGGAGCTTACCGGTTGACGACCATGGAGGATATCGACATCCCTAACTCCTGGAACATCGAGCATCTACGACAATTTTTTCCGTAACTCGAGGACTCTGTAAGCCAGCTTGTATCATCTTTTACCTTCTGTTGTCGCATAAATTAATAAAGTTTACTTGAGTACGTTGACATGGTTATATTTTCTTTCGCCAACATAACAATTTATTTCCATGCTCGACCACACTCTAACGCCATCGACCCCCTAGAGCCGTCTCGCATTTGGGTCGCTTTCGCAGTATGTGTGACCGGTGTACTCCCGCATAGATCGGCGGCGGCGGATGACTCCTTAGCGTAGTCGAACAGCCCAATAGCTTGCCTGAGCATCGTGTCTCCTTGCTGCGGCTATACCGGCGCGTTAAGGCTAGGACTGGCATCTACCATAAGTGACATCTTTTCTGCTATGACCTACATGATAACATATTATCGTCGACCTTAATCGTATGCATGCTAAAAAGATTATGAAATAAAAACAAAGTACTAGCTATTAAAATGCCACCCACATCCGGGCGTGGCTCGCTAAAAACCATGTGTTTTTACTTTTTTTCACCAATAAAAGTTTCTTGCTACGGCCAAACAAACAAAATGCTTTGCCCCGGGTAACTTCACCCGTGTCTTCTACTTCATCGACTCACGGGAGGGGGTTCATCTCGTCGGCAAGGCGTGTCGCCGCCTCGTTGTCCCGTGTGCGTAGCCTAAAGCGGACGCGCTGAAACTCCACAACGGGATAATGGGAGTGTGCCACCGCCAAAGCATGTTGAGCGCCTTGTGGGTCGCCCGGCGGGTGAACTCCATGAAGTTCTCCCGGGCCACCGCGGCTGCGCCGCTCCACGTTACGGGCGTGCGTTGGCGGCGCTTCCTCCGGATTGGCCCCGCCAACCGCGTAGCCATGGATGGCATTGAGGATTGGCCCGACACCTTGCGGGAGGCTTTGTGTGCGACCCTCCGAGTGCACTCTCGACCTCCGCATCACGGATTTGCATCCCGAGGCAGCCCGGCCCAGCTGCAAGCAACATACACAAAGACGTTCAACACATTTCATTACTCTAAAGTGTTGAATGTGTATTTAAACAGTATCAAAGAAACATACCGCCACGCCGGCGGCGGTGTTCCTGAACTCCTCGCGCACCACGCCTAGCCGCTCGTTTGCCAAAACGAGCCGCCTGTGGAGGGTCTCCACCGACGACTCATATTCTACAATGGTATCATCAAAACAGAATGTAAATTCCATTACTACTAACTACTCTTGCCAAAGATTTCTACAGCAACATCGATCGACTAATGAAGAAAACTTACCAAGCACATGCTCTGGGGCTTCGCGGTGCGCCCTCGGCTCAGCGTGGCGGCCCTCTTCGCTCCTCCTCGAAGCGAACTTGCGATCGGCGGCGGTGTGCCCTGCGTCCAACGCTTCACGGCTCGCGGCGGCCGGGCGGCCTCGCGCTCCAGCCGGAGCCGCCGACCTCCCGGGCTCGCGCACTCGGTTGCCGGGGATGCCCTCTCCTGTGCAAAGGCACGCCGCGGGCGGCGCCCATTGCCGGCCAACAGCGGTCCCTCTCGGCCCGGGCTCCGCTCGGCTCGCGCGAGGCGGTCGCTCCTAGGAGAGCTCATCCCGTGCCTGTCTGGCCTCCCGCAGGGCCTCCCGGCACTCCTCAAGCTCCTCCTGCAACCGACGGGTCTCCTCGGTTCGCATATGCTACCAAGAGCGCAAGGTTACAACAATACGAGATACAAGAGACAAGTATATGACGATGATCGGCGAAGTACTTTACGCCAGCAGCGGCTCCCTCCCTCGAGCCGGGCATGCTAGGCGCAGCGTCGGTTCATCCTCCTCTTCGACGTCGGGCCACTCCTCATCTGCCTGCTGCGGTGCGTCCTCCGCCGCCTCGTACCGACCCTCGTCTTCGTCCATCTCAGGGCCCGCCCTCCACTTGGATGTAATCCAAGGGAGATTCGCCCGATTGAGGGTTGGGGGTCTTGAGGTCTTGGGCCGCCGGCGAGCTGGAGCGTCTTCGGCCGGCATCCGATGCCCGAGCACCTCCCGCGCGGCCGTTGGCGAGCCACCGGCTGGTCACGATGCTGGGCATCTGTGCTGCCCACCGGCTGAGATGGTTCGGTCACGGGCCCCCTGCATCAACAAACATCATTCATGCACCTTCACACCGACAATGTGCATACTCCGGTTGTAACGGCCGGATTTGTTTACTTACACGTTGGCAAAGCGAGTACCACGGATGTGGCCTCCTGAGCTTCCGCCGCTGCGGCCACCTCCGCTTCGCGGCGCCGACACACCGCCATGGGGACCGGTGGACATGCCGGGCGTTCTCTCCTCTCCGCATCGCCGCATAACTAGTAATCGACCGTCACTCAACAAAAGATAACTCGGGGACTCGCGGTTGAGAAATACTTACAAATGCCGCGAGAATCAACATGGATGTCCTCTTCGCGTCGACAACACAACCGCCCCTTGTGGGCGAGCTTCGCTTTGGTGGCGACGAAACGGACGTCCCGCCGTCACTTTCCTCCCGATGACTCCCGACCGGATGGGTTCCCGAGGGGGCGCTTGCCGCTGGCTCGGTCCTCAGCTGCTGCCTCACCCTCTTGTCTCCTCGGCGCCGGGTGCAGCGGGCGGCATCTGGACGAGCACGACGACGCATGGCGGCGGCTTCCTCGGGAGACAAGCGAAGTAGCGGCCGCGCGACATGCCGTGGAATCTGCGCAAATGCACGACAATGGATACAATCATAATCTGCGAATCACGGGAATCAATCAATCAATACAATACAAGTGATACTTACCAACGGTGGTGGGTTCCCGGCATTGAACGACGCCATCTGCGGCGGGATCGTGGGGTGCCCCGCCGTCGGCCAGGATCTTCGACACCCGGTTGCGCACCTCCGCCGATGGCGACCACTCCGCCCGACTCTCGGGTGCCGCCATTCGATCCCAAAGATATTGGAACCGGGATGATCCCTCCACTTGAGTGGCTGCGTCCCCGTGCTCCACAAAGGTGTGCGCGATGTCGATGCCGTCCACATGCGAGATCATTGATCATCTCCACCAATTCCATCACCCGTTGCATGTCGCTGGCGGGGGCTCCTCGTTCCAGCCTTGGTCGCCCTAACCGACACACGGGTCGGATCGGCCGGTATTGGCACCTCCGATTGTGGCGGAAACCACCGCGCAACGCTTCGATGGCGGCGGCGTGGTGGGAACCCGCCCGCCGTTCCCCGGAAGCTTCACATACACGCCACCCGCGATCGCGCGACCCGTAATCCCCTTCAACCCGACATATAGAAGAAGTACCTCCACAGTTGAGGTTGGGGAGGATGCCGAGGAAGCACTCACGAGAGGGTGATGAAGATGGCGATGTCGAGGATGGCGTTCGTCGGTAGATGGTCGTTGACGGTCACTAACGACATATTTTTCCGTCAACTTACTACCATAAAGGGAGTGAAACTATACCTTTTTATACTCATATACATTTATTACTAATATATTTCCACTTGTACTGTCCGAAATGAATTTTGTAGTATTTATAATAAAAACAGTGGAAAGACGACCAAAAGTACGCAACCCCGAAAGCGCATTTCGAATAATACTTCAAGCCCGTGGTGGAAATGGACCAAAACGCCCGAGTTGGGCCGAGCAAAGACCACCAAAGAAACTTTTTCAGGCCCAACAACGCCACCCCCGCCGAAGCCCGAATTTTGCTTGGACCCGGGAGGGTGCGCGCAAGACCACTTGGTGCGGCGCACAAATCCCCGAGGCGCTTCGGGCCTGTGTTTGGTGAGGCGGTGCATTACCTTCCATGGAGGGCGTTGCCGATGTTGGTTGGTCGGTTTAGCAAATTAGGCAGGTATACCAAGGTCGGTTTTGGCTCCTTCCATATGGGGAGGGACATTTTCCAACAAGCCCCCTCTCCTCTACCTATAAAAGGAGGCCCCGTCCCTCTTCCTCAACACACACCAATTCCATACAACACAAGGAGGAGCCACAATGTAGAAGAGAGGAAGAAGTCCCACTCTTATTCTTATTCTTCTTCCTCTTAGTTCTAATGGAGAGTGAGAGAGGGAAGAGTAGAAGAGGGCTTGGCCTCTTCCCCATGGAGTCCCTCTGCGCCATGGATCTCGGGTGGTCGAGTGCGGACTTGTCGGCACCCGCCACGCTTGTACCTCTACAAGCTACTTACACTTTGGTGAGAAAGCTTGTGATTATCTTTTCGGCTTATTGTTCTTCAAGTATATTTTCTTAGCTGTTATAGACTTGCGGGATCGATAGTCGTACCTTCGGGTCGTAACTCTGGAGAAGGAACTCTTTGACCGGGGAACCTTGATCGACCCAAGAGTTGTGGATGGTAGTGCAAACGTGGTGTTTGGGCTAGCGTTCACCTATCTTTTCTTGAAGCATCCCACGGTTGAGGGGGTAGGCGGCCGGGTCGTGACAAGCCTTGACCGTCCCTTGAAATCCCCCACATTCGGGCCGTGACGTAGAGCTAATTGCCGGAAGCTCGCCCGCTTAGGGCGTTGGCCGGTGCCCAAGCAAGGAGATAACAAGCCCTAGAAATCCCTGCCCAAACCTAAGCCCATAAAGATACCTCACTATCCATAGTTATCCTAGGGTGGCCCTCGCTCAAAGATTAGAGCGCAACCGCTCCCTCGTGGAAAATACGATACCCCGAATATTTCCGGGTGAAAGCTACAACGACAATTCCGTGCGCTTGCGGATTTATCTCGTAATGCGTTAAGAAACGTCAACAAGCTTTTCTCGGCGCCGTTGCTTGGGACGGTAGTCGTAATTCTCTCGAGCCTAGAGCACCCATGTGTTGTATCCAAAAAAACAAAAATAGTTATTTGTTTTCTTTTTTCAAATTGAAGCCAACCGCTCCATTTTAAAACCTTCGCTTCAATGGGGAGTTCACAAGAGCCACAATCTTTTTCAAAACCAAAATTTTTATCCGGATATGAACTCACCCTAATTTAAATAAAAAAAACTTTTGGTTCGGGCACTCCATCTCTCGTGACCATTTTGAAAATCTATGTTGCCACCTACGAGATTTCGAGGAATTATGATCATGCCTCGGCATTCCTAGCATGATCCAAGAAATTCATGTGTGGAATTTGTTTTACGCTCTCCCTCATAGGGAAAGCAAAAACGATAATACACTATTGTCGTAGGAAGTTTGAATGGGGACTGAGAAGAACTCAAAGACAATTTTTGTCTAGCATTCTTCCCCATCAATGCCTACCAAGGACAATCCTCGATTTCAAATAGGATGAGAAGGAGTCCATAGGTGCAGCCTAGGCCAGGTTTATAATGCCTATACATGTTGGCCTAGACTTGTCATTACCCGATAGTGTGCCTTTGCATATGTTTTTTTCGGGTCTTGACATAGATGCTGCCCTATGCCTTGACATGACCGTTGGAGGGTCGTTTGCACGTAAACCTACAACGGAACATAGGAAAACCCTTGAACACATCCTAGAGAAGCTTGCTTCTCCGTTGTAGAACCTATTCCCCTCCATATTAAGGGCATGTCAAGCATTGAGGAGCCCTCATCGGTCGAGCCATTCCTCGTGCCGCCATTGGAACCCATTCGTTGAGCCCTCTCCCAACCACGAACATCGAAGGAAGGAATGCTTCGCCCTTTGGAGTTCGCGATTGAATTCAAGGATGATGGCGGAACCTCGTAAAACCGAGGTGCACTTAGACTTCCATATCTCTCTCATCCTTGACTTCAATCTTCTCATAGGCTACCCTCTAGAAAAAAAAAAAAAATTATGAAAGACCTATAGAGGGGAGCCATGATGAGAAGTTGGGAAAGAATGTTTCCGCCTCTCACACCTAGACATCCCAAAGGCGAAGCATCTTCCCAACCAAAATCCGTTCGAGGAGGCGAAGTTTATAACTCTATTCGCTTCACCCAAGTTGTTAACACATCTTAGTGAAACGAAACACCTATCGCCCTCACACGAACACAAGTCATGTCCCTCGGCCGCCAAAAACGTTGTTCTTGACAATGGTCAAGATTCAACGCCCGTCCCTTCATAACACATCTTTTGAGGAGAAAACCTCATGTGCCATGGACATGCACGGTTTACAACTCTTGAGACCAAGCGTAAATATGTTGTTGGGCATAACAAGTTGTCAATTGAGACTTCCTAAATGCTCACCTTTGGGTCTTCTTGAGTTTGTCTTGCTTCTAGCCGAAAGTGCTTGATGAAGATCACAACCATCTCTTGGTTCTCTTTGTAAACCTTTTAAGATTATGGTTGCAAGTCTCGTAGTAGCATGATGACGCTAACCTTGCGGCTTGAGCGTAATGCTAAAATTCTTAGTGGTGAAACCGGAACTTCACCATCATCACCGCAGGGATGTTTTCCCACGGTCAAGCTTACGACCATAAAAAAAAGCACCTGCCGGGAGATACCCCAACAACAACAACAACAACAACAACAACAATAGCCTTTAGTCCCAAGCTAGTTGGGGTAGGCTAGAGATGAAACCCATATGAAACAAAGATAAAAGAACGTAAAAAAGACACAAGACAAAAAAGATAGGGTAGATAGAAAAGGAAACAAAGTCATGGTTCGGGCACGTTGATAGCTAGCCTCCATGCGCCTCCCGTCCAAAAGCTAAATCCTTGGAGATATTCCACTCCTTAAGGTCTCTCTTAACCGCCTCGTCCCAAGTTAGTCTAGGTCGACCTCTACCTCTCTTTACATTATCTACCCGCTCTAGAACTCCACTACGCGACCGGGCCTCGGGAGGCCTCCGTTGAACATGTCCAAACCATCTCAACCGATGTTGAATCAATTTCTCCTCGATAGGAGCCACCCCGACCCTATCCCGAATATCTTCATTCCCGAACTCTATCCCTTCTAGTATGCCCAAGAAAAACCAACGCAACATACGCATCTCGGCCACGCTTAGTCAGCTGGACATGTCGCCTTTTGTAGGCCAACATTCAAAGACCATATAGCATCGCGCGAATCGTTGTCCTATAAAACTTCCCTTTTAGCTTCGTGGCACCCTCTTGTCGCATAGGATGCCGTAAGCTTAACGCCACTTTAGCCAACCTCGCTGCGATTCTATGTCTAACATCTTCATCAATGTCGCCATCTTTCGTAGCATATAGATCCTAAATACCTAAAAGTATCCTTCTTGGCCACCACTTGTCCATCCAGGAGATACCCCAAAATATCAAAAAAAAATAATAATAATAAATTAAATTTATATACTTTTATATCTCTTATTTATTGTCATAAAAAAAAAAAAAATTGGAAACCTTCTTTTTTTAAAAAAAAAAAAGTTTTCCCTCGCTTTTTTTTTTCATAACAATAATAATATCTCTTTCTCCTATTAATAAAAGCAAGAACATGTTATCAAGTTTAGTATGCATGTTTGGGTATTCTTGTCGCTAACCATTTCGGTGGAGATCGATTAAGAAGAACAAAGAGGCATGCGACGCCGAGAACATGGGGCCACATCAAAAAAAAAAACTTTGATGCTCATGGATGGTGGAACACACTCAAAAGGAGACCCGGACCTTCAAAACTTGACTTTCTCACAAAAGTCCAAGTGTGGGAGGAAAGATGGTGAAAACCTTAAGTTCCATACACCAAGGCATCATACAAAAAAAAAATGATGGTGAATAAAAGATGATGTTAGCCCTGCCTTGCTAAAAACAAGAAAAAGAAAAAAAAAAAAAAGAATCGAAAAAAAAAAAGAAGAGAGAGGGTATAGAGATTTTTTTTTAAAAAAAAGAGAGATTAAAAAAAAGAGAGAGAGATAAAAAAAAAGAGGTAAATAAAAAAAAAGAGAAAGAGAGAAAAAAAAAGGGGGAGAAAAAAATATAGAATAGAAAAAAAAAAAAATAATAGTAATAGTAAGAGAGGAGAGGAGCAAAGTCGGCCCCACATGGTCAAGAAACATATTAATGTGCTACGACTCCACCCGTCCTTGCTTCAACAAGCAAGAAGGGCTGGCCTCTCATTCTTTGCTACTATCATCAAGGCCCATGGCCCGCACACACGTTTTGTGTGTGTGTGTGGCCTAGCCATGAGATGGACCAGGGCTGAGCTATCAAGCAAACCCGCCAACAACCTCGATGCTTCATCCATAAATGCTGACGGTATTTACACTCGGGTATGCAAAGGTAATGTTCACCATCTCCTCACTCATTTCTTGTCTCCATGAAAATAAAACTTTATGCTTCCCATGCCATGACACATGCTTTGAGTTTGGGTGTACCTACATGGGCCCATGTAATACATTCATAGGTCTTTTTAAATTAAGCGTGGTGCTTAGGTTAAAATGATCTCCTTTAATCAAAACTTTGACATGGTGTCGAGCTTGGTTAATGAACTTAGAGTTTTGTTGCCATGATCTATGGGAGTATCTTATGTTGGAGATACGTCAAGGCTATGCTTACACGCCTCTTTTATGAGCCTTGCATGAGTCATGATGAGGTGAACAAATAAAAATAAAATAATAAAAAATAAAGTTCCCATAATAAAGGCTCCACTAAGTATTCTTGCCGGTAGAGCCATGTGTTTGTTTCCTTTTTGTTTTGTTTTGTTTGAATAAAAAGAGGTACAAGAATAAGTGTGGGGAGATCTCTCAAGCATACATGCACACCCATCTAAGATCTCCCCAACACAAATGCACGAACACCGAGCAATTCATGATGGAGGAGGACGAGACGAACAACTACCATTAACTCCTTCCTGTTCAAACGGTGGTTTGTGCAAAACTCTCACTCTCACATCTCACAATAATAATAAAAAAAGGGAGAGAAGAGAAGGAGGAGAGATGAGAGAAGAGGAGATAAACCTTTCAACCCCAAGTTCCTTGTCCTGTTTTTGTGATGACATCAAAAGACAAGCTTGGGGGGAGCCTCTAACCACGCGACCAATCACAACTCAAATCATTGCGCGCACAAGCTAGCACAACCATGAAAGATAAGTAAAGAGCTAGCTTGGGGGAGTACTCCAAGAAAGGTAACGTGTATCTCATATTTTGATTATATTCTCTATCTTATGAAATGATGAGTTATGCTAAAAAAAAATCCATTCCTATACATATGAGCTATGACAATGATTAGATTTATTCCCTTGTTGAAATGATGAATAGTTGCTCGTCTTATGTTTTGCCTGTGCCTAGTTTATAATTCGAATTTCTCTAAAGTTTGGGTTTAGTGGCTAAGTCTAAAAACTCATCCCGAAAAAGCCCGATTCATGTGGGTTGCATAAGCTCTATCGAGTCTAAGTTGTTGCCAAGTATGATATGATACAAATAGATTTGCTATGTGTTGGCGGTCATTATCGAGTATATTATACCGCCAACCTTTATCCAATTCATGAGAAAGGAGCAAACTTATGTTACATATACCTTTACTTCTAACCTAGTTCCACTTGTATTCGTAGAAATTATGTTTTGCGGTATAATAAGAGTGGAAACAGTGCAGAAGTCACCAAATAAGTTCGGAAGCGCATTGAATAAAAAGACGCCAAGGAAAGGATCAAACAAGAGGACCAAACTCCGCACGGAATTCATCCCATGCACCGGCATAGGCCCAACATATGAGGGCCCAAACGGCGCCCAGCGAGGAGAAGGTTGGGGCGGGGAGGCCCACCCGGCGACCGGCGCCTTTGCGGTGGCCTGGCTCAAATTTTCGCCCTGTTCCCGCCCTTTCTCTGGCGGTATGGAGCGATCTTCACGCTGGGCGGTTGCATGCGGTGCAAACTTTCGTTCCCGCCAAATTGCCCTCGAAGCAAGGAGCACCCTCCATTTCCCTCCTCCTCTCCACTATATAAAGGGGCACTCCTCCCTTACACACACACACACGCACACAACACATTACACATTGTTACATCCTCTCACCTTGAGCTCTACTCTCTCCACTTCATTAGTTTAGTAGTAGGATTCGAGTTAGGCAAAGCTTCAAGGAGGGCTTGTCTCCTTGGAAGGATCTTTTGGTAATTTACTATGAAGTTCTTTCCTTTATTCAAGTCTCATTATTTATATCGCAATGCATATGAACTAGAGTATAGTTATCCTCATGTTATATTCATATTGTGCCAACTAGAGTATAGTTAGTATGATGTGATAATTAACATGACTAACTTTAGGCTAATTGAATCATATATCGTTCTTGGAACGTAGTAGAACTAAGCTCGGGTGATGGTCTGGTGTACCTTCGGGTTTACCTTTACTCTTGCCATGTCGATCCGTAGGGTCGGGGTAACTAGGGGGGTTTAGGTAGTTTTCTATAAACGTAAGCGTGGTGCTTAGGTCTATAGAGAATCATCTAGGAAATGCCGCATCCCACGGTAGTGAGGTAGGCGCGATGGTGACAAAATTGCTTGTCCTTTGTCGCACTCCTCCACGTCCCCGAGTGTTGGGTTGGAGTCTTATCAAGTGTCACCTACCGGCATATACCAACCGCAGGCATCTCCTCATCACTTTAGCCCATCTCTCGCAATGAACCATGAATGACATATGTAGACTATAGTCTGACGCATTGGCGATATTAGAATAGCCAACTCAACGTAGATTTTCCCTTTCTTGTTATTTCCTATTTATTCCTTCTAGTGCTCAAGAAGTGTGTGTGTCACCACTATCTCCAATATTATTGTCACTTACCCCCGTACATGATTAGTGGCTATCCATACATACATTGTGGGCTATCATCATCATATTAAATCTAAACCTCGCCTTCCTATGGGAAAATATAAATGAACGATACCCGAATACTCCCGGGTGAAATGCTACGATGATAGATCCGTGCGCTTGCGGGTTGACCCTTGCAATATTCAATTTATCTATCACCGACGCTCTCTCGACGTTATCATTAAGGATAATATTTATTCTTAGTGATTGCGTTAAGAAACGCCAACAAGCATTTCTCGGCGCCGTTGTTGGGGAAGGCAAGGTTAAAAAGAAAAAAAAATATTAATAAAGATGATCATAACCACATGTATGGATGATAGCCCTAATCTTTGCGGGCTAACTCTTTTTGTTTTCTTCCCCGTTGTGGATGAAAACGAGGGATAGTGTATGACTGGTCGCAACCCGCCGAATAACTTCGTCGACGATCCGTAGAGGCCGCCGGAAGAGTCGGGCTCGAGCCACTCTTCCCGCATCACTCCCGAGGAGGTTGCACCCGTCATCCAAGTACCATCTTCATCAACACTCATGGCCACCAAGACACTCGTGACTACTCGTCCCCCGTCGTGGGCAATGTCCCGCTTGGCCCCTCGTGTCAACTTGGGCGACAAGAACTTTGAGATAAGGACTGGCCTCATCACGATGGTACAAGCAAGTCCATTCGTGGGGATCGCCAAGCGAGGACGCAAATGCTCATCTCTAGAACTTCTTGGAGCCGCCGTGCGACACAATCGTCATCAGGGACGTTGAGCGGATGCAATCGAGGCTCGCTTGTTTCCCTTCTCCCATGTGGGAAAGCGAAGCAATGGTTCTACAAGGACAAGGAGGCTGCCAAGCGCTTGGAGTAAATGCTCCACCGCATTCCTCGCAAGGTTCTTCCCAATGGGCAAAACCAACGCCTGCGGCAAGAATTTCAATTTTCGCCAGACGGCAATGGAACCCATACCGGCGGCGTGGGAGAGGTTGCAAGAGTACATCCTCCGCCCCGCTCCATGGCATGGAGAAGTGGCTCGTCCTTCGGTAACTTCTACAATGGTCTTACGACCATGTCGAAGGGCCACATAGATGCTTCTGGAGGGGCATTCTTATCCCTCACCGTTGAGAAAAGCGTAAGCGCATCGAGAAGATGATCGAGAACCAAGGCCGGGGAGAAGAGCGAGCCCCTCGAAAAACACAAAAGGTATGCACACACGATAAAGGAAGGAGATGACCGCTTGCCGCAAAGATCGATCTCCCCGATGAAAAGACTGACGACCAAGCTCCGTCAAGCGGTGCTACACTCCCCATGGACTCACATATGACATGTGAAGTCTCGTGGAGAGGTTGGACATTCGGGAAGTTCTTGTCCCAAAACTCGAGAAGAAGTAGCCTACATCAACAACGGATTTCGTCCCGGTAATAACAATGGGTGGAACAATCGACCGCCCACAAGGAGGTAACAATTACAATTCGAATTACAATTCCAATTTCAATTCCAATCAACCCTCCTTGAAAGATTTAGTTTACTTCCAAGCTAAGATTAATGAAAGTCTAAACAAGAAATTATCTTTCAATGACAAAATGCTTGAAAATGTAAACACAAAACTAGAAACCCTATCTTCGCAGAAAAGAATCAATTGAGCTTTAATAAAATGATAGAAACCCAAATAGCTCAATTAATCTGCTTTGCGCTTGCACCCAACATGGGAAAGGACTCACCCGGCCGAGGGCCCCATTGAATCCGTTAACATGGTAACAATAAACAACCACACCTGTAAGCGGGTTATACCGGGATGTCGTTGTGGACTCACCTTTTTGCGAGAGAAGAAGGAGGATATAAATGAACGATACCCGAATACTCACGGGTGAAATGCTACGATGATAGATCCGTGCGCTTGCGGGTTGACCCTTGCAATATTCAATTTATCTATCACCCGACGCTCTCTCGACGTTATCATTAAGGATAATATTTATTCTTAGTGATTGCGTTAAGAAACGCCAACACTATGATTTCGTCCAAAAAGAGAAACTTGACATCCGGGAATCTAATTTGAAAAAAAAAGAAAAAGATATGGGCTATGCTAAAAAAAAATGAGATGAAAAATGGACATGTGTCCGGGCGAGTAGAGCCCACATCTCCAAAAAAAAAAGAGAGAAAAAAAAAAGAGAGGAAATAAAAGACAAAAGTCTAGGGCGAGTAGAGCCCACCTCTCCAAATATATATATATATATATATATATATATATATATATATATATATATATATATATATATATATATATATATATATATAGCAATAAAGCCCATACTTTCTCGAAAAAAAACATAATCTAAATAAATAAATCCCTGATAAAAAGTTGATCAAAAGGATGAATGAAACGTATTTCTATTATAACCGTTCTATCTGCAACCGCCCAAGGCTTTGAGACGGCTAAAAAAGTCCCGCTACGATGAAAGGTAATAAAGGGTGAGCAAAGGCATGCCATTTTATTCAAACTATAGTAGAAAGTCTTATTATAACCCCGGCACTTAAAAAACATAATCGGCATAGTAGCAACTCCCGATCAACAACCAAGTAATTATCTTTTTTGCTCGAGGGGATCGCAAAGGGTAAGCTTGGGGAGTTTGTTGACGGTCACTAACGACATATTTTTCCCGTCAACTTACTACCATAAAGGGAGTGAAACTATACCTTTTATACTCATATAAATTTATTACTAATATATTTCCACTTGTAGTGTCCGAAATGAATTTTGTAGTATTTATAATAAGAACAGGTGGAAAGACGACCAAAGTACGCAACCCTGGAAAGCGCATTTCAGAATACTTCAAGCCCAGGGTGGAAATGGACCAAAACACCAGAGTTGGGCCGAGCAAAGACCACCAGCAGACTTTTCAGGCCCAACAACGCCACCCTGCCGAAGCCCGAATTTTGCGGACCCAGGAGGGTGCGCGCGCACCACTTGGTGCGGCCGCACCCATCCCGAGGCGGTTCGTGCCCGGTTTGGCGAGGCGGTGCATTACCTTCCATGGAGGGCGTTACCGATGTTGGTTGGTCGGTTTAGCAAATTAGGCGGGTATACCAAGGTCGGTTTGGCTCTCCTTCCATATGGGGAGGGACATTTTCCAACAAGCCCCCTCTCCTCTACCTATAAAGGAGGCCCTCTCCCTCTTCCTCAACACACACCAATTTCATACAACACAAGGAGGAGCCACAATGTAGAAGAGAGGAAGAAGTCCCACTCTTATTCTTATTCTTCTTCCTCTTAGTTCTAATGGAGAGTGAGAGGGGGAGAGTAGAAGAGGGCTTGGCCTCTTCTCCATGGAGTCCCTCGCGCCGTGGATCTCGAGGTGGTCGAGTGCTCTGACTTGTCGGCACCCGCCACGCTTTGTACCTCTACAAGCTACTTACACTTTGGTGAGAAAAGCTTGTGATTATCTTTCGGCTTATTGTTCTTCAATTATATTTTCTTAGCTGTTATAGACTTTGCGGGATCGATAGTCGTACCTTCGGTCGTAACTCTTGGAGAAGGAACTCTTTGACCGGGAACCTTGATCGACCCAAGAGTTGTGGATGGTAGTGCAAACATGGTGTTTGGGCTAGCGTTCACCTATCTTTTCTTGAAGCATCCCACGGTTGAGGGGTAGGCGGCCGGGTCGTGACAAGCCTTGACCATCCCTTGAAATCCCCCACGTTTGGGTGCGTGACGTAGAGCTAATTGCTTGGAAGTCGCCCCGGTTGGGCGTTGGCCTAGGTGCACGAAGCAAGGAGATAACAAGCCCTAGAAATCCCCGCCTCAAACCTAAGCCCATAAAGATACCTCACTATCCATAGTTATCCTAGGGTGGCCCTGCTCAAAGATTAGAGCGCAACCGTTCCTCGTGGAAAATACGATACCACAATATTTCCGGGTGAAAGCTACAACGACAATTCCGTGGCGCTTGCGGATTTATCTGTGTGCGTTAAGAAACGTCAACAAGCTTTACGGCGCGCCGTTGTCGGGAATGGTTGTCGTAATTCTCTCTACGAGCCTAGAGCACCCGTGTGTTGTATCCAAAAAAAAAATACAAAAAATAGTTATTTATTTTTCTTTTTTAAAAATTAAGCCAATTCCATTTCAAAAACCTTCGCGCTTCAATGGGGAGTTCACAAGAGCCACAATCTTTTTTCAAAACCAAAATTTTTTTTTATCCGGCTATGAACTCACCTAATTTAAAAAAGACTTTGGTTCGGGCATACTCCATCTCTCGGTGACTATTTTGAAAACCTTTGTTACCACCTACTTAGATTTTTCGAGAAATTATGTGCATGCCTAAGCATTCCGGGTATGACACAAGAAATTCACGTGTGGAATTTGTTTTACGCTCTCCCTCTTCGGAAAGCAAAACAATAGTACACTATTGTCGTAGGAAGTTTGAATGGGGACTAAGAAGAACTCAAAGACAATTTTTGTCTAGCATTCTTCCCCATCAATGCCTACCAAGGACAATCCTCGATCTCAAGTAGGATGAGAAGGAGTCCATAGGTGCAGCCTAGGCCAGATTTATAATGTTTATACATGTTGGCCTAGACTTGTCATTAACCGATAGTGTGCTTTTGCATATCTTTTGTTCGGGTATTGACATTGATGCTGCCCTATGCCTTGACGTGACCATTGGAGGGTCGTTTACTCGTAAACCTATAACGGAACATAGGAAAACCCTTGAACACATCCTAGAGAAGCTTGCTTCTCTCGTTGTAGAACCTATTCCCCTCCACATTAAGGGCATGTCAAGCATTGAGGAGCCCTCATCATCGGTCGAGCCATTCCTCGTACCGCCATTGGAACCGACCGGTGAGCCCCATCCCGAACCACGAACACCGAAAGGAAGGAATGCTTCGTCCTTCGGAGTTCGCAATTGAATTCAAGGATGATGGCGAAACCTCGTAAACCGAGGTGCACTTAGACTTCCATATCTCTCTCATCCTTGATTTCAATCTTCTCATAGGCTACCTTCTCGAAAAAAAGCTTTTTCACGAAAAACCTATAGAGGGAAGCCATGATGAGAAGTTGGGAAAGATTGCTTTCGCCTCACACTTAAACATCCTAAAAGCGGCATCTTCCCAACCAAAACCCGTTCGAGGAGGCAAAGTTCATAACTCTATTCGCTTCACCCAAGTTGCTTCGTATCTTAGTGAAACGAAACACCTATCGCCCTCACACGAACACAAGTCATGTCCCTCCTGGCCGATTGAGGAGAAAACATCACGTGCCATGGACATGCACGAAGCAACAACTCTTGAGACCAAGCGAAATCTATTTTTGAGCATAACAAGTTGTCAATTGAGACTTCCTACATGCTCACCTTTGGGTCTTCTTGAGTTTGTCTTGCTTCTAGTCGAAGTGCTTCAATGAAGATCACAACCATCTCTTGGTTCTCATTGTAAACCTTTTTAAGAGAATGGTTGCAAGTCTCGTAGTAGCATGATGACGCTAACCTTGCAGACTTGAGCATAATGCTAAATTCTTAGTGGTGAAACTGGGAACTTCACCATCATCACCGCAGGATGTTTTCCCCACGGTCAAGCTTCGACCATAAAAAAAAAAGCACAAAAAGTCTTTCTCTCTTCTTATTAATAAAAGCAAGAACATGTTATCAAGTTAGTATGCACCTTCGGGTATTCTTGTCGCTAACCATTCCGTGGAGATCGATTGAGAAGAACAAAGGGGCATGCGATGCTCGAGAACATGAGGGCTACATCACAAAAAAAAAAAAAAAAAAGCTATGATGTCCATGGGTGATGGAACATGCTCAAGAGGAGAGACGGACCTTGCACACTTGACTTTCTCACAAAAGTCTAAGTGTGGGGAAGATGGTGACAATCCCAAGTTCCATCCACTAGGGGATCATACAAAAAAAAAAAAAAAAAAAGGATGAGTGAATAAAAGATGATGTCACCTCACGCTTGTTAAAAAAAAAAAAAAAAAAAAAAAGAAATAGAGATGGAGAGAAAAAAAAGTTAAAAAAAAAGAGAAGAGATAAAAAAAAGTAGAAGAGAGAAAGTGAAAAAAAAAAAAAAAAAAAAAGTGAGAAAGAAAAAGAAAAAAAATGATGTTGAAAAAAAAAAAAGAGAATAATAAGAGAGAGAGGAGAAGGTTGGCCCCACATGGCACGTTACATACCAAAGTGTTTGCCTCCTCCACCCATCATTGCTTCAACAAGCAAGAAGGGTTTGTCTCTCATCCTTTCTTTACTACTACCATCAAGACCCATGGCCCATGCACACGTGTGTGTGTGTGCCTAGCCTTGAGGTGCACTTAAGGGCAGGGCCATCACGCAAAACCCGCTAGAAAGAACTTTCGATGCTTTAGATGCCGTCGGTAAGTATATCCGGTATGCAAGGGAAATAAATGTTCACCAACACTCTTCACTCATTTCTTGTCTCCATGAAAATAAAACTTTATGCTTTCCATGCCATGGCATATGCTTGAGTTTGGGTGGACCTACATGTGTACACATGTAATGCATCCATAGGTCTTTTAAATTGAGCGTGGTGCTTAGGTTGAAATGATCTTCTTTAATCAAAACTTTGACATGGTGTCAAAGCTAGGTTAATGAACTTAGAGCTTTGTTATGATCTTTGGAAGCATCTTATGTTGGAGATGATCAAGGCTATGTTTTTCAATGCTTCTTTATCTTAGCCTTGCTTGAGTGATGTTATGGTGAACAAATAAAATAAAAATAAAATAAAATAAAATAAAGTTCTCATAATAAAGGCTCCACGGTATTCTTGCCGATAGAGCCATGTTGTTGTTTTTGTTTTGTTTTCTTTGTTTAAAATAAAATAGGTACAAGAATAAGTGTGGGGGAGATCTCTCAATCGCACAATCATGCCCATCCGAGATCTCCCCAACACAAAGGCACAAACCCCGAAAGCAATTCACGATGGAGAAGGACAAGACGAACAACTACCATTAACTCCTTCCTCTTCAAACGGGGTTTGTGCTACTCCCTCTCTCGATCCTCCATAAAGTTTTGAGGTCCGAAATTGAACAAATCAAAAAGACAAAACTTCTTAAAAAAAAAATCCATCTACGGTCTACCAATTGATTCATGGCATGCATACACTTTATTCCTCGCCAAAAACCATACTTTGATGAGCAACTACCCGTTAGGGACCCCATGTTCATCTAAACAATTGAGCTTTGAGATATGGTAGAATGACTTGACACTTGCTCTCTTATGCAATGAGACTTGGTTTTATCTTCTAAAATTTAAAATAAAGCATGCTCATGGTTTGACTTAGCCAAATCCTACCAAAGCCCGAATTATGACAAGAATATCCACTATAGCTACTTCCTACTTTTGTATTGAGTTTTGTCGGGCTCCGTTGATCCGCGTTGAGAGAGGCTCATACTCCCAAGATCGAAAAAACGCATTACACCCACATATACACACGCTTCTAGTTCTCACAATGAGAATTGCGCACAACATGCATCTTTACCATCCACAAAATAAGTACTCCATTCATTATACCATGATCATCTCCTCGCTATCAAGAAAAATGCAGAGAGAAAGGTACAATTTCTGCAAAAAAAAAAAGAAAAAGAATAAGAGATGAAAAATGGACACGCGTGTCCGAGGGCTTAGTAGAGCCCACATCTCCAAAAAAACAAAAGAAAGAAAAAAAAAAAGAAGAAATGAAATGCGAGAAAAGAAAAATAGCCTCAGATATCTCTCTAGAAGCATACAAAAAGAAGGGAAAGAGGATCATGACTCAAGGAGTAACCACAAAAAAAAATATACCACAAATATTCTCCACACACTTTTGCACATTTCATCTAAGGGTATGGCACTTCTTTCCAACGATCCGAGCTTGACCCGACAAAAACATACAGGAGGTATGCGTATGCAACACTCCACTCCAAAGATCCACAAAACCCTACTTGAAAAGATAGGATGAGTGAGAGCCTAAGAGTGCTTTGGCAAGGAAACACAAATGAGTGACTATGTGAGAATCAACCATGGAGCATTGCTATTTTATCTTCAAAAAAAAAAAAAAAAAAAACAACCAAGTCTTTACACATGAGTAGTAGCAAGGAGATACGATTTTATGACCGCTCCATTGCTCAATCGTCCAAGAAAACATGGTAGCCACTCTTGAATGCTCACAAAGCGTGTGAGGCCCTAATAACTTGTATGCGTGTCTACATCTTGGAGATTGAACCACTTTTTAGTCCCTATGCCTTCACTTTCGGACGCAGCAAAGGACTAAGTGTGGGGAGTTTGTTGACGGTCTTTAACTACATATTTTATACCGTCAACATTAGTATAAAACTACCAAAACACAATAGTGATAGGGCTTTGAGCTAACCATTTCCACAAGTTTTAGTACTTCACTTGTTTTGCAGACAATGTTGGAAACATACACATTTCGGGCCAAAAGTAAAGGAAAACGTATAAAGAATAACATGGCCCTAAATGGACATGAGCAAAGCAAGGAGAAGAGAGGAGAAATGCCCATAAATATGAATATCAACATCTATACATAAGCCCAAGAAGTCGAGGCACAAATCCAACATGAAATCATACCGGCCGCAGGACATGGGTTTAGTATTTTGGGCATAACTTTCACATACGAAATCGGATTTCGCTGATCCAACAGTCAAAACGAAGCTTACTCCGAGGCCCACGCACTCCTACAAAGTTTCAGCCAAAATGGGCTTTTACCTTGGTGCGGCCGCACCTTTGGGTGCTTGGCGCACCCATATGGAGGCGCTTCGGGCCCATCCTTCTCGGCCGGTTCATCACTTTCCAAAAGTGTATTTGCCGACGTTGGTTGGTCGGTTTGGGCTGCTTAGGAAGGTGTTCCATGGTCGGTTTGGTTCCTTCCATGTAGGGATGGCCATTTTCCAAAGAGCCCCTCTCCTCTACCTATAAAAGGAGGCTCTCTCCCCTCATTCAACACACACCAATTCATATACAACACAAGGAGGAGCCACAATGTAATAGAGAGGAGAGAGTTCCATTCTTCTTCCCCCTCTTAGTTCTAATGGAGACTGAGAGAGGAAAGGCTAGAAGGAAGTTTGGTTCCTTCTACCTCGAGTTGTCTGGTCCGCCCTTGGTGTGTCAGCGGCTCCTAGGAAGCCTGAGTGGAGTTGTTGGTACCCGCTCGCTTGTACCTCTACAAGCTACTTACACTTTGGTGAGAAAGCTTGTGATTATCTTTCTCTTATTGTTCTTCAAGCATATTATCTAGTCAAAAAAGAATTACTGATTGATAGTCGCTTTCTTGGCGGTGCTGCAGTAGAAGGACCCCCGGGGCGGGTAAGCCTTGTCGACACGCCCGAGTAATAATCACTAGTGTAGACGGGTGTCTAGACTAAGGGTTTTCTATCTTTGTGGCTTATCCCACCTGTTGAGGGGGGTAGGCGGGGGGTTGTGACAAACCTTGTCCGCCCCTTGTAATCCCCCCCATCGCTCGTGGCGCTAGTGCTAAATGCCTGTCTCCATCCCGGTTTGGGCGTGCCGTGCCCGGCGGAGGACATAATGTACCAAGAAATCCCTCGCCGAAACCTAAGCCCATAAAGATACCTCTCTATCCATAGTTATCCTAGGGTGACCTCTGCCAAAGATTAGAGCGCAAACTGCCCTCGTGGAAAATACGATACCCTCGAATATTTCCGGTGAAAGCTACAACGACAATTCCGCGGCGCTTGCGGATTTATCAGTAATGCGTTAAGAAACGCCAACAGCGCCCAACACTACGGAATAGTTGTGGTAGCCCCGAGGTGACA
Organism: Hyparrhenia diplandra; assembly: GCA_015847255.1. NCBI lineage: Eukaryota > Viridiplantae > Streptophyta > Magnoliopsida > Poales > Poaceae > Hyparrhenia > Hyparrhenia diplandra. The sequence goes on along the minus strand of JADLZK010010126.1, from coordinate 14,693 downwards.
AATTCCGACCGTGCCTTTGTAGTCCACCACGCACGTGTTGGTGTTTTTAAATAGAGCTTTTGGTAGCCTTCCCGATTACCGTTTCCCCGCCTTTTCGAGAATCGAAAAGGTCACCGCCTCCGAAGCAAGTGGAATTTAGTAAGCCCGAACATTAGTAATTTAGTAATTTTGGGAAAACCCTCAGAGAACCCCTTTCTTCCTACCAAAAAAATATTATTCCTACCTGTCTTGGATGACCTTAATTCTTCCTAGTTCACTTCTCGTTCCTCGTGGAAATCGATACCCCTGAATACTCCGGTGAAAGCTACAACGGTACTTTTCCGCGGTGCTTGCGGATTTATCCGTGTGCGTAAAAAAAATACCAACAAGCTCTCCCCGGGCGCCGCTTCTTGGGAACGATAGCTGTTCTAGGATCCGAACCAAGTCGTCCGTGTATTTTTTTATTTTTACCACCATTTTTATGCACCTTACCACCACCATCACCACAACCACATGGACTCAACGCCTATCTATAAACATTCGGCTCCAAAGGGCGATTAGTTGGAGCCTCCACCATCATCCCATCCGATTCTTACAAATGGCTTTGAAATTCGCCCGCTTTCATAGCCATGGTTGGGACCGACCCTTCTCCGGGCACAATAATGAAAATCCATATAGCCACCTTCGGAATTCGAGCACCCTGTGTTCTTGCCTCATTTTATCCGGCATGACCGCTGGGGAGACCATTAAATGGAACCGTTTCCATTCTCCCTTTTGGGAAGAGCAAAACAATGGTATGCTCATACCGTAGGAGGTGTTCCGCGAAACCGGGTTGAACTTCGAGACAAATTTTGTCTTAGCTTTCTTCCCTGATTCACGAGTCATTTTGCCCTTCGAATAGAAATTCTCGATTTAAACAAAAAGAGAAGGAGACTCTAGGAGCTTCCCAGGCAAAGTTACTAAGTCTTATAAATACTGAGCCCGAACCTTTCTTTGCGGACCAAGTCATTCTTTGCCACTTCTATCTTGGTCTTAGCAAGGAGGATGCTCTCAACTTGACCTCTCTTCTAGAGGCTCGTTTGTGCATAAATCCATTAGTGAGGGGAAAGCCATTCTAGAGAAGATCTTAGAAAACACCCCATACACCGGTATATATGACGAGTTTCGGAAGATCCAATAGAGTCAAGCCCCACCAACAAAAGGAGGCACTTTACAACCGAATTTGAAGTTCCTTCAAATTCTTCTCATAATTTGGCTATCGAGGAACCTCCGTTAAGGGAACATGCAATCACACTTCTTGGGATGATGAATCCCATCCTTATGCATGTCCCTTTAAATTCGAGGATGACCATTTCCTTTGATGATGATTTTTGGAATGCTTTAGAAATTCCCGGTCGAATCATCATATACCTCGAATTCCTATATGAGACATCAAGAACACTCACAACACATAGAGGGTGAAGCAATTCATATAGAAGACATTTTTACACCTTCTCCCCTATGCCCACACCGCGATGTCTCATCAGAATTCATACACGATCATCACGGGGAGAGCATGAGACGATCTCGTTAATAATAATTTCGATCCATATTTTTAAGGATAACTTGATCTCGTCATGAAAAATAAAAGTGCTCCCCACAAATAGGATATTTCATCAACGAACATGGAAGTTACATTCTAAATGTCCCATCCATTCCATGCTCATATGAAAAATCTCCCCAAAGTCATCCATAACTTCGACCATCTTCACCATGATCTACAACCCTTTCTAAGCTCTCTGTTCATAAAAATTTTTGAAAGGGTTATTGTAGATGCTTTTGTCTACCATAAATTTTGCAAATTTCGTTGGTATCTCGGCATGAGTTTAGGGGCGACACTCAAAGGTTGGTGTTGGAGGGGAAACCACTTCACCAACATTGGTTTTCAAATTTAAAAGGTTTCCCAAGGGCGAGCTTTTTCGTCTTTAAACAAAAGCACTTCCGGGAGATAACCCGTCCTTATGTGATTTATCTTCAATAAAATTGTTCTTTTCAAAAAAACTCATTTCTTTTTTACCTCTGCCTTAATCTCTATTTCTTGTTATAAAAAAACACTTTTCCTATTAATAAAAAGCAAGAACATGTTATCAAGCTAGTATACACCTTCGGGTATTCTTGCCGCTAACCATTTCAGTGGAGACAAAGAAGAACGAAGAAGCATACAATGCTTGAGGACATGAGGCTACATCAACAACAAACTTTGATGCTCATGGGTGATGGAACATACTCAAGCAGGAGGCGAAACGGAGACAGGAGCACCGCGAGGCACGATTGCGTTACGGCCACACATGGGCCATCGGCTAGCTTGGGGAGGACCCCCACGGAGGTAAGTAACTACCTCCCTATCATTTTATTTTATCTCTTAGTTTTCATTTTCATTTCCTTTAAAAAAAATGAAAAGAACAAAAATATGATTCCACTCCAATATGTAGTATAAGGATGCTTAATTTCTCTGAAGTTGAAATGATGAATAGATGCTCTATCTATAGTTCAATTTGCACCTAGTTCATAACATTGTATTCCCCAATGTTTAAGTTTATTGGCTTAACTTGTCTTGTCCTAAAACTTAATGATTTGTGGGTATGCAAACACATGATTCTTCTCTAAGCTATTGCCTAGATATGATATGGTAAAAATAGAATCTACTATGATTTTGTTCTAAGAGAGATTCATCATTCGGAGAATAATTTCAAAAATTCATTTAATGATCAAAATTCTCAAGATAGCCTATGTGAGACACCTGTGATATGCTTTTTGATCAAGATTCACATTCACATTGCTAAAATAGGTTATGGGCTAAGCTAGAAAAAAAATGGACGTGTGTCCGGAAAAATAAAACAATGGGTACTTGAGACCATACTCTAAAAAAAAAAAAAGAGAAGAATAATGGACAAGTGTCCGAGGGCCAGTAGAGCCCACTTCTCTAAAAGAAATAAGAGCTAGCCCATACCTTATCAAAAGAAATAAAATTTCACTTGCACATCTTGATCAAGGCTTATGACTTGTTTCTCCTTATGGTTTGCACACACGAGATGATTTAAGGAATCATTACGAAAAATCTCGCATGAATGATCAATCAAAGAATGAATGACTAGTGTTTCTATGAAAACCGTTCTATCTTGCAATAACCCAAGAGTTTGGAGAATGTTATAAGCCCCATATGATTTAAGTAAACAAGGATAGATAAAAAATGCCAATTTATTTAAACATCGGAAGAATACTTTATTATGAGCATGGTACATTTTGACATATATACGGCATTGTAGCAACTCCTCGATCAACAACCAAACACTTAGCTATTTGCTGTTCTGGGCGAGCAAAGGTTAAGCAGGGGAACTTGTTGGCGGTCATTATCGAATATTTATACCGCCAACCTTTATCCAATTCACGAGAAAGGAGCAAACTTATGTTACATATACCTTTACTTCTAACCTAGTTCCACTTGTATTAAGTAGAAATTATGTTTTTGCGGTATAAGAGTGGAAACAGGTACAAAAAGTAAGCCAAATAAATTAGAAAAGCGTATTGAATAAAAAGATGCCAAGGAGTAGATCAATCAAGAGGACCAAACCCAGCGCTGAATTTGGCCCAGTGCACCATCATAGGCCCAACATTTGAAGGACAAAGCGGCGCGAAGCGAGGGGCGGGGGGGGAGGCCGACCGAGGGCGGCCGGGCCTTGGCGGCCGCGCAAATTTTGCCAAAATTTTGCCGCCCTTTCTCCTGCGGTTTGGACCGGTCTTCATCTTGGCGGTTGCATGCGGTGCAAAGTTTCGTTCCGCCAAGAAGACCTCGAAGCAAGGGAGAGCCCTCCATTCACTCCTCCCTCTCCACTATATAAAGAGAGCACCCCCTCACTTGTAACACACACATTCTACACTTGAGCTTCATCTTCCATACATATATTCTGTAGTAGTGTCCCTCTAGGTGTTCTCCACCTAGTTGTACAATTTAGAAAAGAGGGAAGAGAGTGAGAGGAGAAGAGAAGAGGAAAAGCCGGGTTTGTCGGTTCGCCTCAACTTTTTGTACCTCTACGGGCCGGCTTCGATTCGATAACGTCCAGGTCATCTTGTGGCAATTCTAATATTATTATTTTACTAAATTGGTGTTTATTTTTATTTTACTTGCGGATCTCCGTTCGGCCAGAAGGTTCTAGTCTTAAAGCGCAAGACTAGTTTTCAGTATCCGCTAAGCGTGGGCATGGTGTCTAGGCTAGAGTTTACACGAGATTGCGCCCAACACTCTGAGGAATAGTTGTGAAGGTAGCCCCGGGTGACAGCTCCGACCGAGGGCCTTTGTAGTCCACCACGTACGTGTTGGTGTTTTCGTAGAGCTTTTGGTGGCCTTCCCGATTACGTTTCCGTCTTTTTGAGAATCGGAAAGGTCCTTTCGGCAAGTGGAATTTAGTAAGCTTTGAACATTAGTAATTTAGTAATTTTGGGAAAACCCTAGAAGAGCTTGCTTTCTTCCTACCAAAAATATTATTCCTACCACTGTCTTGGGCGACCTTAATTCTTCCTAGTTCACTTCTCGTTCCCGTGGAAATCGATACCACGAATACTCGGGGTGAAAGCTACAGCGGTACTTTCCGTGCGCTTGCGGTTTATCTATGTGCGTAAAAAAATACAAGCAGTGGCTCGAGGCGGAGCGGTTTGTCGCGCCGACCTCTAGTTAGCGTGGAGTCGTGGCCGGGATAGTTCACAGCGGGTGGTGGCCCAGCGGCCTCGGCGAGTCGCCTTGAATTAGGCAAACCTCGAAGTCGTGCGGGGCCCGAGGCAGCCCAGCGATCTTTCGCCCTCGTGGCGGCGCCAAGCCGTGATGTTGGGCGGCCGTCGCGGTGCCGCACTTGATGCGTTCCGTCCTATAGACCTCGTTGGGCGGCAATGTCGCTCGTTGCGAGCCTTAGTCGAGGGGGTTCGGGCTTTCGGTGGTTGGGCCTTTGGCTCCGAATTCTTGTTGGCGAGTATCTCGATATTGATGCCCGACATTTAGAGATTGCTTGAGATACAAGTCCATAGTAGGGCTATATAAACATGGAGGATATAATCTTTTAGGGACAAACGTAAAAATTATTTCCACTGTCCTTGCACGAGCACTCTGCTGTCGCGCCCGCCGCACCTCCCCCAAAGGCGATTGTGGCCGGTTTTCATGATTGCAGCGGTCGGGGTAGAGTGTTGTTTAGGGTTTTGTTTTTTGTGTATCCAAAAAATTATATAAAAATTATATTGAAGTAGTAGGAATTACTTTCTTTCATTTGGCGTAAGGATCACCTTTGTAGCCCTTATATTTTAGGAGATCTGATCATATTTTAGTGTTGAATCTCACAGAATGACATAAATGAAAGCTATAGGGAATTTCATAAGGGTTCAAGACTTCTAGGTATCATAAACTTTGTATCGTATATCCTGTTTTAAAATAAGCGCTAAGGAATTTAAGCGTTTGAAGCGTCCCAGCGCTATAAGCTGCGCTATTAAGCGGCAGCTATTTAAACGCTATAAGCTGGCGCTATAACCGCAGCTAAGCGGCGTCAGCGGCAATGTCTTAAGCTACTAATGCTTAGCGCTATTTGCGCTATTAAGCCCGGCGCTATTTATTCGAGGGCCGTATATCTATAGTTATGATTGTTTTTAAATGTCGTGTTGTTGTGGTCATTAGAAAAGTTTAGTTATTTTGCAATCTTGTGCTTGCGTGTATCTTAGGCATGAGCTGCAGTGCGAGGCGGTCGAATGAAACCCGGCCGATGCGAGGGCCTGTTGGATTACCCGAGCCCGTCCACCTTGTGGGTAAAACGCGAGGATCTTTCTTTGCCACCGTCCGTGAGCCCGCCCCCCTCCTCAGCGGCGAAGCGGAGGTAGGGTGAATCCAAATAGAGGATGAAGCAAGAAGCGATGAGAACAAAGCTCTTGGCTAACTTTCGGGCCCCTAGCTCACAAAGAATGACCACTTGCGAATCGTTTAATCTAGCCTACCTAGAGGGGTATTTTTGTCCGGCCAGCCAAACCGCGGACCCTCTCATAATGTCATGTGTTAGTTTGAACTTAACGTTGTCCTCTCACAATAAACCAGCACCAGCCCATTGATCGAGCGCAACAAATTATTTATTTTATGTAAATGGGGCATAGCCATTCGGTCATTGCCTTTCAGAAAGCACCCCACATCAAGGTCATATGACATATCTGCAGTGCTGCAAGCAGAATACATCGCTTGCTGCTCTCACTTAGCGTTATCGCTTCAATCCACTTTTACAGTAACGAACAGCTCGCCGGACTCAACCTCGCGCAGCCGCAGCTTAGCATCTAGCGCGACCTCCCCCCTGGCGTAAGTCACGAAGCTATCGGAGAGCAGACGGTTGTCAGCATCCGGTGTCACCTTCCGCTGGGTTGGTCTCGCCAGACGTGAGGCGCAGCGCCTTCCGCAGCTTCGTTGCCGCCGCCACAGGCTGCAGGTCAGGAAAGCCTGGCCCATCTTGTCGTCGTACTTGAACCGGTCCCAGTCGAACACCTCCTGCGAATGGTAATGGGCATGGTAAAGTCATATGTTCTGTTCAGGCCACCAAAGAAATCAATGTTTTTGTTACTAACTCATGAGAATGTTGCTAAGTAATAGAAGAGGTACAGTAATTATTCATATTACTAATTACTAATTTTCACTTCTAACTTCAAAGTTTCTTTGACTGTCAGCCCTGTTCGCTCTTCCCTAATCCTGCCGCTATCCCGTAGCCTTGACCTCATCGATGATCATGCCTGCCGCAGCTCCATGAACGAAGAAGCGCCCGGCGACTTGGGCGGGGATATCGGCCAGTTGCAGCTCGGTGTCGGCGAACTTTCGATGACGAAGGTGTCCTCCATCGGCCTTGATCCGCGAAGGAAGTGGAACTTCACATCGGTGTGCTTGCCCGATTAAAATTGAGTGGGGGTTCTTTGCACCCCGGCGCAATGGCGGCTGGTTGTCCACCTTCAGTGCGGTGAAGCCTCAGCGCCCGGTGAGCTCACCCAACGAGCTGGCGCAGCCACACAACAACGCGCCCATTGGCGTTGCCCATACTCTGCCTGCGCAAGTGGACGAAGCGCCACCATTTTACGCTTCGGCGATTGCGGGCCACGGTGCAGACCCAAGGAAGCGAACGCGCCTGCGCTCTCCGCCGTCCATCCACATCTCCGGCCATGTCCGCATCGCGTAATTCATGAGCCCTTGCTCACCCACCTTCGCCTTAGGCGGCGCATGCCTGAGCGCCCAGTCGGCTGAAGTCCGCCACCCACAGGGAAAGGCGACACCCATGTCCGAGTGCCACGGAGGTAGCGCGCGGCAGCAGCTTGACCGTCGTCGAGTGGTCCTCCCGTGGATTCTCGAGGAAAGCGACTCAGCATACCCAACAGCGAAGCGAGATGTCCGGGTCGGGTATGAGTCGACTACGCGCAGCGCCAGAGCGATGCTCGGTAGCGCGCCCGCGTCCACGCCGTCGTCATGTTGTTCTGACCCGGCAACTTTTGATTTGTTCCTCCATCGGCGTCGCCATGGGCTTGCAACCCGTCGGCCCGGCCCGCTCTAGCAGCTTGGCGTAGGCGCTGCCTTTGCGTGACCTTCTCCTTCCCTGCTTCACCTCGATGCGGGTAGTGACGGCGAAACGCACGAGGGTCACTCATGCGGAATCGCGCCGCCATCTCCTCCCTGAAGAGCGTCGATGTCCCTACCCGATCGTGCTCGGTGGCGATCGAGTCGTCGGCGATACACCCGACGATGAGCTGCTCCTTCCCGATCGTCGGGTGTACAAAGGCGTGCTCCGTCGCACACCGCATGAACCCAAAGCTCCGCCATGGTGGCGTCGAGCTGGCGTTCCACGCCCAGCCCGATTGCCTAAGCGCCAACCCGTAGAGCGCCTTGCGAGACGCCAACACCTTGTGCTCTGCTCCTTTCACCGCTAATCCTCGAGCCTACCACCGCGTAGACCTCCTCAGCCGAGTCACGCCGTTGAGAGCGCCGACTTGGCGTCAAGATGATGGACACGCCAATCGCTTGGCCGCCGGCGTGAGGCAATAGCCGCCCGAGACTCCATGTAATGCCACGGCAAAGACCCCGAGTCGATCCCTCGCGGCACGCGAATGCTTTACGGCCCGCGAGCTGCGCCTTGTGTTTCACCACCTCGCCCGGCGCTCGTCCCTCTTCACCTTGAAGAGCCCGCCGGATCCAATCGGCCAGGCATCCCGCGCGGATCGACCAACTCCACGGTCTTGTTGGCCTTGATGCGACCGCATCTCCTCGGCATCGCCTTCGCCCGCGCCCGCAGTGCGCTCACTCAGCGGCGGCGTAGCCCGACTCCTCAGCGCTCATGAGCATGAGCTGCGGGTGACGTCGTCGGCGAGCGTGCGCCAATCACGCGCCTCTGCTTCCCGATGACATTGTCTATCAGAGCCCGAGGCGCACCTCCTGCGCGTCGTGGAAAGCGTCCGCGAACTTGGAGACATCGCGAGCCAGTGAGCAAAGCAGAGGCTTCGGTGATCGCGGGCTCGCCCGCCCAGGACTTGGCGGCTCCACCGCTCTCGCCCGGCGGCTCATTTTGCACCTCCCTCTACATTGTTCAGGCACTCGATCACCAAGCTGCTTTCGGCAGCGAAAGTCCCTTGTGAAGTCATTTTCGGGAATCCCTATGCTTCCCCGTCATGGCGGTGTCCCACTTCGAGTTCTTTGCCTCGCCGAAGACAGCGTCACTGGACACCACCACCTTACCAGGGGCGGGTCAAGCGGCCGGTAGGCCGCCGTCCCCCTCCGGTAGCCCGGGGAACACCATCTTGGTGCTCCGTCTTCAAACTTCCCAAAGGCGAGGGCTTCCGCGGTCTTCACATGCGAAGCCGGGCGAGATGATGCGTGAGATGCGAGACAGTGGGCTTGCGCGTGCCATGCCTTGTATGCGCGTCATTCCCTTCAAGGCCTTGATCGGTGGCGGTTCAAGATGAACACCGTCGTGCTCACCGCCTCACCCTAGAACTCCGTCGGCATCCCATTACGCCTTGACGCATCGGCGCGCCATCCGGCGATGAGTGCGGATTCGCAGCGGCTTCGACCAGCTGACTCACGGCGTGTATCGCCCAGCGGCGCTACGGCGTGTATAGCGCCGATCAAGTGGCGTACCACCCCTCCTCGGCTAGCGATGAGGTGGCCGAATTCAGTACGTCAGTGAACTTCGCCGCCCGCGATCGAATCCTCGGAGACCGCGCGACTTCTTGCGAGTCGCCTCGCCCGTGCCCTAAACGGCTTGATGGCCTCGGCTGCCTCATCGCTCGCTCGTTAGAACTGCGGCCACATGTACCTACTGCACTCGTCCACGGCGGGAGGAAATACCTCAGGCGCCCATGCGTCGCCCGGCATGATAGGCGCCAAAGGTTGCCATGGACGGCGAGGAGCACCTGATGCCGGTACTTTGCGCCTTTGGAGCGGCCGAGCGCCTCGCTTCCCCGCCAAGCGAGTTTGTCACATAGCTGCGCCCGGCGTGTGCGATACGTGGCGACTCCGGTCACCATCTTGCTGCGGCGACGGCGCCCTCGAAGCTTCGGTGGCCAAAACCTCCCATACCCGAGCCCGCGGCTCCTCTATACCGCGCCCGCCCGAGACACACCGAGTCTGCTCCACCTTCAAGTCAAGAAGATAGCCGGCCGGTTCTAGGCAGCGCGACCGCAGCGAAGGGGTCCTCCGGTCACGATCCTCGGCATCCACGAGCGAATCGGGACCCCGACCAGCTTCGTCTAGCCCGCTAAAGCTCACGAAATGCTCGGCCAGCGGTGGGGGGATGTAATACCATCACTGTAAGCGCCCGCGGTGCTCCCGTTGCGACACGAGACTGCGACGGTGCCCTGCCAGCGAGATGATGACCCGCCCGAGCCGTGCGCCCGGGCACGCCGAGCGGTCTTGTTCTCGTCGAGGTCGGAGAGATGGACATGTTCCCCGTCATGTGAGTTTGCTAGCCGGGTCGAGTACCACCTCTGCTCCGGCTCGTCGCCGGCCGGCACCTACAGCACCGCGCTGCGTGGCGCACGTCAAGCTTCGGCGGAGGCTGACGGCGTGAGTCCCTACCGCTCAGCCTCCGCCTCCTGCGCCGCCATCACGCACCCGCGATACTGCACCATCGGCCCGGTAGCGTGGTGCGTGCGTCGCTCTCGTCACGAGCGGTGGGCCTCCTCCTTCTTCTCCCACCTCTTCCGTCGGGCACTCCCGCCGCCCGGTGCCGGTCTTCCGCGCACCGTCAACATGCGTTGGGGTCGAAGCTCTTCTTCTTCTTCCCCTTGCAGCTCGGTTTCCAGCGGGCGTTGTCCCCGCGAGTCGGATTTCTTCGATGCGCGCTTCATGCGTAGCGTTCCCTCCTCCTGCGTGGCGGCTGACTTGCGGCTCTCCTCCTTCGCTTTCGGCGGTGCCGCCGATCGCGACTACGCCCAGCGGAGGTTGGTCGGCGGCGTCCTCGGCGAGACCTCGTCGAGTCGAGTGACCTCAATGCGTACACACCATCACAGGCGTACTTGGCGGGGCAGCGGCGCGGCTTAGCAGGCGATGTCCTCCTGCGTCCATGCTCTTCCCAGCCGACCCCAATTGGCTTGCCAAGAACTAGAAGTCGCGTAGCGAAGTCTACGGTCTCCCCATGGTGGAACGCAGGGTCATCAGAGGCCCTCCGCATTTCTAGCTGGCGCCCGAGCGTCTTGGCTCCGATCCGAGCGGCCGCGAGACAGCGAGCATGTCCCATGCCTCGCCGTGCGTGTCGCTGTCACCAATAGCGGTGGACTTCGAGCGTGGAAGGCGGCGAGCGGCGTCCATGGCGCCCGGACCTCCACTGTCCTCCACGTCGGTGCCTTCCGTCATGGCCTTCTAGAGCTTCAGCGCCTTGAGCGCCACTTCACCGAGCACCACCCACTTCGCGTGGTTGGTGCGTGGTGGCTACGACAATCCCGCGAACTTCGACTCCCGCACCATCGCGGATGATGACCTCCTTGACCGTTCTTTGAGGTAGAATGCGTTACGCTCAGGGCGTGCAGCTATCCCCTAGCACGCCTCGGTCACCTCCACCTGCGTCACAGCTCCTCATCGCCCAGCGGTACGCGGGCTATAACGACGATATACGACTCGATTGCCGCGTGTCAAATTCCTACAACCAAAAGCTGAGGCGAGCAACTTTTGCTCACCCGCGCTCTCCTCTCTCTCTCTCTTCTCCCTGTTCCAAGTAGAAAGAAAGGCATGAGCTCTCTTCTCCCTCAACTCTCGTTGCACACACACACACACACACACACACAACATGGTTCAGATTTCAGATGTGGCTAAAAACTGGCCCACAAGTCCTGAATAGCTTGGAATTGGGGCAAATGAGTATCGGTGGCTGCTGGAACCAGCAGCCGGGTGAGCAACCTTGCTCACCTCTCCCCTCTCAGCAGCCTTGCTCCAAGGTAGAACCTCTCTCACGCTCCTTTGTTCCCGGCGTTGGCTGCGGAACTGGACGCTTGAATGTGGGCAAGTGGCCCGAACTCCCATTGCAAATAGGGTAGTCTTATTTATACACAAGCTACAGGAGCCTGGCCACACTCTGCTCCTTTGATTTCCCAGCGTTGGCTGCGGAACTAAACTGCTTGAATACGGGCAAAATGAACTGAACTCCACTGCAATAGAGTAGTACTAAGCTACAGGGGCCACGGTGGCCTTCCTAGTAATTACCTAAGCGGAGACCTTGACTTGGGGGTGACACAATAGGGTGACACAAGATTTTTTAAACTTTATTATTAGAGTACAAGGGAAAATGAGTTTTTTTTGTCCACGTTCTTGTAGGTCATATTAGATTGTCTGGTCACTCTTCTTGTTAATTATGTAAATAAAACTGGGAGTTGCAGTGCAGTACTGTTTTCCGCCGACAAATTTTCAATCAGCATCAAGAAAATTAATGCAATATCGCCAAATGCTGGTAGAAACTCACAGCGAACAGTTTCTCAACGTCAGTTATTGGAACCACGGTTGATTGGGAAAAAAGAAAGGTTAAAATAGCCAGGGTCCCATGAACTTTGTTTTGGGTTTTGTGAAATAGAATGAGTTAATACATCACCATCTCATTCCTCATAAGCTAATAATAGTATATGCATGGGGAATAGGTTGATTCCACCAAAATTTAAAGAACCACCTCATAGATCATAGGATGATTTCATAGATCATGGGATGATTTCACAAAAAAAACACACCTTAAATTTATCCACAGTGCCCATGTTATCACCTTTCTGTTTTTTGGTTGCATGGGAAAATATATGAATTGGAAAGCCATTCTTTAGGTGGAAAGCATGGAAAGCCGATTTAAAAGTCACATACAGAAAGTTTCAAAAGATTACGAAATTTAGCACGCTGCATATTACACATACCAATATGTACTCACATGCAAAGTTGAGATGCAAGAGCTTGCTTCTAAAAAATTAAATGAAAATAACAAATTTCATATGTATGTGCACTAAAAAGGACAAAAATTGAAAGGTTTGTCGGCTGGTGCATGCCTTGAAGAGGGAATTGTTATTTTTTGTATGAATTTTTGCTAGTTTGAGTTTGCATCTCAAACTTTGCATGTAATATTGATATGTGGTATTAGGTGTCTTAAAATTTGAAATTTTTTAGGAATACGGGTGTGACTTTTTAAATTGGTTTTTCTTTTCCCAGCGTGGTTTCCATATATATTTTTTTACATATTAACCCAACATGGACACGACCCATGGTCATGTCATCCCACACCATGTTCCTTCTCTCTTCTTTTTCACCGTCTTTGCAGCTTCCCACGGTACTTGGTGGATGCCTCCTACCATTGACTAGGATGAGGGCGGCAGGTGCAGGTGGCAGTGAATAGGGGGATGACATGGTAATGGGTCCCACTGTCGGTGTCCCATATTGAATATCACGTAAGAAACAAGGTGTTGACATGGATAGCGTGGACCTTTACTATACACTATGTAACAAGTTTATAAACCTAGAAATATGATTTCATAGATCTAAGTGACATACCATCACAGGTTCATGAACAGTTAGTGTATTGAACTCAAAAGAAAAAATAGACAAAAACTGTAAGAAAAGGAACAAGGAAATTCACCACAAATTTCAGATTGTCAATGTCCCGTCTAGATCGATGTAGTCAATGACAGTTAATTAATGGAACCAGAGGCAGCGCCAGCTTAAGTGCACTAGTTTGATAAAATATGGCATGTTCAGGGGTCATGTACTGACATTTTTCTTAAACAACTATATCTATTAGGCCCTGGGCTAATTATCAGTTGGAGTCTAGACGAAAAATCGTCAACCCATTAGTCTGCATGTTTTTGTAGTGGACTATTACTATATTTTAGTCACTAGTTCAATTGATCTAAACAGGTCCTGAACCCCTGCTGCTTTTTGACAAAGAGTAGAATTCATCAGCATAGAAACTTACAAATTTGATTATTCCTATTGGTTCATTCATGGAGGGTGTCATCTCTTCTTCATTCAAAACTGGATTGAGGCAACTGTTGATAACTTTTTGTCTTTTTGCAGTCTGCATGGTCAGAAAAAGAAGGGAACAAAGGGAAGAGACAGGTGTTATATGTCATAGAAGGAACTGTACATGATATTAAGTAGCGACAAATTAAGTAGTCAATCACACTTAATTTATTAGGGTTTTTAACTAGGGGAAACCAACTTGACTACTAGGTCAAGTTGACCCATATAGTGTAACTAAACACACTACCTACCCCTTTTAAAGAGAAGTTCCATGTTTTCCAAAAAATCAGCAGATGCAACCAACCCTTTTGCACCATCAGATCAGAGCCCAATCAGACCTATACTATACTATTGTGGATTTGCGCAGGCATTATTTAGCTAGTCATTTCTTGGGACACTGTAGGCTGGATGCAAAAGAAAGCTCTTTTTCGCCCAGTTGCTCTTCTGGACTCATTTGTTGCCATGGATTATATAGAAAACGCCAAATGTACCTTTCTTTCTAGATGATACCAGGCTTTTTTTGGGTTTCAAATGTTTGGTTGTAGAGATGTTTGGCGATCCAGGGGAAAGTCAAGACAGATTAACACAGGAAATGGACAATGGTTCATGACCAATAAAATAGTTTTCCTCTGAAAAGCAAAAGAGTAAATAAAAAAAGCGAAGTGCTCACCACTGTGAGAGACAAAAATGCATGAGGTGTCGCGTAGAGTCCTACTTGTTGAAATGTGTATAAGTGCATTGCCCACCTCTTCCCAATTGCTTAAGCTTTTTGGGTTGGGATTGGTTTAGATGCATTACAACTTAACATGGTATCAAAGCGAGAGATCCGCAATTGAATCATTTGAGAGAGCAATTTAAGTCCTCCGCTCCTTTATTTTTCCACGTTTTGCGCCTCTCTCTCTGGCTACGTCTCGTGGGGGTGTTGAAATGTGTATAAATTTGCATTTACCCACCTCTTCCCACGTCAAGCTTAAGCTTTTTTAGGTTGAATCGTCGATGCGTCTTTTGACTTAACACTACTCATAAAAAATACCATGATATGATTTAACTAATGACAGTTTAATTGTGGGGGTTTTGGCACCCCGCCACGGCGGTTCACCTTTTTGAAAGTCAAGACGCTGAATGAGCTGGTAAAAGAGGTAAAATGATGGTCAACCGCATGTTCCATAACCATCTGTCAATTGAGTCAGCGTTGAGATGGCGGGAA